>CM042175.1:15160828-15200828 GCA_023376005.1 Doryteuthis pealeii
ATTTTTCCATTCCTTCCTCTATTCTTCTCTCTCTCCCCCTTACCCCTTCCTCTATTCAATTCTCCTTCTTCTTTCTTCTTTCTTTCTTTTCCTTTCTTTCTTTCTTTCTTTCTTATTCACAACTCTCTCTCATTCTATCTTCTTCCATTCCTTCCTTTATTCCTTTCTCTCTCCAATTATTTTTTTCACCTTTTTTCCGTTCCTTCTTCTTCCATTCATTTCTATATTCCATTTTTATCTTTACATTCCATCATATCCCTGCTTATATTCCTTACCTATTCCTATTTTCTCTCTCTCTCTCTTTCTCTCTCTCTCTCTCTCTCTCTCTCTCTCTCTCTCTCTCTCTCTCTCTCACACACACACACACTGTCTCTCCCCGCTCTCTTTCTCTTATCCCTTTATTCTATTCTCTCATTATTTTTCCTTCTCGTTCAGGCCATTTATTTACCTCTATTTGTCTTCCTTTTAATATCCCCTTCTTCTTCTTCTTCTTCTTCTTCTTCTTCTTCTTCTTCTTCTTCTTCTTCTTCTTCTTCTTCTTCTCGAACATTAATATCTTATAAGAATATATTTCAAACAACTCTTTCCTCGTTGTTTTCTATGTCATCGTCCCCTTTTCTTCAGACTTCTTCATTTTTTCCCCTTACGAATATCCACATTCTTTTTGTTTCCGTTATTCTTTCCTTCTTTCTTTCTTTTTTTTTCTTCTTGCTTTTTCTTCTTTTCTTTCACCTTCTCCCATTTCTTCTCGTTTTACTCTTTTGTCTTTCTTCTTCTTCTTCTCTTGCTTTTCTTCTTGTCTTTTTCCTTCTCCCGTTTCTTCCATTTTACTCTTTCTTTCTTTCTTTCTTTCTTTCTTTCTCCTCCTCCTCCTCCTCTTCTCTTCTTCTTCTTCTTCTTCTTCTTCTTCTCCCTTTCTTTTTCTCTCTCCCTCTCCCGTTTCTTCCTTTTTACTCTTTCTTTCTTTCTTTCTTTCTTCTTTCTCCTCCTCCTCCTTCTTCTTCTTCTTCTTTTTATTTTTTCTTCTTTTCTTTCCTCCCTCTCCCGTTTATTTCTTTTTACTCTTTTCTTTCTTTCTTTCTTTCTTTCTTTCTTTCTTTCTTCTTCTTCTTCTCCTCCGCCTCTCCCCTTCTTCTTCTTCTTCTTCTTCTTCTTCTTTTCTTTCTTTTCTTCTTTTTCTTCTCCCTCTCCGTTTCTTCCTTTCTTTTCCTTTTCTCTTTTCTTTGTAGTTCTTCCGTTTTCTCTATTATTTCTACCCACCCCACCAGAATCAGCATAAATATTTTCATTCTCTCCCCCCGCCCTCTCCCCTTCCTTCCAACCACCCATACTCACTTCTCACCCCCTCCCGCAACCACACCCACTTCTTCCAATGCCAAAACCTCAATCCAATCTCTCGTTCTTTTTCATTCCATGCCCCTCACCTTGACCTTGATGCCGCCTTTTCGGACCAATAGGCTGCCGACGTAGCCAGCCAGCTACTGTTTTGATGACTGCCTATTGACGTTGGGCAGATTGGACGGGGATCGAATACTTTTGGTGAATAGAATCTTCCAGAAGAAGGGACGCCGTTACAAATGGGAATTCTTTGCCGTACGCTGTCGGCTGGACAATTGCCCACATAGAGTGTCAATATCTACATAGTGGTCACCTTATTTGGATTTCGATCTTTCCGGGGGTTTCTTTTTAATGTATCTATACTGTCGAAACCTCGACTTTCACGGATTTAAATTTCGCGGATTTGATTATTCACAAGTTTGCTATCAATAATTACGGAGGCAAATTTTTTTTTGTGGGACGGGGGTTCGGCTTTGCACAGAAAAAAAGATCTCAGATAGGAGTAAATACAATCTTGTATTTATCACTTTCTTTATTCTTTTATTCGTTCATTTATTAATTTCATTATTCTTTCCTTCCTGTCTTTATTCTTTTTTTATTCTTTCATTTCTTCATTACTTTATTTCTTAATTTCCTAAATTTGCTCTTTTTCTTCTTTCATTTATTTAATGTCTTTTTTTTCATTCCTGTTTCTATTCCTTTTTATTCTTTCATTCATTTAATGTATTTCTTAATTCCTGTTTCTATTCTTTTTTATTCTTTCATTCCTTATTAAATTCATTTTATTCTTTCATTCATTCATTCATTTATTAATTTCAATTCTTTCCTTCCTGTCTTTATTTTTTTTTATTCTTTCATTTCTTCATTACTTCATTACTTTATTTCTTAATTTCCTAAATTTGCTCTTTATTCTTTCATTCATTTAATGACTTTTTTCATTACTGTTTCTATTCCTTTTATTCTTTCATTCATTTAATGTCTTTTTTTCATTCCTGTTTCTATTCCTTTTTATTCTTTCATTCATTTAATGTCTTTTCATTCCTCTTTCTATTCCTTTTTATTCTTCATTCATTTAATGTCTTTTTTCATTCCTTCTATTCCTTTTTATTCTTTCATTCATTTAATGTCTTTTTTCATTGCTGTTTCTATTCCCTTTTTATTCTTTCATTCTTTATTACATTCATTTTTTTATTTTTAATTTCATTATTCTTTCATTCTTTTTCTTCTTTCTTTAATGTCTTTTTTCATTCCTGTTTCTATTCCTTTTATTCTTTCATTCCTTATTACATTCATTTTTATTCTTTCATTCGTTCATTTATTAATTTCATTATTCTTTCATTCTTGTCTTTATTCTTTTTTATTCTTTCATTCCTTTATCTTTTTATTACTTTATTTCCTTATTTCTTTAATCCATTCTTTATTCTCTCATTCTTTCATTCTTGCATTCCTTTAATTTCTTTAATCTTTCATTCCTACCTTTTTTATTCTTTCATCCCTTCCTTTTGTCATTTCTTTATTTCCTTAATTTTTCGTTATTCTTTATTCTTTCATTCATTTAATGTCTTTTTTCATTCCTGTTTCTATTCGTTTTTATTCTTTCATTCATTTAATGTCTTTTTTCATTCCTGTTTCTATTCCTTTTATTCTTTCATTCATTTAATGTCTTTTTTCATTCCTGTTTCTATTCCTTCTTATTCTTTCCTTCCTTATTACATTCATTTTTTATTCTTTCATTCGTTCATTTATTAATTTCATTATTCTTTCATTCTTATCTTTATTCTTTTATATTCTTTCATTCCATTATCCTTTCATTACTTTATTTTCTTATTTCTTTAATCTATTCTTTATCCTCTCATTCTTTCATTCTTGCATTCCTTTAATTTCTTTAATCTTTCATTCCTGCCTTTTTTATTCTTTCATCTCTTTCTTTTGTCATTTCTTTATTTCCTTATTTCCTTAATTTATTCTTTATTCTTTATTCTTTCATTCATTTCATTTCCTTTATTCTTTTATTCCTATCTTTATTCTTTATTCTTTCATTCCTTCATTCCTTCATTCCTTATATCTTTACTTATCTTTACTTTATTCTTTCATTCATTCATTTATCAATTTCTTCCATTCTTGTCTTTATTCCTTTGTTGATTCTTTCATTCATTCATTTCTTCATTTCTTTGTTTTCTTCTTTCCTTATTCTTTCGTTATTCTTTCATTTCTTTCTTTCTTTCATGCCTGATTTTTTTTATTCCTTTGTTTATCTTTCATTCTTTTATATCTTTATTCCCCTTATTTTTACCCTTATATTTCTTTATTCTTTCATTCGTTCATTTACGAATTTATTTATTCTTTCATTCATGCCATCATTCTTTCTTTTATTCTCTCATTCGCTCATTTTATTCATTCGCTTTATTGATCATTTCAATTATTTTTCTTTATTATTTCATTTGTTCATTTGTTCATTTATTTCATTCATGTCTCTCATTCCTTTTAATTCTTTCATTCATTCATTCATGCCTTTATTTCTATGTTTCCTTATTTCCTTAATTTTTTCTTTATTCTTTTATTCTTTCATTTAACAATTTATTCATTCTTTCATTCCTACCTTTATTCTTTTCGTTTATTATTTCATTCCTTCATTTATTCTTTAATTTGTAAATTCATTTATTCTTTTTTTAATTCTTTCATTTATTCGTTCATATTCCTATATTTTATTCATTCATTCTTTCATTCATTGCTTTATTTATCCTTTCATTTCTCCCATCTTTCTTTATTTATTTTATTCATTCATCCATTCATTACTTTTGTTATTTCTTTCTTTATTCTATCATTCCTTCATTTATTTATTTATTTATTTATCCTTTCATTACTTTTAACCCTTCTTAATTTTTCATTCATTCATTAATTCTTCTTTATTCTTTCATCTATTCCTATCATTACCCTTTCACTGTTGCACTTATTCCTTTCTTTTTCCTGCAAATCTTTCATTTGTTTCTTTCTTTCTTCTTTTATTTCAGCCTTTTCCAGTTCCTTTTTTTTCATTTATTAATTTCTTTACTTATTTCATTCCATTCTTTATTCTTTTTTTCATTCTTCATCCCTTTTCTCTTTCTAAATACTTCCCTATTATTCTTACTGCTTTTATTCCTTCCATCTTCTTTTCTTTCCCGCCGTTTTTCTTTTCGCCTTTGCATCCTTTGTCCATCGTGAATTTACCATCAATAATTAAAGAGACGCTTCCTTTTTTGCGGCAAATCTCAGATAGGAGCAAATACAATATGGCTACTCCACAACAGTCAAGACTCACAAATCTGTAATACTAGCTTACGACGATCGACCCAGGTTAGCTCAGTTGGTAGAGCGTTCGGCTAGAAACCACAAGGTTCCTAGTTCGATACCGGTCCTCGCCAACTCAGCGTATGAGTAGCACAGGCATCTGTGCGGTAAAGTAAGGAGCTGATGGTAGGTGTGGCGTTCCACCTCAGATGCCAAAAACAATCTCCTTGGTCTAGCACTATTGAAAAGGGGATAGACTCCCTCGCTGACTGGCTGATACCGACTTTAGGCCGCCCCGACGACTTTACTTACTTTTTAAAATTTATATTACAGAAGCGAAATATTTTCCAATCTGTAACCGTATAAGTAGAACTGTATGGTTGCACCACTTGGACTCTTACAAAACGTTTAAAGAAAAATCTAAATGAGAACTCTGCAAGGATGTGTGCCATCTCCGAGTTCACAATTAAGAATTTTACGAGGGAGTCTGTCTGTAGGCAAGTCACCTTCAACTTTCAACAATATGGTATCTGTCTATCTACCTAATTACAGATTAGTCTGGTAAAAGGTCATATTTGAGGAGCATCCAGTGGAACTAAACTTATTACAAAAGAAATGGTCTGCTAGGTTAAAAATTTGCTCTAGCCATGGGCGTTATTATACTCACTGTATAGTAGTTGTTGCTGATACAGCAAATATAAATAATGCCAGGATTTTTGGAACTTCCTTATCCGTCTATCTATATCTACTAGGTCATATCTATCTATCTATCTATCTATCTATCTATCTACCTATCTCTGCTAGTTTATATCTATCAATATCTGTATTTCTCTCTCTCTCTCTCTCTCTCTCTATCTATCTATCTATCTATCTATCTATCTATCAATATCTACTGGTTTTTATCTATCAATATCTGCCTATTTCTATCCATCTATCTATCTATCTATCTATCTATCTATCTATCTATCAATATCTACTGGTTTATATCTATCAATATCTGTATTTCTTTCTATATCTATCTATCTATCTATCTATCTATCAATATCTACTGGTTTTTATCTATCAATATCTGCCTATTTCTATCTATCTATCTATCTATCTATCTATCAATATCTACTGGTTTTTATCTATCAATATCTGCCTATTTCTCTCTATCTATCTATCTATCTATCTATCTATCTATCTATCTATCTATCTATCTATCTATCTATATCTACTGGTTTGTATCTATCAATATCTGCCTATTTCTATCTATCTATCTATCTATGCATCTATCTACCTATCTCTGCTAGTTTATATCTATCAATATCTGCATATTTCTCTCCATCTATCTATCTATCTATCAATATCTACTGGTTTTTATCTATCAATATCTGCCTATTTCTATTATCTATCTATCTATCTATCTATCTTTGTCTGTTCATATCTATGTATCTATATTTGCATGTGCATATCTATCTATCTCCCTCTCCCTCCCTCTCTCTCTCTCTCTCTCTCTCTATATATATATATATATATATATATATTATATATATATATACATATATATATATACCATTTCATATCTATCTATGTCTGTTTACATATATCTATCAATATCCGCCAGTTTTATATCTATCTATCTATCTATCTATCTATCTATCCATCTATCTATCTATCTGACACGTGTAGGTCCTTATAATCATGTTCTACTTAATGTATTGAGCACTTTTTACATACATAACTTAGTAAACTCCTCCGGTGTTTTTTCTATTAGCCACGACATATGATAGTGATGATTATTTTCAGAAAGTACGGATGTGCTGGCCTTTTTTTTCCACATGTCAGTTTGAATTTTTATTTTATTTTGAAAAACTGAATTATCTGGGTTTTTCCCACACCGAGTTTAGAAGTAAAAAATAGAAATATCTATCTATGTTAATCAGTTGATTATCTATCAATCTATATATATTTTCCTTTTCATATCTATTTATCTATCTATATTTGCCTGTTCATATCAATATATACTTGTTCATATCTATCTATCTGTCTATCTATCTATCTATCGTTCATGTCCACTTCGTTGGATCAGGACGTGATTCACGTGTACAGACGTGAATTAGACAAAGTCCCATTGAGCTTCTTTTATCCAAGACATCACGATAACTTTCGTTTGCAAACAAGAATCTCTCTTGGTCACAGTGCCGATTGGCTCCAATGTCGTCTTTCTTCCGTCATTTCTTCCTTTCCCCCCTCCAAGACACCGCAGAGTTCTTCCTTTTTTTTTTTTCGCCATCACGTCTTTTCCCGCCATATAATATGTTCGAGACGCGCCAAAAAAAAGAAAAAAAAAGGAAAAGAAAAAAAAAAAAAGGAAAGAAGAAAAGAAAAAGAAAAAAAAAAAGAGGACGATGAGAAAGAGAAGGGATAAAAGAGAGGGAGTTCTAGTGGAGTGGGTCGGGTGGGGGTATAATAAGGAATGAAAGAGAAGAAAGAAAAAAAGAAAGAGAGATAGAAAGAGAAAATATTCCGCGGGAAAATGTATGCCAGTTGAGCTCTCAGTCAGATTATCGCCACGCTAATCCGTGGCGACACAGATATTAAAATGGTCACGTGTCTAAAAAAAAGGAGGTGGGTGTCGGGTGGGGATGTATTGGAAGCTTACGAATGATATTAGGAGAGGAAAATGCGGGGTGGGGAGGGAGGATAAAAAGGTGTAAAGGGGAAGGCGATTTATAGAGAGAGAGAGAGAGAGAGAGAGAGAGAGAGAGAGAGAGAGAGAGAGAGAGAGAGAGAGAGAGAGAGAGGGGGAGGGGGCAGTGGGGGGGTGTTCTGAGACAGTCAATCAGATAACTTATAAAAATATTTGATGACCGTATGAAAATATTTTTCCGAAACACACATATCTATACATTATATATCCATATAGATTTATAAGTATGTATGATTGTTCACCAGTTAATCACTCCCAATCTGGTCATGTTTAGCTATGACTGTGCTTTATCTATAAATGCATATATATATATATATATATATATATATATATATATATATATAAATATATATATATATATATATCAAATTCACACTGTCGGATTAAGTTCCATTTTATTTCATATATATATATATATATATATATATATATATATATATATATATATATACATACATACATATATGTGTGTCTGTCTCTGACTATATATATATATATATATATATATATATATAATGCTCATATATCTCTATAAAAGTGCGTATATATATACATTTATTTATATGTACATATATATATATGAAATAAATAAATATATGTGTGTATATATATGTATATATATGAATATATATCGGTGCATACATATGTATATATATATATTTATATTCATATATGTAAATATATATATATATACATATAGAATTAAACAAAATTAAAGAATGCTGCCCAAATACATATCTTTCAAAGTACATATATATGTATATACATGTGCATATATGTATATATATATATATATATATATATGTGTGTGTGTGTGTGGCGTGTGTGTGTGTGTGTGTGTGTGTGTGTGTGTGCGTGCGCGTTTGTGTGTGGGGTGTCTTTAGATCGATACGTAGTTCTATGAGGTTGAATAAGAGGGTAGAATTGGAAAAAAAATATTAGGGTAGAAGAGAGTGTATAGGAGACACCGGTTTTATCTTTTCATAAGGTCTGTGCAATTTTTTCTAACGCTCCACTGAGCCGGATCAACTGAAGTTCTTTTTTACGTAGAGATTTTAATGGGGCATCCTGCGAGGATCCAACTCGTGATTCAATGATAATGGATCTGAGAGACTACCTTTTTTTACCCTTCTCTACCCAAGCGACGTCGGGTAGCTACTTCTCATGGTTTAATGAATATAAAATGGAATTTTTACATTAACTTATTATAACTTTCAAATCAATTGTTATTCAAAATCTATATTTATTTTATATACTAGCAAATATATGCACCCTTCGGTTTTGATGTAATAAAATATTATGTCAAATTAGAAACTATTTAGAAAATGATAAATCGAGGGGGTATAATCGAAAAATAAACAGCTTTAAATCTAACTCTTCCATCATTTTCCATCACTCCCGTCTTTCATTTGTCCTAATTTATCTATTTAGTTAGATTATGAAGTACTTAGTAAAATTACAGTTCTTTCGTCTTGTTTATGGATTTAATTTAAGATTTATTGAAGAAATTTTTGCTCAGATTCTTTAAGAGAAAACCAAACAATTAGAAATCAATAATACTAAGCATATATTTAGTAAAATCAAATTCTTAATATCAATATGCAAATTAGCCTTCTCGTTCACACTGTAAACCGCTATTTTGTTGAATATATAAATATACTTGCATGTTATTAGTATGTAGATCCAACAGTATTAATAAGGTACAACAATTTTATCAATAATTGAGGTTTAAATAAAAAATAAATTCATGGTGAATGTGATGTCAATAACTAAGGGAATTGTGACTTGAGTAGGGATATAGTTTCGGTTACAGACAGACAAACACACAATCTCCATTATAATAAGATGTTCTGTATTTTATGTTTGAATGCTACCTACTCCCATTAATTCAACCTACATTCTTTGTCATATTATTATTATATTAGGATTGCCAAAAATTATCCGAAAATGCGTTTTGACTAAATGAATTTAGTCCCCCTAAAGAAAATAATTTACCAAAATTCAGGGAATTATCTAATTTTAATGAAATTTTCAGTGTTTATTTATCAATGAATAATCTTTATAATGCATGAATTATTTTATTTCAAAACTTTCTCATTTTTTTTTTCAGGTCACTTCTGACCCCCCACACCCACACCTTATGTTGGGGGCGTAACATTTTTGCGAGTTGGTCATTTTCTGTACTAATTACAGTATAAATAAAGAGATAAAAGATCGAAGTTATGAACAGAAACAAAAAAAGAATTTTTACGGTAGCTTTTCTATGAGAAAATAAGTACCGAAAATAGAAAATAAAATGTAAATAATAATAAATAGTTAATTTTTTTCAGATTTCTTTTTTACTCATTTCGATAATTATTTAATTGGCTATTATCTTATAAAAGAAAAAATTATGCATCGATATTTTTTCTGCTTAAAAAGGGGGTGGTGGTACATTTTCAATAGAGTTTTTCTTCAAAACTTATTACTTTTTGCACTTAAAATAAGGTTTGCATTAAGTAGATATTTATTTCTAGAATCTAAAAATATAAAATTTTAAACTTAACATCAGGCTTTTGACATTTTAAATGTATTTTATATATTCATTTTTCATAGCAAAAATACTAAATTAAAGTTTTGAAATAAAATTACTGATGCATTATAATATTCATTAATTGATAAATCAATACTGAAAATTTCATTAAAATCAGATAATTACCTGAATTTTGGTAATTTTTTTTTTTTTTTTGCAATCGCGAATGTCACATTAAAATTGTAAACAAGCGCGTAAAACCATTGAAAAAGAGGCAGAATGGCGGATCGCGTCGAAATTGACCAAAACAAATCCTTTTAAATGTATTAAAGATAAACTGCATATGTAATGATGTTTTTCTTTTTTTAATGATGGTCAGTATGTTACTACTTATCGATTTAGACAAAAGTTTGACCTTAAATAATAGATTTAATTAATTTTATTCGTTTTTAAAAACGTAACAAACGATTATTTGGGGCCACCTTATATTATACATTTACGGGACTCTTAGATTACTACAAACAGGATGTGGCTAGAATTATTCGCTACATTAAGACATTTTTTGGTTACTGTTAATTCGTCAATTCTACGACAAGGAAGGTGGGTGCGATATATTTTTTGTATTTGTGGAGGTGCCCGTTGTGTAATGGTTATCATCGTAGGAAACACGGTGACACTAGTTCAAATCCTGACCGTGGCTGGTTGCATTTCAGGCAGTGATGATACCGATGGAAATGTATGCATTCAACAATTTTCCCTCCAGCTATGGGTAAATAGTTGGTAAGACTGGGTTCTTTAACCTTGCTATACCAACTAGGCTAGGAAAGGGAACATTTAAAATTGACCTTGTGCCATATCCTACTTGTAGGGATGGGTAAATATATATTTGTGTATTCGCTTTCATTATCTTTTTTGAATTAATCTTTTTTGAATTAATAGTAAGTCGTCGGGGCGGCCTAAAGTCAGTATCAGTCAGTCAGCGAGGGAGTCTATCCCCTTTTCAATAGCGCTATGCCAAGGAGATTGTTTTTGCGTCTGAGGTGGACGCCACACCTACCATCAGCTCCTTACTTTACCGCACAGATCCCTGTGCTACTCATACGTTGAGTTGGCGAGGGCCGGTATCGAAGTAAGAACCTGGTTTCTAGCCGAACGCTCTACCGACTGAGCTAACCCGGCCCCTATAAGATATATCAAAAGTAGCATTTAATTTGAAATGATAACCCCATATATATTTCATTAGTTTTATTTCAATAGAATAAAATGATAATCTTTTCTGGATTGAAATAATGAGATTTTTGAGCAATTTTATATCTAAATGTATTACAAACAAATATTTTTGGAGGCATCATATTACACGACATTTAAAATTAAATGCTCAAAAATTGGAACAAGTTAGAAATCTATTTTTTAATGTCAGTACTTATCATACCAATATCCATCTTTCTCCGGGTGAATCTATTTGATATTAAAAGGTATGAATCCTACTCTCATTCCAGCTATGGGTAAATAGTAGGACAGGCTTGGCTCTTTAACCTTGGTTAGGCAACCGGTCTAGGATAAGGAAAACTCTGAATTCAAACCATGTTAAACTCCGTTTAAGAAATTGACCTTGTGTCACATCCTGCTCGTGCGGAGGGGTTGGTATATATATATATATATATATATATTTGATATTAAAAAAAGGTTGAAAATAGACCTACCCCAATATATATATATATATATATATATATATATATATATTTGTAAATGTATAAGTAGTAACTTACCGGTGGGTATAAGAACGATCGTTGGAAGCGCACAGTATCCAGGGTTTAAGACAGAAAAAACAAATACAAAGTGCTCAATACAATGTAGAGCAAAAATTTATTTTAACAATGGAAAGGAGTAACCTACTCGAGTTTCATCGATTGATTCTTCAGGGTTACTTTAGTTAAATTAATCGAGTTTTCGATTAATCTTAGATGGTATAATACATGCCCGTTGGAATGGGACTTATCTTTTCCATTATATATAATATATAAATAAAAATATATATATATATATATATATAATCATAATATGGCTGGCATATTGATAAATAAATATTGCTCAATATTGCATCATAGATAGAGTATTTTTTAAAAAAGTTCTGTTAGCGTGGACATGGGGTCAACGGCGCTTGGTTATTGACAGTTTCTCCTTATACGATCTTGAAAACAAGTTTGGTTTTAAAATCGCATTGGTGGGAAACTGTCTTTTTATCAACCGCCCTTCGCTTTAAGTCTTCGGTACACTAACTATATATATATATATATATATATATATATATATATATATATTATATATATTTATTATATTATTATTTTATATATATCAATTAGTAAACATTAACAGTTTCAAGTATCTATTCCTGATACAAATAGTTTATACCAGGTTATATGATTTCGTGTATTCCTATCTACAACATATATCTTATACACAGTTATGTAGTTACAAAGAAGATATTTTTAAATCTAAAAAAAAAGTTGGCTAAAAGAGAAAAAGAAATAAAAATGAAATAAAAAAAATGATAAAAAAATGAAGAAAAAAAAAAAGAAAAAATGTTTGAAGTATAAGTATAGGATTAGCGAGAAGACGAAAAGAAAAAATTATAAAAAATGAAATAAAATAAAGAAATAAATATTTTATATAATATAATAATATAATAATAATAATAATAATAATAATAATAATGAAGAAGAAGAAGAAGAAGAAGAAGAAGAAGAAGAAGAAGAAGAAGAAGAAGAAAGACCAGAAACAAGTAAGTTGATAGAAGAAGAAGAAGAAGAAGAAGAAGAAGAAGAAGAAGAAGAAGAAGAAGAAGAAGAAGAAGAAGAAGAAGCCGATAATGATAATGACAATGATAAAATTGGCGAAGGCGGCGGAGATGTGGTAAGTGTTGTGGGGATGGGATGGAGTTAAGAAGCAGAAGAAGCTGGTAGATATAGTGATGGCGGGAGTGGGCCATAGTTTTGAAGCGGGAATCCGATCAGCTGAAAGCTAAGTCCCTCAAACATGCTGCTACAGCAGAAAAATTACTCTGACAT
The DNA here is from genome assembly GCA_023376005.1 of Doryteuthis pealeii. NCBI lineage: Eukaryota > Metazoa > Mollusca > Cephalopoda > Myopsida > Loliginidae > Doryteuthis > Doryteuthis pealeii. Next base: position 15,173,709 of record CM042175.1, read on the forward strand.
ATTAGTCAGCAATTTTCTGAGAGATCGCCATGACTTGATTTGCCAATGGTCATAAATGTATTAATAATGTTCACAATCATTTTAAACGGGTAAATACTTCATACTTAGCTGCAATATTAATATTCTAAGAGCTTATATATTAATGAAGCTAAGAATGATTTTAAACAGATAAATACTTAATACTTAGCTGTAGTATCAATATCTTAAGGTCCTATTAATGTTACTTAGAATAACTCTAAACAGGAAGATTAATTCTTAACTTATTATATCGCGAGGTGGAAAGATACTCAGAAGAATGGTGTGCTTAATACATTTATTAAACATCAGTATCCGGTGCCAAACGGATACATACAAACACACAACAAATAAGTACAAATAATTAACAGGACAAAACTTACACTAAATAGGGGAGAGTCAGTTCGGTATAGCCAAAGCAGCAAAGCTAGTCTGAATATTATTCAGCTAGTTAATCTAATTTAAATCACGGATCACCACCCACGGCCAAACAGGTGTGTGTGTGTGTGTGGGGGGGTCTTACCCCTCTATAGAGGAGCAGTCAGTATATTCTAAAGCCCCACCGACAGGGCTTTAATTAGTTTATAGCTCAAAATCTTACTCTCGATGAAAAGTCAAGAATTACAAAAATGTAGAGGATTGCATGTTATGGACTGGTCAGCATCACGAGTCGCCATCCACGGCCAAACATGTGACCCCATTGGGAGGGGTCTTACTCCTCTGCAGAGGTGCAGTCAGTATATTCTAAAGACCCAGCTGACAGGGTTTCAATTAGTTTATAGCAGAAAATCTTACTCTCGATGAAAAGTCAAGAATTTAGTAGAGGGTTGCATGTTATGGACTGGTCAGCATCACGGGTCGCCATTCACGACCAAACAGGTGACCCCATTGGGAGGGGTTTCATTCCTCTGCAGAGGTGCAGTGAGTTTATTTTTAAGCCCTACTTAACAGGGATTCAATTAGTTTATAGCTCAGAATATTACTCTCGAAGAAAAGTAAACAATTACAAAAAAGTGTAATTTGCGTTAATCGGACTTTGTCCTCATCTTCATTGTTATCTGTACAACGTTTCGGCCGATGAGGACAATAGTCCGAATAACGCAGATAATACAAATCATCAAGCCTCATCTCAAACATTCAGAGACATAGTACAAAAAAGTATCTTTAATTTGTTTTTGCTGATGTCAGGTTGTACAGTGTGACGTAAGTATAAATCTGAGACGGTAACGGTCTTATTCAGTTCGGTTTTATGAGGCTCCTTTCTTGTCGCCATTTTCTGGCATATGTGACATTCGCCTCAGGGTGGGCCTCGTTGTGGATATTAAAGGTAGATTACAATAGAAAAGGGTGGCTGCAAATGGATTGACTAACAGAAAAGACACGGACACCAACAATAAAACGTAACAGATAAGATGATGTTAAACAACGAGATTTACAAAAAAGATAAAAAGATATAAAACAAAAGGTGTCAAAACTAAACAGTTCAGTGTTAGATTCTTTGCTTTATGCAATTCTCTATTTTATGTTCTTTGTTTCCTTCAATTTTTACTTTCTTTTCTTTTCTTTTCTTTTCTTTTCTTTGTCTTTTTTCATTTCTTCGCTTTAGTTCTTTCTTTCTTTCTTTCTTTCTTTCTTTCCATTTTAATATTTTCCTTTCTTTTTTTTCTTTCTTTCTTTTCTTTCTTTCATTTCCTCTGTTTTTAGAATTTTCTTTCTTTCTTTCTTTCCCTTTTAATATTTTCTTTTTCTTCTTTCCTCCTTTCTTTCCCTTTTCAGTCTTTTCTTTCTTTCTTTCTTTCTTTCTTTCTTTCTTTCTTCTTTCTATTCCTTCAATTTTTAGTCTTTTCTTTCTTTCTTTCTTTCTTTCTTTCTTTCTTTCTGTTTTAGTCCTTTCTTTCTTTCCATTTCTTTTCAATTTTAGTCTTTTCTTTCTTTCTTTCTTTCTTTCTTTCGTTTCCTTCCGGTTTTTGTCATTTCTTTCTTTCTTTCTTTCTTTCTTTCCCTTTACAGGCTTTTCTTTCTTTCTTTTTCTTTCTTCATTTCCTCCTGTTTTAAGTCTTTCCTTCTTTCTTTCTTTCTTTTTCTTTCTTTCATGGTTTCTTTATTTCATTTTTTTTCTTTTATTGTTTGTTTGTTTGTTTTTTCTTTATGATTTTTCGATCTTTCTTTACCTAAAATCTTGTTTTAATGTTTTTTTCCCTAAATCTTTCTTTTTGAGTTCTTTCTCTCTTACCCTAAGATATTTAATTTACGTTCTTTTTTCTTTTTTCTTTCTCTAAAATCTTTTTTTATTCTTTTTTCTTTTTTCTTCTTTCTCAAAAAATCTTTCTGTTATGTTCTTTTCTTTTTTTCTTTCTTTCTTCTTTCTTTCTTCTAAATATTATCTTATATTCTTCTTTCTTTCTTTCTTTCCCCTAAATTTTCATTTTGTATTCTTTCTTTCTTTCTTCTTTCTTTCTTTCTTTCTTTAAATATTTCTTTTATGTTCTTTTCTTCTTTCTTTTTTTCCCCTAAAATATTTATCTTATTATGCTTTCTTTCTTTCTTCCCCTAAAATATTTATTTAGTATTCTTTCTTTCTTTCTTTCTTTTCATTCTTTCTCTAAAATATTTATCTTAATTCTTTTCTTTCTTCCCGAAATTTCTTATGTATTCTTTCTTTTTCTTTCTTCTTTTCTTTCTCTAACATATTTATTTGTGTTCTTTCTTCTTTCTTTCTTTCCTAAATATTTATTTTATATTCTTTTTCTTTTTTCTTTCTTTCTTTCTCTAAAATCTTTCTTATGTGTTTCTTTCTTTCTTTTTCATTTCTTTCTTAAACGTTCTTTATATTTTCTCCATTTTTTATTCTTTCTTTCCTTCTTTCTTTCTTTAAACATTCTCTTATATTCTGACCTTGCTCATAACCCTTAACGCAACGCTAGAATACGATCGTCTTTAAATCATTTCTCCAAAAATAAACTGTCACCGATTACAGTTGACACCGTCTTATCATAACAAGTAAATAAATAAACAGAATACACATGATACAAGTAAATAAATAAACAGGATATACACGATACCCTAAAATAATGAATAAACCCTTAAAATTAAATAAAAAAGAAACATTCAGCGAATAAAAGTGATTAAACCACGTGAGAAATATCAATGATGTAAGAGATACCTCCGATATCAACGAGCATACATTTATTGTCTCATTCAATTTGAATAGACGCGTCGAAGAATTCCACGCTTTCTTTCTTTTCTTTTTCGTAATAAAATAAAAATGGCTACCCTACTCTAAATTCCATCCCATCTAGTTTCTGGACAAACTATTCAAGAAATAAATACTCTTCCCTGGCCGAATCCTTAAAGAAATTTACAGCCGCGAACCAAAAGGAAAATAAACAACGAAATGGGTCATTAAAATTCCCTGTTACCCAAACAGCCATAAAATAATTATATCTGACTTACGGTCGAGTCACGCTTTAACTCTTTGCTTACCCCACAGCTGTACCACATGTTTTTGGTATTTTTTACCTGTTATAGCAAAAATATGCGCCCCTGGGCACAAGTATTTAAGTTTTAACATAATTGAATGTTATATTGAATTGGAAGGACTAGTGAAATTAAATAAGAACACAAAAAAGATTACACTAATTTGTATATTATTTTAATTGATTTAAATATAGAATTATACAAATGATTGTTTTAAATACGTTTGAGAATAAAACAATAATATCAGAAATCAATAACACCAAGTAATTATTTATTAAACACGGTTTTGTTAAAACCGGTGTGCAAATTATTCACATAATATATTATGTAAACATTAATTTCTTAATGAAATATAAAACATATTGCAGGATTTTTAACGGATTTTTGGTAGAGTGCTGAAGGGGTGCTAGTTATTTTATGCATAACCCCACAAAAGTTGACATGCCGTAAAATATAACAAATCAACCAACGATTTGAAGACCTTTTCATGCAACCTGTTCGCCGCGGGTAGGATATGACACGAGGACCAAAGTATAGGGCATCGAAATATGATCGAACTATTCAGTAGTAACGGATCTGCTATAGAGTATCTAGCATCCCATCAACACTCTACCAGATGGACTGGTAAAATAAAATAGCCTACGATTAAAGTAGATTAACTGAATAATATTCAGACTGACTTTGCTGCGATAGCTATACCGAACTGACCCTCCTCTATTTAGTGTGAGTTTTGTCTTATTAATTGTATGTACTTATTTGTTTGTGTGTTATGTATCCGTTTGGCACCGGATGCTGGTGCTTAATAAATGTATTAAGCACACCATTCTTCTGTGTATCTTTCCACCTCGCGATACAACAGGTCCTTCGAGACTAGTTTGCTAACCATTACATCACAATGGGATGCCCTGGATAGTAACTAAGAGTATCACATTTCTATGGATTTTTTGCATACAAGGTATGTCAGAAAAGTTCCAGGTCTGGTGTCACAAAAAATTATTTCAGATCCAAACTACAAACTACAAGTTATCTCCTTCAGAGTAACCCCCCTAAAGTCCTATGCACTTTTCGAACCTTCTCTGCCACGTTTGCATGCAATCCTACAAGGATTCCTCCGGGATTCACAGTAGCTCTGTCGTCACGGCCTTTTTGATGTCGTGCACATCCTGAAAACGGGTTCCTTTGATAAGGAGCCTGGTCGGGAGGATGCTCTAGCACAGTTATGTTCTTCTGGGCCAGGAACTCTCGGATACTCAGGGCAGTGTGGGCAGGTGCATTGTCATGGTAAAGCACCCGCGAGTTTTCCTGTCACATCTCTCGCCTCTTCTCGCGCACTGAACAAAACAAATGCCGCAGTATCTCTTTGTAGCCATGTTGGTTGATCGTCTGGCACTGTGGCAAGAACTCATAGTGGACGATGCTCCTTGTATCAAATTTTTCTGGCACACTGGAACTTTTATGACATACCTCATATTACCGCAGAAACTCCCTATCAATAACTAATATCATTTTTGCTCGGTTACAGAAAGCAGCTTAGCGGCAGTCTAGCAAAATGGCGTCTGACATCAAAATATGTTAATGAACTATTCTATTAAAAAAATGTAATATCAGAAAATGCTCTCTCTCTCTCTCTCTCTCTCTCTCTATATTATATATATATATATATATATATATATATGTGTGTGTGTGTGTGTGTGTGTGTGTGTGCGTGTGTATGCCATAGTGAACAATAGAATTATAATGCGATTGTTAACATTGGTTTCAAAGCAGCGTACTAGCCACTACTCACCAGGACAATGCACATGTGAAAAAACATCTGTCCTGTAGTGTGATGTTTTTCAGAGGTGCGTTGTCCTGGTGAGAAGTGGCTAGTAGGCTGCTTTGAAACCAATGGTAACAATTGCTTTTTAATTGTATTGTACACAATAACAAATGAATAGCTCTTACACACACACACACACACACACACATAATCGATTTTAAAAATCTTTTTTGTGTTATTCAGGACATACACTGAAATTTATTCAGCGTTCAGAATTCTGGATTTTATAAGTAATACTTTAATATCTTATTATAATGGAGATTACGTGTTTGTTTGTCTGTAACCGAAACTATATCACTACTCAAGCCACTGTCCATTTGCTCATTATACATCACATTCTCCATTAATCATTTTTATTTAAGCCTCAATTATTAATAAAATTGTTTTTCATTATTAATACTGCTGGCCATATCTACGTACTATTAACATGCAATTGTATTTATATGTACAACAATTAGCGGTTTACAGTGTGAACGGCAAGCCTAATTTGCATATTGATATTTAAAATTTGATTTTAATAAATATGTGCTTGGTATTGTTGATTTCTAATGATTTGATTTTATCTCAATATATGAGCAAAATCTCGGAGATAAATCTTAAAAGAAATCAATTAACAAGAAGAAATAACTGTTATTTTATTCTTTACTTCCTATTTTAACTAAATAGTTAAATTAAGAAAATTTACCAATGAAAGACGGAGTAATGGAAAATGATGGAAGAGTTAGTCAAAGTTGTTCTAATTTTTCAATCATACCCCCTCTGTTCCAAATTATTTTTCTGCATTCTTATTCAGTTTCATTAGCCTTTCTAATTTAATATAATATTTTATTATATTAAAACTTAAATACTTGCATCCGGAGGGTGCATATATTTGCTAGTTACTTATAAAATCCACAATTCTAGGTTTGACTTATATGGAAGTAAACTTGTTGGCTTTTTGGGGATTTAGAAAAATCTCTTTAGAAATGAAGGTAAGATAAAAAAAAAATCAGGATATTTAGCTTAACGCGTCTCATCTAAGCAACCCTGAGTTAAACTAAGATAGTATCAACTGTCAGTTTATTTTTTCAGAGGAGGAGGTGGGGGTGGGGGAGATTTGCCTTCGAGATTACGGGAGATGTTAAAAAAGAAATGAACATTTAGATAACTAAAGGAAAAGGAAGAAAAATGGGAAAAGAAATGAACAGAGAGGAATTTGAAGGAATTTGAAGGAAAGAATAAGGAGAAAGTGAAGATGAAGAGAAAGAAAAGAGGTAGGTTATTAAAGAAAGAAAGGAAAGAAGAAAGAAAGAAAGAAAAGGGAATTGAAAAACTAATAAAACAACAGTGAGAGAGAGAGAGATGGTATATATATATATATATAATATATATATATATTATATATATATATAGAAGAGAGAGAGAGAGAGAGAGAGAGAGAAAGAAGAAAGAAAATAAGCTAGATACGAAAGAGAAAGAGAGATAAATGATGAAATGAGAGAGAGGGTAAGAAGTAAATGAGAGAAATAGTTAGTTAAGAAAGAAAGAAAGAAAGAAGAAAGAAAGAAAAAGAAAGAAATATAAAAATGAAAAATGAGATAAGGTAAAGAACAGACACACAAAAAGAAAGAGATAGATAGATAGATAGATAGATAGATAGATAGAAGAGATAGAAAGAGAGAGGGGGTAGAAAGAGAGAGAGATTAAACAAAAAATCATAGACGGTAAGAAGAAAAAAAGAGTAAAAAAGAAAAATAGAAAGAAAGAAAAAGAAAGAAAGAAAGAAAAAAAGAAAGATAAAACAAAAAAATGAGAGAAGGTAAGAGCAGACACACAAAGAGAAAGAGTGAGATAGATAGAAAGAGAGAGAGAGAGAGAGAGGGGGAGAGAGAGAAAGAGAAAAAGAGAGAAGAAAATAAGCTAGATACGAAAGAAAGAGCGATTAAATGATGAAATGAGAGAGGGTAAGAAGTAAATGAGAGAAAATAGGTTAGTTATGAAAGAAAGAAAGAAAGAAAGAAAGAAAGAAAAGAAAGAAAGATGAAACGAAAAAATGAGAGAAGGTAAGAGCAGACACGCAAAGAGAAAGAGTGAGATAGATAGAGAGAGAGAGAGAGAGAGAGAGAGGGGGAGAAAGAGAGAGATTAAACAAAAAAATCATAGAGGGTAAGAAGAAAAAAGAGTAAAAAGAAAAATAGAAAAAAGAAAGAAAAAAAGAAAGAAAGAAAAAAAGAAAGATAAAACGAAAAAATGAGAGAAGGTAAGAGCAGACAACAAAGAGAAAGAGTGAGATAGATAGAAGAGAGAGAGGGAGAGAGGGGGAGAAAGAGAAAGAGAAAAAAATAGAGAAGAAATAAGCTAGATACGAAAGAAAGAGAGATTAAATGATGAAATGAGAGAGGGTAAGAAGTAAATGAGAGAAAATAGGTTAGTTATGAAAGAAAGAAAGAAAGAAAGAAAGAAAGAAAGGAAGGAAGGAAGGAAGGAAGGAAGATAAAACGAAAAATGAGAGAAGGTAGGAACAGACACACAAAGAGAAAGAGTGAGATAGATAGATAGATAGATAGATAGATAGAAAGAGAGAGAAAGAGAGATAGATAGAGGGGGAAGAAAAAGAGATTAAACAAAAAATTATAGAGGGTAAGAAGAAAAAAGAGTAAAAAAGAAAAATACGTTAGATCAGAAAGAAAGAAAGAAAGAAAGAAAGAAAGAAAGAAAGAAAAAAAAGAACACAGAAAGAAAAGAAGGAAGAAAGAAAGATAGTCGAAGAAATGATAGAGTATGAGAAAAAGGGGATAAAGAAAGAAAGAAATATTACACGAAGAAATGAGATGGCCTAAGAAAAAAGAGAAAAAGAAAGAAAAAATATTAAACATAAAAATTAGAAAGTAAAGAAAGAGTGTGAAAGAGAGCGAACGATTAAACGGAGAATTTATGGAGAGTAAGCAGAGAGAGAGAGAGAGAGAGAGAGAGAGAGAGAGAGAGAGAGAAAGAAAGAGAGAGAGAGAGAGAGAGAGAGAGAGAGAGAGAGAGGAGAGAGAAAAAATAGGTTAGATACAAAAAGAAAGGATAGAGACTACCGGCTTATATCTAATTTCTTCGATCCTTGTGAGGATCGAACTTATTTCGTCAGTCTTACAAAATCGGCACGCGCACCACTATATAAATAACGAGCATTTCTCATAAACTTTCTTCGGGGGTTCCGTAAAGATGGAGGGGGGTGTTGGTGTTTTTGCGATTGGCATACCTTAAAGATTATTTTCTCTCTCTGTTTCTGTCTCTGTCTCTATCTCTGTCTCTGTCTCTATCTCTGTCTCTGTCTCTATCTCAGTCTGTCTGTCTGTTTGTCTGTCTGTCTGTCTCTCTCTCTCTGTTCCCGTTTCTCTCCTTTTGTCTCTCTGCTATCCCTCTCACTGCCTCTCTCTTGTTATTTGCATTTCTCTCTTGCCGTCACTATGTTTCTCTCATGCACCCTCTCTCTCTCCCCCCTCTCTCTCTATGTTTCTTTCTCATTCTCTCTCTTTCTATTTCTCTTTAATTCTCTACCTCTCTTTTGCTTCTTTCTCCCCCGACTTTCCCCCTCCCTCTTTCTCTTGCAGTGCTTCTCTCCCCCTCTCTCTCTCACATGATGTTTCTTTCTTTATCTATTCCTCTCCTCCCCCTCTCTCTTTCTCTGGTATTTCTCTCATTGTCCCTTTTCCATTGTTCACCTCCCTCTCCTCCCCTCTCTCTCTCTCTCTCTCTCTCTCTCTCTCTCTATATATATATATATATATATATAATATATATAAGCTATGCTATCTCTCTCTCTACTTCTCTCCTGTTATTTTTTTTCTTTTATCTCTCTCTCTCTCTCTCTCTCTCTCTCTCTCTCTTCTCTCTCATCTCTCTCTCTCTCGCCTTCTCTGCTTATTTCCTTTTTCTTTTCTTTCTCATTCTGTCTGTCTGTTAGTCTGTTTGTCTGTCTGTCTATTTTGCTCAGTTGGTAGAGCACTTGCCAATGAATCGCAAGTTTCCAGGTTAGACACCGGCACTCACCAACTCAGCCTATGAGTAGCACATTGCGGTAAAGTGAAGAGCTGATGGTAGTTATTGCGCTCCATCTCAGAAGCCAAAAAAATCTCCTTGGTCTAGCCCTGGTGAAAAGGAGATAGACTCCCTCGCTGTCTGGCTGATACCGACATTAGGCTGTCCCGTCGACTTCACTTTTACTTAATACCGGCTTAGATATAATTTCTCCGATCCCGGTGAGGATCGAACTTATTTCGCCAGCCTTACAAAAGCGTTACGCGTGATTCTGTATAAATAACTATCAGTTCCCATAAAGTTTCTTCAGGGGTCCCGTAAAGGTGAGGGGTTGTCGGTGTTGGTAGGGATGACCATACTTTGAAGATTATTAGTATGGAGGATTATTAAAAGAGGTGTTGTCAGTTTTGTTCCCTATTTGCTGGGACAGACCCTATTAAAAATAATAGCATAACCAAACCCTTTTTTTCTTTTTCTTTTTTCTTTCCCCCTTTTTAATCCTGTTGTGCAAAAAAAAAAAAAAAATAATAACAAAAATAGACTTTTCGTCTCCGTCAAAATGGCGACGGTGACCTTTTCATCTTTGTTGACATAGACAATAGCTATCCTCTGATGTGTCGAGTTGGAAGTCAGAGACAGAACGTCGCCAGAAGCGGTCTGAACTGTCGGAAGCGTTCCGGTTATTGTCACAGAAAAAACACACGCACACGAATTGAAGATCAAGTCTACAATTAGGACATCATAATCATCCCCCAGCACACGAGTACGCATGTAAATACATTTGGATACTCCAAAAACCAAAAGGCGATTGTGACCGATAGGGGCGGGTGGCATGGAAGAGTCATGGAGATCTGTGATGTCTGCAAGACTTGATGATTAGGATGATGATCTTCTGTGTTAAAAAAGACATGGTGATCCTTATAACAGACCTAACAACTGTGCGACTGGAATCCACGACTGGGGGCGGACTTGTGGAAACGTAAATTAGTGTTAAATAACAATTACATATATTTTTTTTAGTAAGAGTTATCTTTTTAGTAAGGGTTATCAATAAAAGAAAGAAAGAAAGAATGATAAAGGGTAATAAGAACGAGTGAGAGAGAGAGAAAGAGAGAGAGAGAGAGAGAGGAGAGAGAGAGAAGAGAGAGAGGGGGGGAGTGATAAAAGGAAATAGGTTACATACGAGAGAGAGAGAGAGAGAGAGAGTGATGATAAAAAGAAAATAGGTTAGATACGAAAGAGAGAGAGAGAGAGAGAGAGATTGAGAGAGAGAGAGAGAGAGAGAGAAAGAGAGAGAGAGGATAAAAAGAAAATAGGTTAGATACGAAAGAAAGAAAGAAAGAGAGAGAGTGAGAGAGAGAGAGCGAGAGATTAAACGAAGAATTGAGAAAGAATAAGAAGAAAAAGAGGGAAAGAAAAAGTAGGCTTGATACGAAAGAAAGATTAAATGCAGAAATCGGAGAGAGTATCATCCCAAGCAAGTCTCCCTCACGGCATCCAGAATCCATACAGTTGATTGATTTTTGTTTTTACTTGTCGGCCTACACTGATGTATCCAATTGTAGGTGTCCACAGGAAAACGTCGCTTATGAGTTCGTCCTTGCTTCTACAGCAGTGTCCCAAATGTCTTACTACGGTGGTTTGTGTGATAGGAGGCAAGTGGCCATCCAGCTGCTTCTTTGTTGAGTGCTGCTCCTTGGATTTGTTTAAGACAGCACGTAGTACCCTTGGGTAGTTCCCATCTATCTTTTTCTCCGAGCGTTTCGTTAGAGTCCTAGTGGTGCAGCCATACAGTAGCGCCAACGGGTGCACATGAGGAACAAGAAAATAGACATGGTCCTACTCATTTATTGATCGATTTACCTTTCCACATCTTATTATAGTGGAGATTGTGCGTTTGTCAGTAACCGAAACTATATCACTACTAAAATCACAATTCTCTTAGTTATGTACGCCACATTCTCCATGATTTTATTTTTATTTAAACCTCAATAATCAATAAAATTGTTTTCCATTATTAATACTGTTGGTATTATTATGCAATTGTATTCATATATACAACAAAATAGGGGTTTACATTGAGAATGTGAATACTAATTTGCATATTGATATTAAAACTTTGTTTTTAATAAATATGTGCTTGGTATTATTGATTTCAAATTGTTTGTTTTTATCTTAATGAATATGAGCAAAATTCTCGGTGGTAAATCTGAAAAGAAATCCATTAACAAGAAGAAATAACTGTAATTCTATTCTTTGCTTCCTATTTTAACCAAATAGTTAAATTAGGAACATTTTACAATAAAAGATGGGAGTGATGGAAGAGTAAGTTTCAGTTGTTCTATTTTTCGATTATACCGCCCTCTTTTTCAAGTCTTTTTATCTGCATTCTTATTTAGTTTCTAATTTAGCCTTTCTAATTTAATATAATATTTTATTAAATTAAAACATAAATACTTGCACGTGGAATGTGTATATATTTGCTAGTGTTTATAAAATCTACCGTTAATATAATTGAGAAAAATAAAATCAAACATCATCTTCCGAACCTAAATTATATATATATTTTTTTATTTTGATGAATTTATTTTATTTCATTTTTTTAGAATTTTTCATGTACCTAATTTAATTTCTATGTAGAGACAATTTTAGGAGCACCCTAACCAGAATTGCCCCCTGTCACCTCAAATCACAATTAAGGAGCAAAATCTTTGCTTACTTGAACCGTAATTCCTATTTATATCGAGACATTCGGCACCCCTAACTCCTGTTTACAACAGTTTCGACCCCAGATCCAAGAACGAGGCCCTCAAAAGAGAAGTAGAGGAAGGTGACGTCACAGCAGTTGCGGGAGTACCCCAGCACCTTGCCTCCTTTTTTTAGAGGAGTACTTTTCATTTAATTATCTAAGACTAATGAACAGAACTCCTACCCTTCCAAACACATAGATGTATAGGCAGAGAGGTAAACGGCCCCCCTTCTCGTGCCGGAAAGTCCCATCTGTCCGCCACCAGGCAAGGGGGTGACACTACCCCGACCCTAATATTTGAAAAGTTTCTGAAGAAAAAAAAAATGTAAGCAAAACAAAACAAAAAAAAAAAAATAAAAACAAAAACAAAAAAATCCTAAGAAATGGGACGCCTTTAAACTTAAGGCTATATTTATGCTGATTGGGGCTGAGAACACTGTGGGTGGGGGCGTTTTGGATTGGGGGGGGGTAAGAGAGATGAGGGAGGCTGGGGATCACAGAGATGAAAGGGATTGGGGCGGCGAAATAAGTTTAGCGGCTCAGCTAAAAAAGGGAAAAATCGCTAAATGAGAAAAGTGCATATAGTCTGGTATAAGGTCATTATTGAGAAGCATTTGTTGGTGACCAAAGTCGCTACCAAAGGCATGAAAAACTATCCAGTTTACCACGACAGAATATTGGTTGCTTTAGAAAAGTACAGTTTTAGAAATTAGTGTAGAAATTACTTTATTCTTTAATTAGCAGCGGTTACCCGGCGTCGCCTGGGTAGAGGCGAATTTTTTAAAGTTAGTCCCACAGATCCATTATTACTGAATCGTGAGTTGAAACCTCGTGGGATACCCCATTTAAATTCCTGTGAAAAAAAAAAAGAACTTGCATTGATCCAGCGAGACTATTTCCCTCGACCACGGATCTTGTATATAATACGCACTTAATTCACAGTGCGTATTAATATACAAGATACGTTTTATTAGAGGAATTTCGAAAAAAAAGATTTCGTAAACGTATTTTGGGGATGTTATACACGAATAATTACGGTATATGTGTTTGAATTTAGACTTCTCCTTCTCCTAGACTGGTTGCCTAACCAAGGTTAAAGAGCCCAGTCTGTCCTACTATTTACCCATAGCTGGAGTAAGTGATCCACGGGGAATTGTGCAAATGACTAAAGTTTAGACGTGCTGATAAATAGTATAGGCACAAACCAGAATCTGTTCTAGAAAATGAAACGCATAAACTTCTCTGGGACTTTCAGATACAACTATTCCACCTGGGAGACTATTTGTGTCTGAGGTGGAGGGTCACACCTACCATCTGCTCCGCACATTAGCACTCAGATTCAAGCTGTGGTATTCACGCGCTGAGTCGGCAGGGGCCGGTATCGAACCAGGAACCTTGTGCTTCTTAGGTGTTGTTCTGCTTAGTTTAGTTTGACACAAGGCCAGAATTTTTTTAGCACCTTTCTAAGGAATATTAGCACTACGTGAAAGGCAAACTGCCTCGTACAAGATTTGAACGTGTCTCTACGAGACCATTTTCTTTGACGATAACTATTATAGCACCCCCCCCCACTGAGTGCATTGAAACAAAACACGTTTTTAGGGGTATCTTTTAAAAATTCTGAGCCCAATTTTGGGGAGGTTGTTATAGACGAACAATTATGGTATATATGTTTGAAACCAGAGTTTTCGTTCACCTATCTGGTAGCCTAACCAAAGTTAAAAAGTCGAGTCTGCCCTACTATTTACCCATAGCTGGAGGGAAAATAATTGGATACATACCTTTCTAGGAGTATTAGGACTACATCTAATGTAGTCCAGGATTTGAACTCGGGACACCCAGGCCATTTCATTCGACAATAAACATAACATTACGCGCCTCCACAGTGCGTAATATAATGGTTATATACCTTTCTAGGAGTATTATGACTACATCAAATACAAACAGTCTCGTCCAGGATACATACCTTTCTGAGGGTATTAGGGCTACGTCAAATGTAAACAGCCTCGTCCAGGATTTGATCTCGTGACACCCAGACCATTTCCTTCGACAATAACCATAACATTACGCGCCTCCACAGTGCGTAATATAATGGCTATATACCTTTCTATGAGTATTATGACTACGTCAAATACAAACAGCCTTGTCCAGGATACATACCTTTCTGGGGGGATTAGGGCTACGTCAAATGTAAACAGCCTCGTCTAGGAATTGAACTCGCGACACCCAGACCATTTCCTTCGACAATAACCATAACATTACGCGCCTCCACAGTGCGTAATATAATGGTTATCTTGTAATTGATACAAGATACGTTTTTTGGGGTAATTAAAAAAAATTCAGACCCAAAATGTTGGGCCGTGTGATATACACCAATCATTACGGTATATGTTTTTGTTTGTTTATTTGTGGGTGGGAGGGTACTGGTCGGGATGTTCAGAGGGGGGGGGCGAACCAGATCAATCGATAGATAATGATGATGATGATGATATTGATTTAGAAAAACCATCGATTTGTCGGGGGCCGGAAAATAGAAACAGACAATGGCGAGTTGGCGATTTTGCTGCCTCGACGACCAGGTCAATGCCGGCGAGGTGGGTCGTGGTGGTGAGCGTCGCGCCTTCAGTGGGGGTGGCAGGATAATGAAAAAAAAAAGGCGGCTAAAAGTCGTGGTAGTAGTAGTGGTGTTTGGTGAGGGAGGGGTTAAGGCTAAGGCGTGACGTGAAAGCAGTGCGGTGGGTGGGGGAAGGGGAGGGAGATTATATTTGTCGATTTAAGCGAGGAGAATGGATTAATTAGTCAATTACTAATTTCATACGCCTCCCCCCTCCCCGACTCGCCATCCCCACATCTCCTTGCCACCCCCTCTCTCACACAAACACTGCTAGATCTCAATCCACCCTTCACCGGTTCTCCATATCGCCTGATCCTCCCTCAACATCATGACCACCACGACCTCCCCTTCTCCCCCTCCTCCACCCACCACCATCAACTCAAGCGCTACCATCATGTAGTCTTAACTCTACTTATTTATTCTTTTACCACCATCGCCGCCAACACAACTACATCATCACCCCCACAACTACATCACCACGACCAAGGAAAGCCCGATTGATGTGTCTTCCCCCTTTCTCGAGTGATGCTGGTAGCGGCATAGCTAGCTTATTACGGAGCTTTATCTAGCCAGGTACAAGGTCGCAAATGTGGAGTTCTCTTGGACTTAGAGATACAACTGGTCCAGACTGTTTTTGCGTCTAAGGTGGAGGGCCACACCTACCAACCTGGAACGAACTGGTACAATAGAAATACAAGACTGGTGAGGATGGTGATCCTAGGAGAATTGTGCAAATGACTAAAGTTTAGACGTGCTGGTAAATAGTATAGGCACAAACCAGAATCTGTTCTAAAAAATCAAACGCATAAACTTCTCTGGGACTTTCAGATACAACTATTACACCTGGGAGACTGTTTTGTGTCTGAGGTGGAGGGTCACACCTACCATCTGCTCCGCACATTACCACACAGATTCAAGCTGTGCTATTCACGCGCTGAGTTCGCGAGGGCCGGTATCGAACCAGGAACCTTGTGCTTCCTTAAGTGTTGTTCTGCTTAGTTTAGTTTGACACAAGGCCAGAAGTTTGGAGCACTTACTGATGCTTCATCTGAATGCAATACAATACAACAGTAATGAAATTTAAAGTTATTTACTAAGTTTAGCTTTTGTCTGGTAGGAGGACACGTGTATAGGGCACTTAGTGTAAGTTTACAACTCAATACTAAAGTAACGAAATTTACTAAAATTAGCAAAGGTTGGTTGTGTTTATGGCATGTCAACCCTTGTTGGGTTATTTAATGCAGAAGTTATTTTTGAACGACAATAACAAATAAATCTAATTTTTTACATTAAATAACCCAGAAAGAGTTGATATGCCATAAACGTATTGTTATGATTGTCATCAAACATTTACGAATGAATTAAATTCCAGCATTGAATAGCCCATAAGGAGTTGATATGTCATTAAACAATAAACCAAACATTTAGAAATAAATCAAATTTCGGCATTAAATAACCCAAAAGGAGTTAGTATTCCGTTAAAAAACCAAAAAACAAAACAAAAAAAAACTATAGTCATGATTGTAATAAAACATTTAGAAATGAATTAAATTCCGGCATTAAATAGCCCTTAAGGAGTTGATATCTCTATTAATAAGGGAGATTCGCTTCCGGTTTTTGTCAATAACAAAAATTGCGTCACTGCTTACGTCACATTACCCAAAATCGTCATGACATAGAATAAATACACTCAAAATTTGAACATGCAACATTAGACAGTCCTCATTGTTTTTTAAAACAAGTTTTAATAAATACATGACTGGTATTATATATCTATATATAGTTTGTTTTATTTTAATACATATTTAAAGTTTACATTTCAAATTGTTTTATTTTTTAATCCTTTAATGAATTTGACGATTTTACTTACTTAGGGTACAAACTCGCTGACATTGATTTTTTTACTCCCACCTCTCAGGCAATATGTTTCAAAAATCTATTTTTAGATCGCTCGGAGGGTGTTTTTTTTAATTTTGTACTAGTACCGTTAAATAAACCTAATTTCATTGAGAGATTATTGCACATTTTAGCTGATTATTGGGGAGAGCCAGATTATCTGAGTCGGTAGAGCATCAGCCTCAGAACCACAAGTTTCCGGGTTCGATACCGGCCCTCGACAAATCTACGCTCGAGTAGCACGGCCTAGATCTGAGTAAAAAAAAAAAAAAAAAAAAAAAAAAAAAAAGGAAGCTGATGGTAGGTGTGGTGCTTCATTTAAGACGCAAAAAAATCGTAGCACAAAGCTAGTGGTGCGTATTATAGGCAAATAAATTGAAACTCTTGTTCTATTGTTATATATTGTACAAAGGAAAATATGAATTCCCGGTTTTATTAAACAAAGAAGTTTTAACAACTGCCCGTTATCAGATCAAGAGATAAAAATACGTGGGAGTAGCTATGAATAAAAAAGAACCGAGGGCTTCAGACAGGTCAGTCGTCAGAGTCCCGGAGGCAGTCACGTGGAGAGAGAATGAGGTGATTGGGGTCAGTAGTCGGCCGAGCGGGACCTCGTGTAGTTGGTGTCAGAAAAGCTAGCGTTAATATTTACCAACTGAAAAAGCTTGTCGCCCAGAAATTTAATCGAAGGACCGAAAGTCTAAAGACTGAATGTATTAATTAAACTGACCCTCTCTCTCGAAGTTAAGAAGCTTGAATTTATTTCAATAAACTTTTGGAGGATAACTTTGGTGTTATTGTCATCCCTTACAACGAAGATAAAACTATTGCAATTTAGTACAGTGACGACGCGCTATGCAACACTATATCTTTTGTCTCTTAGGATCAATCGCAAATCGTTCATTATGATCTTCTTGTGTGGATTTTCTTAATGATGTTTTATGTTAGTCACCGTGAAATCAAACAGAATTGATCCGGTGATACGCTGATTACAATGGTCAGTGGGTTTTAATCAGATTATTACTTAAACTAGAGTATTCTTATACTTTTATATTGTAAATCCATCTATAAGTTGGTCTATCTGTCTGTCTCTATAAATATACAAATGTAATCCCAAAGGTAAGGTCTCCAAAATAGTGCTGTGTTTTTTTAATTATTTACATCTGTTTATAATGGATTTTTTCGCGTTTTAAGTGGAGCACCCCACCTACCATCAGCTTCCTTTTTTATTGCTAAGATTCCGGCCGTTTGGTTGGTTTTGTTTTACGGCATATCAAACTCAGTGGGTCATTTAATGCCGATTAAGTTGTGAAATAAATCAATTCTTAATGGATAATACAATTTTTTTATAAATACATTTTTCTATTTAACCCATAGATGGGACCCTAACAGGTACTACCATTCCGGGTCAGAGTGGACCAGGGAGCAATGGTGATGAAGGGGTGCTCCACATTCCCCAAACCTCCAAAACTGGGACCTCACCATCAGATAGAGTTTAACGTCATTCCCAGGACATGTAGACCCTCAGCCACCGCCTTCTAGCACCCATATGATAAAAAGTGTTGGGGCTTGCCATAAGAGCAATAGGGTTGGGGCAATCATATAGATGCTAGGGCCTGGTTAAAATGGAGATTCGGTGTCTGTCATAGACAGCCCTGTTGCTCTATATATACAAAGGTAATCTCAAATGTAAAGTCTCCAAAATAGTGTTATGTTTTTTTTTACATCTTATTATAATGGAGATTCTGTGTCTGCCAAACATAGTTCTGTTTCTCTATCTGTGTGTCTCTATTAATATACAAAGGTATATATTGAGTGACCCCTCCGCACGAGTAGGATGTGACACAGGGTTAATCTCTTTAACGGAGTTTAACAGGTTTGAATTCAGAGTTTTCCTTCTCCTAGACTGGTTATCTAGCCAGTGTTTAAGTGCTCAGTCCGACCTACTATTTACCCATAGCTAGAGTGAGAGTGGTTGGATGCATACCTTTCCCAATGGTATTAGCGTTATATGAAATGCAAATAGATCTTCACAATAGTGTTGTGTTTTTTCTTACATCTTATTATAATGGAGATTCGGTGTTTGCCACACACAGCTAGGTTGCTCTATCTGTCTCTGTAAATATACAAAAGTAAATCCAAAGGCAAGGTCTCCAAAATACTGTTATTTTTTTACATCTTATTATAATAGAGATTCAGTGTCTGCCACACACAGCTCTGTTGCTTTATCTGTCTGTTTCTATTAATATACTAAGGTAATCTCAAAAGTAAGCAGTTCAAAATTGTGTTATGTTTTAGTTTTACACCATATCATAGTGGATATTCGGTGTTTGTCTGTCTGATACCGAACCTACGTTACTGCTTACATCACAATATCCTCAATTCTTTTGTCACAAATATATATAAATATTCCAAAATATTTTGGTCTGTCTGTTTCTATTAATATACAAAGGTAATCCCAAGGATAAGGTCTCCAAAATAGTGTTATGTTTTTTTACATCTCATTATAAGTGAGATTCAGTGTCTACCACACACAGCTCGGTTGGTCTATATGCCTGTCCCTATACAAATCTTGGTAGCATCAATCGGGAGCTCCATTAGAAACGACTTCTGTGTGGCTGTGAAGTGTGTAGGACAGACCTAGTCCCATGAACAAGAAATATAAAAGTGTATCCAATAGCCACAAGAATAATGTCGACAATGGCGATACCTAGTGATGTTGCCTTGTGACGACACCCGGTGATGATGCTTGGCGTCGATACCTAGCGATGATGTCTGGTGACGACACCCGTTGATAATGCTTGTCGACGATGTTACGATGCCTAGCTACGATGCCTAGCTACATGCCTAGCTACGATGCCTAGCTACAATGCCTAGCTACGATGCCTAGCTACAATACCTGATGACAACTTCTGGTTATGTTGATGCAAGAAATTACTGAAAAAATAACTTGCTGCTCAACATCGACTTGAGTTCCACCCTTGAATGTAGTTTTTAAGTTTTTAATATTCCATCCAAAATAAGAGAAAATTTGAAGAGCAGAGATGCTGATAGGTGTGCACGTCCTACGTCCCTTACGCACAAAAATCTAAAAAGACGCAGTAAAATCGAATTCATGCGTCCAAGCGTTTCTCTTTTTTCTTCCCTCATCATTCCAAGGTAATTGTAAATTCATTTCAATAGTTTCTAAGAAACTGTTGTGATGTTAGTTCAATAATAAAAAAAGAAGTCAAGTCGAGGTAGGGTAAAAAGAGACAAGTGTATTTACAATAAGGTACAAGAACGGCTAGCTTGCCGCTAAACAGTAACAGTACGGTAACAGTACAACCTTTTCACTCGGTGTCTCACTATTTATAGTGAGAACCGGTGTATATTCTCCACTGTAGGAACGGCCGGTACAACAGAAACAAATTACACAGGATATGTTACCAGGTAGGAGTTAGACGGCTTTAGTTGGGACACATAAATTTTCCCATATTCAAAGCAAATATGTGCGTCCCAGGACGCACTATATCAAAACGCTATCAGCATCAATGGAAGAGAATTAGTGAATCTGCTCATCTCTAAAGTTACCAAGTGTCTTCTGAATCTCGACGGACATTTTACGCATATCCCAAAAAAATCCGCCCAACAAGAAGTAAATAACCATATTTTCTTCCAAAATCATATTTCTTTGAAGGAAGAACTTTTCATTTCAAGCCTTAAGTACTCCGAAATTTCGGTAACACCTTCTACCCTTTTAGGAATTAGATGAGATTATGAGGTTGAGAGATCCGAGCTCGCTGTAATGACTTATATATATATATATATATATATATAATATATATATATATATATATATAGTTACTCATGAGTACTGAATAATTACCTATGATACCTTATATCAGAATTAATTAAATACTTGACAAATTGTCAAAATAATATACATATATACATATATATATATATATATACACATATATATACGTACATATATACACATATGTATATATACCTATATATATACAAATATATATATATATATATATATATATATAATATATATGACTTTCATAATCTTGTATATATAAACATTTACACAGGATTATCTATGTATATATATATACGTACATATATACACACACATATATATATACATATATAAATATAAATACGTATATAAATGTACACACATATATTATGTATGTCTTTCATAATTCTGTATATATAAAACATTTACACAGGATATATATATATATATATATATATATATATATATATATATATATATATAATATACGTATATATGACTTTCATAATCTTGTATATAAAAACATTTACGCAGGATATCTATCTATATATATATATACGTATATATATACACACACACATATATATATACACACATATATATATACGTATATAAATGTACACACACACACACACACACACATATATATATATATATATATATATATATATATATATATATATATATATCAAGTATGTCTTTCATAATTCTGTATATATAAACATTTACACAGGATATATATATATATATTATATATTATATATAATATATATATATATTATCCTATGTAAATGTTTATATATACAGAATTATGAAAGATATATATATATATATATATATATATATAATATATATATATATATATATATAAAGGGTGGTTCAAAATATTAGCGTATAATTAAAATGTGATAAGTTGGCTGACTCTGCTAATGCTCATATTTCAAATGATATGAGATAGACGTCTACCAATTTAAAAAAAGAATCAACTAATATTTCGAAGTCTCGTAGTAGTCTGCAAACCCTTTTAGTTATTTTAGTTCATATTAAGTATACATTTACTAATGCGCTTGTACCTCCGTGTGTCACTCCCTGTCGTCATCTCAGATAAATGAGAGACCATTACGTTTTGATTTTGTGGAAAGAAAAAGAAGAAAGAGAACATGCTACACGTCAGAGAGATAGATAGATAGATAGATAGATAGAGAGAGAGAGAGAGAGAGAGACAGACAGACAGACAGACAGACAGATAGACAGAAAGACAGACAGAGGGGGAGTAGCTATTCTTTGAAACATTTATATTTCAATTCAATGGAGGCGCGTGGTCTAATGGTTAGAGTCGTGGGAAATGGACTCGTTCAATTCCTGGACGAAAATGGGTGCTCCGTGATAAGTAGGCCCTGTTTGGGCTAAGTGATGAGAGTGTTTGTTTTTACGTCACACGACCAGTAACTGCTTTTCGATAAGTGAAGTTTTTGGTTTTTGGCGACCCGCCCCCTAGCGTTAGGGGGAGATAATTGGTTATGGAATTTCCAATAAAGAAGCAAAGAGAAAGAATCCGAGGTCTGTTTTTTTTTTCTATTTCTTTTTTAATTTTTATGTTTGGGGCTCAATATTTTTCTGTTATGTCTAAAATAAAGTTCAACTGCTCAAATTTTTAAGATCTTATATATTTACGACTTGTCATCTTTGTGAATGTCGCTTAAATATCCCATAACATGCAAAATGTAAAGATTTTGTGGGAGTAGTCGAAATGTATTAGGAAGCGCGTGGTGTAATGGTTAAAGTCTTGGGAAATGGACTCGTCGCCCCTAGTTCAAATCCTGGACGTGGTAATTGCATTTCACTTAGCGCTAATACCATTGGGAAAGGTATGAATCCTACTCTCCCTCCAGCTATGGGTAAATAATAGGGTAGACTGGGCTCTTTAACCATGGTTAGGCAACTGGTCTAGGAGAAGGAACACTCTGAATTCAAACCTGATAAACTCCGCTTAAGAAATTGACCTTGTGTCGCATCCTGCTCGTGTGGAGGTATTTGTAAATATATATAAGGAAGGCTAGTTTCGTTTTAATGTAGTTAATAAGTAAAGTCGTCGGGGCGGCCTAAAGACGGTATCAGCCAGACAGCGAGGAGTCTATCCCCTTTTCAATAGCGTGAGACGAAGGAAATTATTTTAGCATCTGAGGTGGAGCGCCAGACCTACCATCAGCTCCTCACTTTACCGCACAGATCCCTGTGCTACTCATTCGCTGAGTTGGCGCGGGCCAGTATCGAACTAGGAACCTTGTGGTTTCTAGCCGAACGCTCTACCGACTGAGCTAACCTGGCCCTTTAATAGTTGAGCATTATTACATTTACGTCTAAATTATTTGGCTGAAGACATATTGGAATTTAACATCACATTAAGGAACAGAAGTAGACTGTGAAGTATTGTTATTAATTAAAAAAAATGCTTCCCCAGATGAACATAATTTTCGTTAGCGCCCAAGTTGTACAGCCATACAGTAGCACTGACACGGCTACATCTGGAAAGAATTTGTAAACAGCGAGAAAAGCCGGAAGAAAATGAAAAAAAGGGGTCGTGTAAGTTAAAAGAAAATGAAAGAAAACAGCAAATACGACAAAGTGAAGAACAACTCGTTCGGAATTATGTTGTGGTGGGGTAGGAGTTGTTCGCAAAAAGAGAAAAAGACAAACCCCCCCCCAAAAAAAAGACAAGGATGTAACGAGGAAGGAGGAGGAGGAGGGGGAGGGTAGGAGGGGATAAAAACAGGAAGAGAAATGAGGAGAAAGTAAAAAGCAGATGTTGGCATGGCACCTGTTTCTTCTTGCAATCTTCATTTAAGCCAGGCGAGACGAACTTTACATCGCGGCACAACAGCGACCTCAACTTAGTCATCACATTACTCAGCACTTTCTTCCTACGGCTCACTCTATTCAACTCAGTCCACACACACACACACACACACACACACATATATATATATATATATATATATATATATGAAGTAGTCAAACAGTGTGTTTGAAAATGGCGAAGGCCGACAATTTGTGGGAGATTATGTGCTTAATTAAAGTCATAGCTAATTTTATTAATTTATTAATTATAACTAAATGAATTAGGCGTGCATATCGGTTGAAATGTAAAGCGTAAGTCAACTCTGTATGTACATTTCAGCCTATTAGGCCTCATCAGCAAGAGCTATAGACAGGGCAATGCTTT
Organism: Doryteuthis pealeii; assembly: GCA_023376005.1. NCBI lineage: Eukaryota > Metazoa > Mollusca > Cephalopoda > Myopsida > Loliginidae > Doryteuthis > Doryteuthis pealeii. The sequence goes on from CM042175.1 coordinate 15,197,297, forward strand.
GTGCGTGATTCGAACCCTACCTCTCAGGCTGACAGGCGGACATTCTAACTACTACACTAGCTGGCAACCCCAGAATTTCTCGTTTATTTTAAACTGGTATGTATATCGCACTTTTTGGGTGACTTATGGCACGACAGTATGAAAGTAGTCAAACAGTGTGTTTGAAAATGGCGAAGGCCGACAATATATATATATATATATATATATATATATATATATATATATATATATATATATATATAAACGATTAAAATCGAATGGTTTAAAGTACGGATTGTTTAAAATATATCGACTCGAGTTTCTCTCAAAGCGCGAATCTTCGGGGTATTTTTTCCTGCCATCCTTATGGATTTTATAGTTGGGTTGTACCCATTTTTAATGCAGCAGGTGTGTTACACACTCCCTTCCCCCCCTACGTAAAACCGAAATTTACTTGGCAGAGCTTGTGTTATTTTTATGTCTACATCTGTTTGTTAACTCTCCTCGCATGTTCAATGAAAATAGGTAGAACCCAACTATAAAGTACATAACGATGTCAGGAAAGAAATACCCCGAAGATTCGCACTATTACGAGAAACTCGAGTCGGTATATTTTAAACCATTCGATTTTAATCGTCTATTTAGCTCTTTATATTGAGCACTTTTTAATCGATTATAGTGAAAAAATCCCTAAGTAAATAAGATTTTATACTTATTTGCTTGGTTGATTTAATGGATATATATATAAGAGATTTATCCAAAACTGGTAGTAAGGGATGATTCTATATGTGATTTCTAAGATACACTGTATTAATATGTATGATCCGTATGTATAAATACAGCGAATCTTTAAATCACTGAAGAGAGCTCAATGTATAATAAACTTTTTAGATTATATACAGACCAATATTTATCAATAAAGGAAGGAAGAACTCAACACCGTAATTCCATAATAATTATTTCGACCAGAATAGGGGGCCTATATAAATCTAAGTTGATTTAATACAGCTCCCCAAAATTCCGTCTCATCAGATGGGTCTCAATTCACTTATGGACTTGCACATCACAAAAAAACCCAAAAAAACCAAAACCCGAATTTTAAAAAAATAAATAAATTCAAACAAAAAATAAAAAATATAAAAAATATTTTTTAACAGTATAGGATTGTCACCATAGAAACAGGAAGTAAAAAAAATCAACTTGGATTTATATAGGCCCCAATTCTGGTCAAAATAAATTTATTATGGAATTACGGTGTTGAGTTCTTCCTTCCTTTATTGATATATATATATATATATATATATATATATATATATATATATACACGCACGCACGCACATATATATTCTGTTCGTATCTATTTATTCATGTCTCTGTTCATATCTATTTATTATTATTATTTTAACTTCATTAGAATTTTTGACACCCGCCCTAGCCGGTGGATCACTGGAGGCTGAGTGACAGCATGTCTCCTCAGATCTCCAGGACTCTTCTGAGTATTCCAGCCGATCTCGACAAGGCTGTAGTTTAGAAGATCTCGATCCTTCCCCTGATTTCCAGTTCACACAAATCTTTTTCCAGGGCTTTGAGGACCGTTCCCAGGGCACCAATTACAATTGGCACGATCTTCACTTCCATGTTTCATAGTTTTCTTTAGTTCTCTGGCAAGGTCTATGAATTTATCTTTTCGCTTTCTTTAATTTTCACTCGGTGGTCGACCGGGACGGCAAAATTCACGAGGTGATAAGTTCACTTCTTCTTGTCGATCAATACTAGGTCCGGTCTCCTGGCTGGGATTAGGTGATCTGTATGTACCTCGAAGTCCAATGTGTCTAATTCTCCAGGACAAGTTCAGGTTTGTGCATATACCATTTAGTTGAATGGTGAAAATTGAATGTCTTGCACAATTCCCAGGGAATAACTTTCGCACCCAGTCGTGCCTAGTCTTGTACTCTTTTGTGCTAGTTTACTGCATTCATGTAATAATAATATGTAATAATAATACTAATACTAATAATAATAATAATAATAATAATAAGTTTTTGAAAAAAATATATCAAAGATTTACATTTTGAAAGTTTCGGATTTTTTATTTTATATGAATTAATATACCTAACAACACAACAAAGAATATTTATTTATTTTCATTTTAAGAATTTTTCGGAATTGCTAAAACCAACGATATATATATATATATATATATATATATATATATATATATATATATATATATATATATGTGTGTGTGTGTGTGTGTGTGTGTGTGGTTAAAAATAGAGGAAAAAGTGTATATAACAACACATCAACTAAATTCGATTAATATTTTCAGGTCGGTATTTAGCGAAGCTTTTTCAAAATTTATTGTGAAGACAAAATGCTTTTTACAGACTATTTTATACTGAAAAGTTAATTTTTGGCCGGGTAGAAGATTGTGTTGTTATATCCACTTTTTCCTTTATTTTCTACCACATTTTATCGGATTTAGTCTATCCTTCACTTCCCACACATACGTATACGTAGACACACACATATATATATATACGTATATATGTATGTATATATATATAAGTATATATGTATATATATATATATATATATATATGTGTGTGTGTGTGTGTGTGTAAGTATGTTCGTATCTATTTATACATTCAATCTGTTCCTATCTATCTATCTATATATCCCAGTCTGTCATCATCATCCTGACGTGCTGGCAGCGCGCATATCCATGACAATGTCTTGCCATCCTTCCCTATCATTCATTGCCTCAGGGATCTCCTCTGCGCAGCATCCAGTATCCGCGCAGAGTTGATCTATGTACATCTTTCTTCCGTAATAATTCTTTAATACAGATTCATTCAAAGAAGAATGTTAACCTCCCAAAAATGTTTCCTTGAAAAATAAATAAATTATTAAGCTGTTGCGGGGAGGGTTTGTTTGAATACCAAAATTCGGTGGGCACAGGCTCTCAACCTTATCGAAATTTTTTTCCTCGACGCAAAATGTCCATAGCCTGCCCCACCCTACTCTGTGTCCTGATCGCCACCACCACCGCCAGAGACACCGAACAGCGTGCAGGGCATTTCCGGATCCCAGGTATGCGTGACGCGCCGTACCGGTAGCCTTGATGCTCTGATCCTGGGTAACAGATGCGAGGGAGGCACCAGGTTGAATATGGATGGTGGCTGATGCCACAAGATGTTGGGTGTGGTGTTGGGTGTTGTCTGAGAGATTTGGCATATGTAAGGATAATGGAAAAGACGTTTTTATAACGGATTCGGAATGTACGGACCCCAATGTATGTATTTTCAATATTTGTGTGGACATATACATATGAATGTGTGTTGGTTGTATATATTATATATATATATATATATATATATATATATATATATATATATATATTCAACGGGCATATATATATATATATATATATATATATATATATATATATATATATATTCCAACGGGCATGTATTATACCATCTAAGATTAATCGAAAACTCGATTAATTTAACTAATGTAACCCTGAAGAATCAATCGATCAAACCCGAGT
>CM042175.1:15205828-15210828 GCA_023376005.1 Doryteuthis pealeii
TTAATATTTCGAGATAAAGATCTCTTCGTTAGAAGTTTTCTGAAAGTCTGAAGCTGTTGCTAGTGATCGTTCATTCTGCTTTGTGTCTTATAGCTTCCAAATTCTCTGCGTATATGTGTGTGAGTCTGTGTGGGTGTGTTTATGTGTGTTTATGTTTGTGCGTCTGTTCAACAATGTTTTATTATCATTCCAGGTTTGGCCTACGCCTTTTGTTTTATTATTAAGCAGTAGTTTGTTTGTTTATTTGTGTGTGCATGTGTGTGTGTGTCTCTCTCTCTGTGTGTCTCTCTGTGTATCAGTGCGTGTGTACTTTCTAGACCCATCTGTTTCTTTTTTTCCCAATGTTATTACTTTCACTTGTTAGCTTCTGTTGGCCTGTAGTGTGTGTATTCTTAAGATCCAGTTGATATACCAATATAAATGTTCTTAAGTCCCAGGTGATAAACACAATGCTTCAAGCAAATTATAAAACACTTATAGTTATAAAGCCGGGAGTTTTTTTCATATTGTTTATATTGTTTAGAAATAAAAATAAAAATAAAAAAGATAGATAGATAGATAGGTAAACGTATCCAACTGACTGGTATGTAGGGGATAATTCTATTTGGGATAATCAATATATTTTGTACATCCACAATGCATGCTCCTGTTGATGCAAACTTATAGATTTATACAAGGATTTTTACAAATCCCTAAAAAGAGCTCAATGTATAATAACTAATGAATTAATTAAAACGAAACACCTGAAACATTCCATCAGTTTCACACCTGAAGATGGCTGATAGACATGCCAAAAGCGCTCGTAATGAAACCTTTGGTTGACTGCTACACCAGTTCCACCCTGACACCAAAAAGATTGCCAGACAATTAGAAAGGATTGAACAAAAAATTCGTCAGACAAGAATCGTCAGTAGAGTTTAACACAACGTGTTTAAAAGAAAAACTGCTGCCTAAATACACTTATGTATATATATATATATATATATATACATATTATATATATGTATATATATATGTATATATATGTATGTATATATATTGTTTGTTTTTTTTTTGGGGGGGGAGAATATGTGCTTAATTGAAGTCATACCTAATTTGAAAATTAATTAGTTGATAATTAATGAATTAGGCGAATATATCTGTTCAAATGTAAAGCGTAAACAAATCGAGAAAAAGTCATCCTCTCTATGTACATTTCGGCCTATTATGCCTCAACAGCAGAGTTATAGACTGGAAACCGCTCTGATGAGGCATAATAGGCCGAAATGTACATACAGAGAATTATTTTTTCTCGATTTGTTTACGCTTTACATTTGAACAGATATATTCACCTAATTCATTAATTATCAACTAATTAATTTTCAAATAAGGTATGACTACAATTAAGCACATATTCTCCCAAAAATTGTCGGCATAGCCATATCAAACAAACTGTAAGTGTACTTTCATATATATATATATATATATATATATATATATATATATATATATATGTGTGTGTGTGTGTGTGTGTGGATATATATATATATATGTGTGTGTGGATATATATATATATGTGTGGATATATATATATATATATATATATATATATATATATATATATATATATATATATATATATATATATATATATATATATATATATATATATATATATATATAATATATATATATATATATATATATATATATAATATGTATATATATATATATGGATATATATATATAATATGTATATATATGTGCATATATATATGTATATATATGTGGATATATATATATATATATAAGATATTACAAATTCATTTCGTCATTTTAAAACGAAACTTACTAGAATAGTAGAACTCTTTCAAAATACGTTTAGCACTTTAGAAAATAAAATAAAAACCCGATTAGAAAATAAAGTCCTATAAAATTGAAAAAAAAAAATCAAACGCCGGAATAAAACATTGTATATATATATATATATATAATGGCAGCCTTTACATACATAGAGATGTGTGTATTAAAAAACAGTTAAGATCCCCTTCGCATTCTGTGGGTGACGATAGCCTAGCGGTTAAGCTGTCTGACTGATGCTGAATCGATCGGGGTTCTATCCCGGCTGTAGGTAGCAAGCAAAATATCTAGCCACACTGAAGAGAAACTTTGGATAATCGACAATGAAAAAACAAAGACAAATTACTAAGATAAAAGGAATGAGCTTGTTTCTAAATGTTGATCTGCGAACAAGTTCTTCCTAAAAAAAACTCTTTAAAACACATACACAATATACAAGCGAACCAATGCACAGGGAATGAAGCGTGGCATTAAAAAAGCGCGAATATAATATAAAAGAAAAGACAAAACGACATCGAAACACGAGCTTATTTCAGAATTGTGAGAGAATTATAAGAACTGCAAGAGATTTGCAAGAGAACTGTAAGATAATTGTAACAATTGTAAGAAAATTATAAGAACTGTTGGAGAACTGTAACAGAATCGTGAGATAATCATAAGAACTGCAAGACAATTATAAGAGAATTGTAACATCATTGTAAAAGAAATGAAAGAACTGCATGGGAATTGTAGATTTATTTTGAAGGCTATTCACAATGTGACGGAAGAAAAGGTAACGATTATCGTGTTCATTTATCTGTATATTTTTTAATGTTTCTTTAATATTTCGGGATTAAAATCCCAACCTCAGAGGACCTCGGACTTAGTGTGCAGGTAGTGTTTTTACAGAAACACACAAGAAGCCACACTAACTCCGATGTCTTCTGAGGATTGAATTTTAATATATATATATATATATATATATATATATATATATACATATAGGTATGCTGATCGATTTTTGATTTAGTACGTCCTGGGACGCACATATTTGCTTTGAATAAGTTCCCGGGAAAATTTATGGGTCCTAACTAAAGCTGCCCAACTCCTTGAAATGTATTTACAGTTAATTTGAAATGGTGAGGAAAGAAAAAATAAAAACACTGGGATGCATGGATACGATTATATATATGTATATATATATATATATATATATATATATATATAACTTTCAAAGAAAGAAACACTTTACAAACCGTTATCCCGTTATAATTTTTATTTCAACCAGAAACTCAAAAAAATTCTAACGGAATTAAGTTTTTCTTTCTTTGAAAGTTATATATTGCTCTGTATATATATATACCAACCCCTCCACACGAGCAGGATACGACACAAGTTCAATTTCTTAAGTGGAGTTCAGCAGGTTTGAATTCAGAGTTTTCCTTCTCCTAGACCGGTTGCCTAACCAAGGTTAAAGAGCCCAGTCTGCCCTACTATTTACCCATAGCTGGAGGGAGAGTAGGATTCATACCTTTCCCAAGGGTATTAGCGCTGAGTGAAATGCAATTACCACGTCCATATTGCTCTGTAAGTGATCTAATTTATTGATTATTATACATTGAGCTCTCTTTAGGGATTTATAAAAATCCTTGTATGAATATATGTTTGCACCTACAAGAGCATACAGTATGGTTATACAGTGAGATTTCGAAGATCCCAAATAGAATCATCCCTTACTTACCAATCATTTGGACTAACTTACACACACATATACCCCCCCCCACACACATATATATATATATAATATATATATATATATATATATATATATTATGAACAAAAAGTAATAAGACAAACAGGAATATTTCTTATATGTTATTTATTCTCAACTAGTTTCGACCTTAGGTCATCGTCAGGAGAAAATTTCTTATTTGAAGAAATTGTTTTTAGTTTTTTTGAAAGGGAGCATTATAGAAGAACTATAAAAATTGGAGTATTTTTGAGGGTTTGACATGCTATTAAAATCCGGGTAGAAGAGTGTGTTAGTAGTGGCAAGTCCATCTGTTAAAATCCCCTTCGTGAAAAAGCTCTTTGAGGTGGGTTATTTCATGAATGCTCTTATATATGTGAGGAAGGGTTCTTGGGTGTTGTGTATATAACCATAAATATATATATATATATATATATGTGTGTGTGTGTGTGTGTGTGTGTGTGTGTGTATGTGTGTGTGTAGACATGTCAACAAGTTTATTGTGATCAAAAAAATTATGCCCATAAACAGAAAACAAGAAGGGAAAAATGTCACGCAAACAGTTTCAAAGCAGACGCAAGCCAACCCCACCCACTCAAAGAGAAATCCTAAATGGAAAATCTTTTTCAATTTTGCTGGACTCTTTTGAAGCATCAAATCAATATATTTAATATATATAGACATATTGGACAAATAATAAGAAAATTAAAACTTAAAAATCAAAACCGAATAAAATTAAATAGATATCTTACTCTGTGAAGTTCAGTTTGAGAAATGATTACTTGTTTACACACACACACACACACACACACACACATATATAATATATATATATATATATATATATATATATATATATATATATATAATGGCGGCCTTTACATACACAGAGATATGTGTATTAAAAAACAGTTAAGATCCCTTCGCATTCTGTTGGTGACGATAGCCTAGCGGTTAAGCTGTCTGACTGATGCTGAATCGATCGGAGTTCTATCCCAGCTGTAGGTAGCTAGCAAAATGTCTAGCCACTCTGAAGAGACTTGATAAATCGAAACACGTGTCTGTGGATGACTATATATATATATATATATATATATATATATATATATATATATGGGAGTAAATATGGAAAATAAATCCGACAATGTTAAGAAAATTTGAAAAAGCAAGTGTTCCGAAAATAGGAAGAATTTATTTATCGATGTTTAAACATTTCGGTTTCTTTAAACCAAGATAAATCCTGATGAAGGTTTAAAGGAACCGAAATGTTTAAACATCGATAAATAAATTCCTCCTATTTTCGGAACACTTGTTTTTTCAAATTTCTTAATATATATATATATATATATATATATATATATATATATATATGAGAGGTATCCAAAACTTGGTAGTAAGGGATGATTCTATATGTTATTTCTAAGACACACTG
>CM042175.1:15215828-15220828 GCA_023376005.1 Doryteuthis pealeii
TATCCCCGTTTCTTTCTTTCTTTTTCTTTCTTCTTTCCTTTCTTTTTTCTTACTTTTCTTTCTTTCTTTCTTAATATCCCCGTTCTTTCTTTCTTTTCTTTTCTTCCTTTCCTTTCTTTTCTTTCTTTCTTTTTCTTTCTTTCTTTCTTAATAATCCCGTCTTTCTTTCTTTCTTTCTTTCTTTTTCTTTCTTTCCTTTTTAAAATGTCTTTCTTTCTCCCGCGGTTGGTCTTTTTCAACTAGGTTCTTGTTGCTGTTATCATCATTTTTTTATACTTCTCTATATTTCTTTTCTCTTTTAATTTTTCGTTTATTGCTTTCTTTTCTTTTCTTTTTATTTTGGTTCCTATTTTGAGGCGCTTTTAAAAGAGACCGCATAGACCCTTGCACATTTGAATACGGCACCACAATTAGTAAGTGCGATCGATTCCTTATCGACGCAGACACATACCCACGCAGACGAAGAAGGCCTGCAAGCACCCTGACTCACAAGGACAGATCAATTTTGGGAATTATACGTATTAACATACACAGGAAACGCACGCTGTGTTTATTTACGTATCACCATTAAAGATCAGTGGCGCCTACTGTAGAGCAAGTCAGTAGTTTAGTTGGATGGTAGTACGGCATATCAAGCATTGGTTTTTGTTTGGTCTGGTCTATTTAGTTGTTTGTTTACGCATAATCAATCCTTGGCTTGGGTTGGTCTTGTCTATTTTGTTTGTTTGTTTACGGCATATCAAACCTTGGTTTTTTGGTCTGTCATTTAAAGTTTTGTTTGTTTGTTTACGGCATATCAAACCTGGTTTTGGTCTGGTATATTTGGTTTGTTTCTTTTACGCATATCAAACCTTGGTTTGGTTTGTCTGGTCTATTTGTTGTTTGTTTTACGGCATATCAAACCTTGGTTTGGTTTGGTTCTGGTCTATTTTTTGGTTTGTTGTTTTACGGCATACAAACTTGTTTGTTTGTCTGTCTATTAGGTGTTGTTTTACGGCATATCAAACCTTGGTTTGGTTGGTCTGGTCTTTTAGTTTGTTTGTTTTACGGCATATCAAACCTTGGTTTGTTTGGTCTGGTCTATTGTTGTTTGTTTTTACGGACCTGGTTTGACGCTATCACGCATATCAAACCTTGGTTTGGTTTGTCTGGTCTATTTGTTTGTTTGTTTTACGGCATATCAAACCTTGGTTGGTTTGGTCTGTCTATTTAGTTTGTGTTTACGGCATATCAAAACCTTGGTTTGGTTTGGGTCTGGTCTATTTGGTTTGTTTGTGTTACGGCATATCCAAACTTGTTTGGTTTGGTCTGGTCTGATTTAGTTAGTTTGTTTTACGGCATATCAAAACCTCTGGTTTGTTTTGGTCGGTCTATTTGGTTTGTTTGTTTTACGGCATATCAAACCTTGTTTGGTTTGTCTGGTCTATTTAGTTTGTTGTTTTACGGCATGTATCAAACGACAACTTGGTTTGGTTTGGTCGGTAATTGTTTTTGTTTTACGCATATCAACCTTGGTTTGGTTGGTCTGCTCTATTTGGTTTGTTTGTTTACAGGCATCTCAATCCCTGGTTGGTTTGGTCTTATTTAGTCTTGGTTGTTTTACGGCATTCCAACCTCTGGTTTGGTTGTCTATTTAGTTTTTGGTTTTTACGCATATCAACCTTGGTTGGTTTGGGCTATTAAGTTTGTTTGTTCTACGGCATATTAAATCCCTGTTTGGTTTGGTCTATTTAGTTTGTTTACACCATATTAATCCCTGTTTGGTTTGGTCTATTTATTTGTTTGTTTTACGACATATCAAACCTTGTTTGGTCTTGGTCCATTTAGTTTGTTTGTTACGGCATTTCAATCCTGGTTTGGTTGTTCTATTTAGTTTGTTTGTTTTACTGGCATATCAATCCTTTGGTTTGGTTTGGCTGTCTATTGTTTGTTTTGTTTTTACGCATATCCCAAACTTGGTTTGGCATTGGTCTATTTAGTTTGTTTGTTTACAGCAATCAATCCTGGTTTTGGTTTGCTATTTAGTTTGTTTGTTTTACGGCATATCAAACCTTGGTTTGGTTGGTCTAGCTTAGTTTGTTTGTTTACGGATATCAAACCTGTGTTTGGTTTAGTCTGGTATATGTGTTTGTTTTTTTACGGCATATCAATCTTTGGTTTGGTTGGTCTGGTCTGTTGGTTGTCTGTCTATTGCGTTTGTTTGTTTACGGCCATATCAATCTTTGATTTGGTTTTGCTGGTCTATTTAGTTTGTTGTTTTACGCATATCAAAAACCTTGGTTTGGTTGTCTGGTTCTATTTGGTTTGTTGTTTACGCATATCAAACTTTGGTTTGGCTGGTCATTTGGTTTGTTTTTTAACGGCATATCAAACTTTGGTTTTGTCTATTAGTTTGTTTGTTTTACGCAATCTCAATCCTTGGTTTTTGTTTGGTCATTTAGTTGTTTTACGCATCTCAACCTTGTTTGTTGGGTCTATTAGTTGTCTTGGTTTTACGAATAACCTGGCTTGTGGTCCTATTAGTTGTTTGTTTTACCATATTTAATCCCTGTTTGGTCTTGGTCTATTTAGTTTGTTTTGTTTTAGGACATATAAACCTTGGTTTGGTCTGGTCTATTTAGTTTGTTTGTTTACGGCATTTTCAATCTTGGTTTGGTTGGTCTATTTAGTTGTTTGTTTTACGCATATCAATCTTTGGTTGGTTGGCTGCGTCTATTTGCGTTTGTTTGTTACGGCATATCAAACTTTGGTTGGCTTGGTCTATCTAGTTTGTTTGTTTTACGGCATATCAATCCTTGTTTGGTTGGTCTATTTAGTTGTTTTGTTACGGCATATCAACCTGGTTTGGTTTGGTCTATTTAGTTTGTTTGTTTTACGGCATATCAAACCTTGGTTTGGTTTGGTCTATTTAGTTGTTGTTTGTTTTACGGGCATATCAAACCTTGGTTGGTTTGGTCTATTTAGTTTGTTTGTTTACGGCATATCAAACCTTGTTTGGTTTGTCTATTAGTTTGTTGTTTACGGCATATCATCCTTGTTAGTCTATTTAGTCTGTTTGTTTACGGCATATCAATCCTTGGTTTGGTTTGGTTTGTTTAGTTGTTTGTTTGGTCTATTCAATTTGTTTTACGGCATTATCAATCCTTGGTTTGGTTTGGTCTATTTAGTTTGTTTTACGGCATATCAATCCCTGGGTTTTGTTTTGGTCTAATAATTTGTTTATGGCATCTCAATCCTTGTTGGGTGCGTCTTATTTAGTTATTTTTACGGCATATCAATCCTTGGTTTGGTTTGGTCTATTTGGTTTGTTTGTTTTACGGCATAACAATTCCCTTGGTTTGGTTTGGTCTATTAATTTGTTACGCTAATCAATCCTTGGTTCGATTGGTCTATTTAGTTTTTACGGCATATCAATCCTTGGTTTGGGTTGGTCCTTATTTAGTTTGTTTTACGCATATTCAATCCTTGGTTTGGTTTGGTCTATTTAATTGTTTTACAGCAATCATCCTGTTTGTTTGTCTATTTAGCTTGTTTACGGCATATCAATCCTTGTTTGGTTTGGTCTATTTAGTTTGTTTGTTTTACGGTATACCCACACTTTTTCAAGTTATTTTGATAAATGTTTCTATGTCTCAAGTTATTAATATTAATATCTTCAAATTGGTATAAATAATGTTCATTATCTACTTCTATTTACCTCTGTTCATTCTCACACACTCTCTCTCTCCCTATCTCTCTCTCTCTCTCTCTCTCTATCTCTCAATGTAGTTATGTTCATTATTAATCCCTATTCAATTATTCATTCTCTCTCTGTCTCCGTTTACACACACACACACACACACACCTATCGATTTTCATTCACTCTCACATATACTATCTGAGTCTATCTATCTATCTATCTATCTACCTCAGTCTATTCATATCTATCTATCTGTGTATCTATATATCTCAGTCTATTCATTTGTATCTATCTATCTATCTATCTCAGGCTATTCATATCTATCTGTTTATCTATTTCAATCTATTCATATCAATCAATCTATCTATCTCAGTCCATTCACATCTACCTATCTATCTATCTATCTATTTGGTTTGCTTTGGTTCGGATTGGTTTTCGGTACTTTTTTATACTAGTATTCTGAAAAATTAACGTTCCATTCATTCTTCTTTCTATTTTTTCGAAAATACCGCTTTAAAATCTGTACTTTTTAAAAATACATATTGTATTCTGAAAATCAGTAACGTTACATTTATTATTCATTCCTATCTTGGTAAATACAGCTTCAATCTGGATACATTAATAACATATCTTGTATATATTAGCTCTGGTATCCGATCTTCAAATTAGCAAGATTTTTGGTAAATCTTTTTGCAATCGCGAATGTTACATTAAATTTATAAACAATCCCTTTATACCATTTAAAAAGAGCCAAAATGGCGAACACGAACGAAATTGACCAAAACAAATCGTTTTAAATGTATTAAAAATAAATGGCATATGTAATGATATTTTTCTTTTTAAAATGATGGTCATTATGTTACTACTTATCGTTTTGGACAAAAGTTTGACCTTAAATAATCGATTTAATTTATTTTAATTCGTTTTTAAAATGAATAGCAGACGAATTTTGGGGTATAGCTAGTATATGGTAAATTAAAAACGAATTACGGTTAATATATATATATATATATATATATATATATATTATATATATATATTATATATATATCCCACCTATAGGAATAGCGTTAATAATTACTGAATTTTCCCTGTAATGAAAAAAAAATGAAGTTATCTCCCTTATAGAGTTTTGGAGAAAATGCGGATTAAAGAATAACATAATGACGTAATTGAAAACACGTAACCTTTTATATAATATATATATATAACATTTAGCTTTTTTTTTATCTAGCAGTATATAAACTAATAACAGTTAAGACACAAAACATTTTCCCCAAGCCATTTAAAATAAAATAGGAAATTACTTATGCAAAATCGA
>CM042175.1:15225828-15229536 GCA_023376005.1 Doryteuthis pealeii
CATATAAATAATTATATATATATGTATAAGACATTCCCATCCAGCACTGTGTTCGACGCATCACGCTCTTCAGTGTGGCTACTCCAGCCAGAATAGAAATCGACGATTTATCATCAGCCAGACTTCTTAACAACTCAGCCATCAGCACGTACCAAAACAGAAAGAATATCTTTAACAGATAAATACACATATTTATAATGTCAAAGCCGTCGAGATCTCCATCCATAATAAATTGACCTGTATCCACTGTAGAGGTTTGGTAAAAAATATATAAATGTATATTACCAACCCCTTCGCACGTTGTGACAAAAGGTCAATTTCTAAGTGAGTTTAACAGGTTTGAATTCAAAGTTTTCCTTCTCCGACACTGGTTGCTTTACCAAAATAAAGAGCCGAGTCTGTCCTACTATTACTCATAGCTGGAAGGAGAGTAGTTGGACGCATACCTTCTATGTGAAATGTAAACGGTCTCGTGCAGGATTTGAACTCAGGTCGACCAGTCCATTTCCTAACAATTTATAACCATTACACTAATGTTCATATTAATAGATCTCTCTCTCTCTCCTCTCTCCTCTCTCTCTCTCTCTCTCTATATATATATTATATATATATATATATATATATATAATATCTTTGTATGAATCTATTTATCTAATCTCAGTTTGTTCAAATCTATATACGCATCTCAGTTTGTTCATATCTATCAATCAATATTTAGCAAACAAAATTTGATTCACTCAGCTTTAGTATAATAATAGGTAACTATTGCAAAATAGTTCAGTATGTAAAAAGTATAGTATTCTCTCTCTCTCTCTCTCTCTCTCTCTCTTCTCTCTCTCTCTCTCTCTATCGTTTTTTCTTTTTTCACTCTTTTTCACCTTTTGCATTATGTTCATTTGAAACAGATTAGCGTTATCATTACGCACTCTAAATAACCCTCTCTATCTTCTCCTATTCTCTTCTTTCTTTCTTTCTTTCTTTCTTCTTTTCTTATATTTCTGTGTAGCATGTCCTTTTCTTCCCTTCTTTCTTCATTAAAAATAAAAACAGAATAGTCCATATTTAGCTGAGGTGACGAATACTCATAAAAAACAAGAATTCGGCGGTTAAAAACGACACAGGATAATTTTGATTTACATGGCATTGCATCTGGACGATTTGGACGGTCTCATTTTTAACCAGATGAAATCAAGTTATATGTTTGTCCGTTTGTTCATACTTATCTATCTAACTTTTTTAGTTTGTTTGATATTTATATTGTTAATTTATAATCTGCATGTTCATATCTATTCATCCTCTCTCTCTCTAATTATTAATAATATAAAGTCGCTCACACACACCACACAACACACACACACACACACACACATATATATATATATAATATATATTATATATATATATATATATAAGAGATTTATCCAAAACTTGTAGTAAGGATGATTCTATATGTGGATTTCAAGATCCACTGTACTAATATTGATGATCCAGTATGTATAAAATAACACGTGAATCATAAATCACTAAAGAGACTCAATGTAAAATAACCTTTTAGATTATTATACAGAGCAATATTTATCAATAAAGGAAGAACTCAATACAGTAATCCCATAATAATTTATTTCGACAAAAAATTGGGGCCCAATAAAATCTAAGTTGATTTAAAACCGGCTCCCAAATTTTCGCCTCATCAGATGGCGTCTCAATTCACTTATGGACCATAAGTGAATTAAGTCCAAAGTGAATTGAGACCCAATCCTGATGAGGCGAAAATTTGGGGAGCCGGTTTAAATCAACTTAGATTTATATGGGCCCCAATTTTCGTCGAAATAAATTTATTATGGATTACTGTATTGAGTTCTTACTTTATATATATATATTATATATATAATTATATATATATTTACCAACCCCTTCCGCACCGAGCAGATGCGACACAAGGTCAATTTCTTAAGCGAGTTTAACAGTTTGAATTCAGAGTTTTCGCTCTCCTAGACTGTCACCTAGCCATGGTAAAGAGCCAGCCACCCTGCTATTTACCCATAAGCTGGAGGAAGAATTGATTCATACCTTTCCCTAGATAAGCGCCATGTGAAAGCCAACAACTCGGGTCACGAGTTCATTTCCAACGACTCTAATCATTTAGGACCACACTGTTTTTCGTATGTTATGTTCGTTTGTTCATATCCTCTACCGTTTGTTTGTTACTGCATCAGTTTGTGCATATCTACCTATCTATCATCTATCTATCTATCATCTATCGATGTACTATCTCAGGTTGTTCATATCTATTTATCTATCCACCCATCTAATTCTATTTATTTTCTCTCTTATGTATATAACTCTGTTCTATGTTTATCTATGTCTGTTAATTTTCTATCTATCTATCTATCTATCTATCTATCTCTATATGTTCATTTTCTATATATCTATGTCTGTTCATTTTCTATCTATCACTATGTTCATTTTCTATCCTATCTATCTATCTATCTATCTATCTCTATTTCCTTTTCTATCTATATCTAAGTCTGTTCATGTTTCTTATTATCTATCTTTATTTTTCTATCTATCTATCTTTATTTCCATCTATCTGATCTATCGTATCTATCTATCTATCTTTATTTTCTATCTATCTATCTATCTTATCTATCTATCTAATCTATGTCCTTTTCTGTCTATTTATCTAAGTCTATTTTCATCTCATCTATCTATTCATCTATCCATCTATCTTTATTTTCTATACTATCTATCTAGCTTATCTATCATCTATCTATCTCTATCTATTAATCTATCTATCTCTGTTCATTTTCTATTCTATCTATCAATTATCTTCTATCTATCTTTATTTTTCTAGCTATCTATCTATCTATTATCATCTATCTCTGTTTCTCCTTTCTATCTATCTATCTATTCATCTACTATCTATCGTATCTTTATTTTCTATCTATCTATCTATCTATCTATCTATCTATCTATCTATATCTATTAATCTATCTATCTCTGTTCATTCATCTATCTATTCATCTATCTATCTATCTATCTATCTATCTATTCTATCTTCTATCTTATCTTTATTTTATATCTAATCTATCTATCTATCTATCTATCTTTATTTAATATCTATCTCTCGATCTCTCTCTCTCTCTCTCTCTCTCTCCTCTCTCTCTCTCTCTCTCTCTCTTTTTCTCATATATATCATATATATATATATATATTATAATATATATTTATATATATATATATCTGTTCCTTTTTTGTCTGTTTGTCTAATCTGTCACTTCTCTATCTATCTATCTATTCATCTATCTTATCTATCTTTAATTTTTATCTATCTATCTATCTATCTATCAAGCAAGTCTGTTCATTTCTATCAAAGTCTGTTGATTTTCCATATATCAATCTAAATCTCTTCATCTATCTATGTCTGTTCATTTTATATCCATCTGATAATCTATCACCTTACACGAACCACATACATTCCTAAAATTAATTCAATTTTTAAAATCGACTATCTTCTATTTCAGTTATTCAATTATGCCCAAACCCATAACACACAAAACAAAAACAAAACAAAATAAACAAAACTCACTTAAATAAATAAACTCTCCCAGTCAAAATAAACATCCAGTTTCCTGCCATTAGCCTATTCAGGAATGGGAAAATCTCCTTTCACTAACATTTGAACCCACGCACCTCACGCCCCGTCTA
>CM042175.1:15229636-15234636 GCA_023376005.1 Doryteuthis pealeii
TTTTTTACGGCCCATATCCAAACCTTGGTTTGGTTTAGTCTATTTGTTTGTTTGTTTTACGTCTACCCACACTTTTCAAGTTATTTTGATAAATGTTCATTGTCTCAAGTATAATATTTATATTCTTCAAATTTTTGGATAAATAATGTTCATTATCTACTTCTATTTACCTTCTGGTTCATTGTCACCACACTCTCTCTCATCCCTATCCCCCCCCTCTCTTCTCTCTCTCTCTCTCTCTTTCTGTGTGTCTCTCTTACACACACACACGCTCTCTCAATGTAGTTATGTTCATTATTAATCTCTATTTAATTATTCATTCTCTCTCTGTCTCCGTTTACATACACACACACACACACACACACACACACACACACACACCTATCGATTTTCATTCACTCTCGCATATACTATCTGAGTCTATCTATCTATCTCAGTCTATTCATATCTATCTATCTGTGTATCTATATATCTCAGTCTATTCATTTGTATCTATCTATCTATCTATCTCAGGCTATTCATATCTATCTGTTTATCTATCTCAATCTATTCATATCAATCAATCTATCTATCTCAGTCCATTCATATCTACCTATCTATCTATCTATCTATCTATTTGGTTTGCTTTGGTTCGGATTGGTTTTCGGTACTTTTTGATACTTGTATTCTGAAAAATTAACGTCCCATTCATTCTTCTTTCTATCTTGGAAAACACCGCTTTAAAATCTGTACTTTTTTATACATATTGTATTCTGAAAATCAGTAACTTTTCATTTAGTATTCATTCCTATCTTGATAAATACAGCTTCAATCTGGTTACATTTATGACACATCTTGTATATATTAGCTCTGGTATCCGATCTTCAAATTAGCAAGCATATTTAGCCTCTTTTTTTTATCTAGCAGTATATAAACTAATATCAGTTAAGACGCAAAACATTTTCCCCAAGCCATTTAGAATAAAATAGGAAATTACTTATGCAAAGTCGACTGTTTTAAGCATTAATACACGAAACCAATCCTTTTTGTATTCATTTGAGTCTCGAAGTGTGAATAACCATTGAAACCGATCATGTTTATAGCGGTACTCATAATTAATTGAACAAACAGACAGTTTACTTCTGCTCGCTTGATTTAGCGAGTTAAGAGAAGGAGAATTATCTATAAAGTGCCAACGTTGTGGTTCATAATGCTAAACATGATCCCAATGTTGTTAACGGGCAGTAATGAATATTCCAGCCGAACGACACAAGGACATTACTGTGAAATTAATCCCAAAGATAAGTAAATAAAGTTTGCGGAGTGGCCTCTTGTCGGTATCAATTGGACTATGAGAGAGGCTGTCCCCTTTTCGCTAGCGCTAGACCAGGGAGATAGTTTTTGCTGTAGTAGAGCGCCACACATATCGCCACCTCCCCACTTTACCGCACAGAACAGATTATCCAAGTTGAGCTACTATGGGGAATAGGTCTTACGGTATGAAATGAAAAGAGATAAAAAGACACAACTGTTTAGAAGTATAGATGGAGACTTTATTGACAAAACCGTTATTCTGGACGCCAGAGTCCAGACGCCAAGAACTTTTTATTTATCTATTTATTTTATTTTATTTTATTTAACTAATTTAATTTACTTTTAATAATCCCCACAATACATCCCCGCCCCCCAAATAGCGGAGCTACGGTAAGGATGCATCAGTGATTTTTTTGTTTTTTTTTAATTTAATTTATTTTATTTTATTGATGGAGACTTTATTGACAAGACCGTTATTTCAAGACCGAAATTTGAAAAAACAAGTGTTCCAAAAATAAGATGAATTTATTTATCAACGCTTAAACGTTTCGGTTTCTTTAAACCTTCATCAGGATGTATTATGGGTGAAGAAATTGATGGATGTTTTATAGATGACAGGAGATAAAAAAATCTTTATAAAATGTTCTGTCATCTATAAAACATCCATCAATTTCTTCACCCATAATACATCCTGATGAAGGTTTAAAGAAACCGAAACATTTAAGCGTCGATAAATAAATTCATCTTATTTTTTGAACACTTGTTTTTTCAAATTTCTTAATACATACATATATATATATATATATATATATATATATATATAATATATATATTTGTTATGGTGTACTATATGATTAAACGGCGTTTGCTACTAGTGGTTTCAAAGCGGTGTATTAACCGCTTATCCCCAAGACAAAGCGCCCTGCAGAAACATGATAACGAATTTTTATTCAGTTATATATAGGTGTATATTTAAACGGAATATTACTGAGCAAAACCCCGCTGTCTTGTTTTTCTAGAGCGCTCAATCTTGTAGATAAGCAACTAATATGCTGTTTTGAAACCAATGGTAACAAAGGCTTTTAATTATATTGTACACCATAACAAATATATAACTTTTAAAATTATAATCGAGCCTTTTATTTTCCTTTCTCCAATACAAGATACCTATATATATGTATATATATATATATATGAATATAATTATATATGGATCTGCGTATATATGGATATACATGTGCTTATGTATTGTTTTGTTATATATATATATATATATATATATATATATATATATATATATATATATATAAAAACGTTTTATCTATTAATCTTCTTATTTTCTAAACATTAATATCCATATGAAATACGTCATAT
The DNA here is from genome assembly GCA_023376005.1 of Doryteuthis pealeii. Lineage (NCBI taxonomy): Eukaryota > Metazoa > Mollusca > Cephalopoda > Myopsida > Loliginidae > Doryteuthis > Doryteuthis pealeii. The sequence goes on from CM042175.1 coordinate 15,232,304, forward strand.
CTTTGTTAGCATTTCGTCTCGGTCTATTCACGTTCTGTATGCGTCATCATACGATCTTCATTTTCCATTTTTTCACATGCAATGATCACGTCATCAGCCTTCGTAAACAAACGCACATATAAAAATTAACGGTTAATAACATTATATTCACACATTCACTATACACTTAACATTTTTCTTGTTTCTCCCTCACATAAATTTCTATAACAGTGTCCTGATGATGGTTTAATACCGAAATACTTAAGTATAGACACATAAAATTGTTTCCTCTGATCGTAACATCCTGTGTTTATTATATTTTTTGAAAATATTTTCTTCACATATTTATATACGTATGTGTGTCTGTGTGTGTGTGTGTGTATGTGTGTGGTGTATATTTTGACACTAAGTTAATTTTTAAACAGGTTTCATTTACAAACCGCGGAATATTTTCTCTTGATAACCTTCAAGCGCTTTCGTTCAAGCCTTGTTGTCGTTTATCTTATATCGGATTTAAGCTCGTCGGGATGAAGCCCCATATAAAAAAAACGAGAAGGCTTGAATGTAAGCACTTGAAGAACATCATGAGGAAATATTCCACGGTTTTTAACAAAGCCTCTTTAAATCATCTCTCTCTCTCTCTCCCTCTCTCTCCCTCTCTCTCTCTCTCTCTCTCTGTCTCTCTCTGTCTCTCTCTCTCTCTCTATATATATATATATATATAAATGTAATAGAATTTGATAATTTGCTTGAAGCATTGTTAAGTATATTATTATTTATTTATATTACGAAAGGAATTACAATGCGTATAAAAAAAATAATGCCCTGTGTCTAATCAATTTCGAAGAAACTTCATCTTCAGAGACTGTTTTTGAAATGGACGCGGTCTTGTGTGTTTTTTGTTTTGATTATAACGTCCAAATCAAAAAACACACAAGACCGCGTCCATTTCAAAAACAGTCCCTGAAGATGAAGTTTCTTCGAAATTGATTAGACACTGGACATTATTTTTTTTATACGCATTGTAATTGCCTTTGTAATATAAATAAATAAATAATAATAATAATAATAATAATAATAATAATAATAATAATATATATGGAGCTGATGGTAGATGTTGCGCTCCACCTCAGACACTAAAATAATCTTGGTCTAGCGCTAGTGAAAAGGGGATAGACTCCCTCGCTGATACCGATATTAGGCCGCCCCGACGACTTTACTTTATATATATATATATGTGTGTGTGTCTGTGTGTGTGAGTGAGTGAGAGAGAGAGAGAGAGAGAGAGAGAGAGAGAGAGAGAGAGAGAGAAGAAGAAGAAAGAAGAAGGTGTGAGCGTCCTTCAGCATCAGTGAAGATAAGAATATAATTTGACAATGGGTGTAGCAGACTTTTGTTACAGTTTCGGGAGAGGTGGATTAAACTCTTCTCAAAGGCAATGTTGTGAAATGAATCACTGATAGCCGACATTCAAAGACCGACTGCTGATTTCGTTTCTCTGTATATAGACATTAAGTCACTTCGAACTTTCATCTACTTACCCCTATCTTTCTCTCTCTCCCCCCTCTCCCTCTTCATCAATATATCCCAGTCTATGTATAATCTATCTCAGTTATACATACACACACATCATATATAGCTAAGACATCTATTTAATACTATTAAGTTTTTATCTTTGAATTTTTAATTTCTCACTATCTTCTTCAACATCTTATATATTAATTATATCAATTAAATGCTTCAGAAAGAGTCCAGTAAAAACGAAACGGTTTTCCATTAAGTATTTCTCTTAAAGATTTCTTTTTTTTTCCCTTGAGAGAGGTCCTTTGGAAAATATTTTTTCATTTATTTCATTCATTTAATTCATTTTTTTATTTCTTTCCTTCCTTCATTTTTTCATTGATTCTTAACTATATATATATATATATATATATATATATATATATATATATATATAGAGAGAGAGAGAGAGAGAGAGAGAGAGAGAGATAGATAGATAGATAAAAGGATATGAAAACACACAATGCTGTTAAAGTGAAAATATTTTATATCATATTCATAGCTAATATTGAACAATATTTTGATTTATAAAAATTCTCATCAGAGCTTGTTTTTAAACCGGACTCCTGAAGATGATTTTATATATATCGAAATATTGCTCAATATTAGCTATGTATATGATATCTAATCTCACAGATCATCCGAGTGAGACGGACTAGACATGCAGGACACTGCTGGAGAAGCAAGGACGAACTCATAAGCGATGTTCTCCTGTGGAAGCCAACACATGGACATGCTAGTGTGAGACGCCCAGCAAGGACCTACATTGACCAGCTATGTAAAGATGCTGGCTG
>CM042175.1:15239636-15249636 GCA_023376005.1 Doryteuthis pealeii
AGCTAAAAAAAATTTTGAGATGGAACAAAGGAATCACAGTGCTCAACCACAAATTTGTAGGAGATTTATTTATTCATTTGTTGAATTTTTTAAATATAATTGTTTTCCATATGCAACTACCCAGGTTTCAAGCTATTTTGCTATCAGCAGGTTGCTAATAATTCTTCTGGTGTTTATGTGAAGACATTTCTTGCTGTTATGTTTTTGGACCGTAAATTACGTCGGTTGATTATTGTGGACGGACTTTAGGCTTTGGATTTTGTTTTTGAATTTTTGAATTTTTGCATTTTTTTAAAAATGCTCACAATATATATATATATAATATATATATATATATATATATATATAATATATATTTGTAAAGCAGACTGGGCTCTTTAGCCTTGGTTAGGCAGCCAGTCCTGTGGAAGGAAAACTGAATTAAAACCTAAGTATAGAAACATAAAAACAGCAATAAATATTCAGAGGATAACTATTTTTAATGAATTGTTCAACCTACGATAGAGTGATTCATTTTTTAAAGTTATTGGAGATATTATCCATCATCAAGGCAATATTAATGCGAATCCATGGAGCTTTTTAAAAAATGTTATCATCAAATGAGATGAGACTAATATGACTTCTTTGAAAGGTGCTTCATGACATCGCTCCTGAGATAGATAGATATGTACTGACTAGAATAGATAGATATTTGCCAACCCTTCCACACGAGTGTTAAGTATCTGGCCGCCATCCATGTTGTAAAGAACTTAAAGTAAATAAGTAAGTAAGTCCCGAGTTATAGAATCCTTTGGTAAGTGAATAAGTCCTGTGATATAGAATCCTTCGGTAAGTGAATAAGTCCTGTGATATAGAATCCTTCGGTAAGTGAATAAGTCCTGTGATATAGAATCCTTTGGTCCGTCGTCCAAGAAGACCCAAGTAGATGTGAGTAGCTAAGATTAGAATCAGCCAGTATAAATAATAATAACAGCAGCAGAGCACTGCCAGTGATTGGACAATAAGTTGGTCACATGTTATCGGCGAGTCTATAAGTAGAAGTGGTCATTCACCACACGCCTTATATATCCAAAAACTCCAACAACGAGTAGGATGTGACTCGAGGTCAATTTCATAAACGGAGTTTTTCTGGTTTTAATTAAGTTTTCCTTCTCCTATACTGGCTGTCCTACCAAGATTAAAAGCCTAGTTTGTCCTATTATTTATCCGTAAAGAATATTTGATTGCATACCTTTCCCAAGGGTATTAGTGCCATGTGAATTGCAAGTATTTGAACTCGTCTCACCGTCGACATTTAGTACAATGATAACTATTACACTATGAGCGCATCCACAGTTTGAAAAAGATTGATATGAACGGACTGAATTAAATAGATGTGAACAAATTGAAATAGATACATAGGAACAAACCGATAAAACAGATTGAAATAGATAGATAGATAGATAGATATGAACAGACTGAGATAGATTGATAGAATAGATAGATAGATAGATATTAACAGACTGAGATAGATAGATAGATTAATAGATAGATAGATAGATAGATAGATAGATATGAATAGGCTGATATAGATAGATAGATAGATAGATAGATAGATAGATAGATGTGAACAGGCTGAGATAGAAAGATATGAACAGGTTGAAATACATAGAAAGATATGTACAGCCTGAAAAAGAAAGAAAGAAAGAAAGAAAGAAAAAAAGAAAGAAAGAAAGAAAGAAAGAAAGATAGATAGATAGATAGATAGAAACAGGATAAAAAGATAGATAGGAACAGGCTAAGATAGATTGATATATATGAACAAATAGATATAAACAGGTTGTGATAGATAGATAGATAGATAGATATATAGATATAAACAGATTGAGATAGATAGAGAGAAACAGATTGAGATAGATAGATAGATAGAAACAGATTGAGATAGATAGAGAGAAACAGATTGAGATAGATAAATAGATAGATAGATAGAAACAGACTGAGATAGATAGAGAGAAACAGATTGAGGTAGATAGATAGATAGATACAGATTGAGATAGATAAAGAGAAACAGATTGAGATAGATAGATAGATAGATATATAGAAACAGACTGAGATAGATAGAGGAAACAGATTGAGATAGATAGATAGATAGATAGATAGATAGATTGAGATAGATAGAGAGAAACAGATTGAGATAGATAGATAGATAGATAGATAGAAACAGATTGAGATAGATAGAGAGAAACAGATTGAGACAGATAGATAGATAGATAGATAGATAGATAGAAACAGATTGAGATAGATAGATAGATAGAAACAGATTGAGATAGATAGAGAGAAACAGATTGAGACAGATAGATAGATAGATAGATAGATAGAAACAGATTGAGATAGATAGAGAGAAACAGATAGATAGATAGATAGATAGATAGATAGATAGATAGAAACAGATTGAGATAGATAGATAGAAACAGATTGAGATAGATAGGTAGATAGATAGATAGAAACAGATTGAGAGATAGAGAGAAATAGATTGATAGATAGATAGATAGATAGATAGATAGATAGATGGATAGATAGACAGATAGAAACAGATTGAGATAGATAGATAGAAACAGATTGAGATAGATAGAGAGAAATATATTAAGATAGATAGATAGCCAGATAGATAGATAGATAGATAGATAGATAGATAGAAACATATTGAGATAGATAGATAGAAACATATTGAGATAGATAGAGAGAAACAGATTGAGATAGAAAGATAGATAGATAGATAGATAGATAGATAGATAGATAGATTTGAAGCGTGAAACTTAAATGCAACCTGAGTAGAGATGTTGATAAATGACTCAACCTGTTGAGATATTTGAACCGTGAAAGAAAGATTGACATGAAGAAGGAAGGAGACAGTTTGAAAAATGACTCTTTCTTATTTGAATTGTCACTTACTATCTCCAACATAATTATTTCCATCATCAGATAAGATCTAAACCAATCAGGTTTTAGTATTTACTTAGGACGTTGGAAGCCAATTTATGAATGAAAAGTACCGTGCTCATATATGGTTGTTCGCATCACCTTTTATAGAAAGAATGAAAAATGTACTTACAGTTAGAGAATAGTTCAGAAAAAAAAGTGCGCTTACCTGAAAATTAAAAAAAAGTAAATATTTATTAAAGGAAGCAAAGAAAGACCAATATTCAGAAAGACAAAACTGGAACTTGACTTACGAATGCCCGAACTTACGAGCTTCCCGAATTACGAACTATGACTTTTTATCGTTGCGTTTTGAGGTACAAGCGAGCTTCAAATACGCTTATGTCAATAAGCTCACTAAAAACATGAATTTTCCGAGTTACAAACTCGCATTTTTATCTTTGCGTTATGAGATGAAATTTGAGGTACGAGCAAGCTTTAAAATTGCTTATGTTAATTAGTTGTTTAAAAACATTAAACTCAGTCGGTTGAGTGTTCAGCTGGGAACCTCAAGGTTCGTGGTTCGATGCCGGCCCTCGCCAACTCAGCGTATGAGTAGCACAGAGATCTGTTCAATAAAAGGGTTTTCTAATTTGCTTGAAGCATTGTGTATATATTGGTTTGGAGGTTGGTTTAATAGGAGCTGGGTTAGCTCAGTCGTAGAGCGTTCGGCTAGAAACCACGAGGTTCCTAGTTCTATACCGGCCCTCGCCAACTCAGCGTATGAGTAGCACAGGGATCTGTGCGGTAAAGTAAGGTAAAGTAAGGAGCTGATGGTAGGTGTGGCGCTCCACCTCAGATGCTAAAATAATCTCCTTGGTCTAGCGCAAGTGAAAAGCGGATAGACTCCCTCGCTGTCTGGAAGATACCGACATTAGGCCACCCCGACGACTTTACTTACTTATATATATATATATATATATATATATATATATATATATATATAAACTGATTGAAATAGATTAATAAACATGTCATAAACGATATTTTGCTTCGCGGTGAGAGCTAAAAATTGAGGTACGAGCAAGCTTCTGGTACGCTTATGTTAATGAGTTCAATGAACATATATAAGTATCTAAATTTATAACACCAAAGAAAAATATTATTTATATAAAATATAACATTAAGACACATTACAGCACATAATTCCTTACATTCTATTTATCATGTTTTTTTTATAAAATACGATACTATTTTTCTTTCTGAAATATCAATTTCAGCAGAATCATTAAGTATATATCATCATCAAATCGTGCTGACAGCACGGATTTCTCTCTCTCTCTCTCTCTCTCTCTCTCTCTCTCTCTCTCTCTCGTGCATACCACTCATATTTCCTAGTATGACCTCCGCGTGACATCAAGTATCCGCAAGAGCTGATCAATGTAAGTTTTTGCTGGTCAGCTTACTGAGAGGGTGAGAGAGACAGAGAGTCAAGTTTAACATGCAACCGTAATTCCGCGGGAAAATTTATAAAGAAAAATTGAGAAAATTCAGCCTAGTGGCTGAAGTATTTGCATTTTTTTCTATTTGTGTATAAGACAAAACGGCTCATACGTCGAATGGAAATCTGAAAATCGAACAGCCGGTTGGAGTTAATGATTAGATCATGATATTGAGAATTCCCCTTGCTACTGGTCAAGTCATAACAGTTCTATCCGTCTATGTACCCACTCTTATTTTTCCTGAAGATGATATTACATCTTTCTACCATACTCTCAGATCCATTGTTACTAGTATGTCAAATGGGGTGAGTTTGGTAATACTCGGTGACTTTAATGCACAGACAATGAAGGCTCAGACAATGAAACCTACTCTCCTCTGGATCCTTATGGCGTTGGTAGAATCAATTCAAACGGTCTACTGCTCCTTCAGTTCTGTATTGAATTAAATCTAGTTATTACACAACAGAAAAACAAGACAACTTCGTTTCATTCTCAGTTTAAAGATGGTCATATACTTGATTATATAATATGTAGACGTGGTTATCTAAAAAAACCTCTACAAGGTTAGAGTAATGCGTGGTGCTTACTGTGACACTGATCACTTTATGACCAGGGCTAAACTAAAGATTTCCATTCGACGTATGTGTGTTACTTTCTACAGTCTTAATGGTTCATAGTTGAGACTTTAAATTTTTCATACATACTTCTTTTCATTGAATAAGGGAAACTTTTGGGGGAGGTCCTTTGAAAAACGAAAAGCATTTTTTAGAGGATGGGACGAATTAATGGCATTTCAGTTCATTTCACTGGCAAAAATTGATTTTATATACGAAGAAATTGAGTTACGAGCGGAACGAATTAGACTCGTAAGTCAAGTTTGTTTTGTTTTACTGCATATCAACCTCGGTGGGTTATTTAATGCCAGCAAAGTTTTGAAATAAATTCATTCTTAATGGATACTCAGTTTTTTTTATAAATACATTTTTCTATTCAACCCATAGATGGGGTCCTAACAGGTACTACCACTTCGGGTCAGAGTGGACCTGGGAGCAATGGTGATAAAGGGGTGTTCCACATTCCCCAGACCTCCAAGACTGGAACCTCACCATCAAATAGAGTTTAACGTCATTCCCAGGACATGAAGACGTTCAGTCACCGCCTTCTAGCGCATATATGATAAATAGGATTGGAGGCTTGCCACAAGGGCAATAAGGTTGGGACAATCATATAAGTGCTAGGGCTTTACAAGACCAGTCGATTGATCGGAAGGAGGCCCTCGGATCGCCCGTCTAGCGTAAGCAAGGGTCTAAGTGGAGTGTTGCATGTCATGGACTGCTCATCAATCAGGATTCTGTCCTTAAGCATCATGGGTTGCCACTCACGGTAACAGATGGTCCCTTTGGGGGGGGGGGGTTTCTTACTCCTCTGTAGAGGTGCACTCGATGTAGTCTAAAGTTCCAACGAACAGGACTGTCGTAAATCAAGATAGCACAGTATAACACTAGACGCAATACCCGCACTTAGCTGGGTCTTTTTTCACGATAGGGTTTCAATTATGGTGCCTAGTAATCATTCCTGTTTAATATAAATAATCATTCCTATTTAATCATTGGATTGAATGCTAATCATTTGTCTTAACTATCATTATTAAACTGTATATTACATGTCTAAACTATTGTTTTGTTATTGTCGCTAAAGTGACGCTAATAACGTTGGCAGTTTATTTTTAAATTTATCTAATGAGCTAGGCAAACGTGATTCATAACTGAATTCAAAATTGTTCTATTTAAAGCATTTTAGACTATTGTCGCTTAAAGGTATTGAACTGAAAATTAAAAAAAAAACTTGAAATCAATAAGGATTCCATTATTTTTAACCTAATTTGTTTGAATTAAAAGATGCTACGTAAATATCCCTACTTCATTATATATATATATATATATATATATATAATATATATATATATATTATATGAGAGGGAAAACTCTGAATTCAAAATTCCTGAGGTCAGTCGTTGATTGGGTTTGTGGCATTCGTGCACCAATTCTTTCCTATCGACTGTGCCAAAAAGTGCGGAGGGTCCAACAGAAGCCTTCACCACTATAAACAAATCACTGTGTGGGTTGTTCATTGTATGAACCCTCATGCGTCGAAATCGACAAGAGAGTCCATAACAATGCATATATATATATATATATATATATATATATATATATATATAAACACGGTATGTTTGGAATGGCTTTTTTGCCGACAATTTTTGGGAGAATATGTGCTTAATTGGAGTCGTACCTAATTTTGAAAATTAATTAATTAATAATGAATTAGGCGGGAATGCCTATTTTAAATGTATGGCTAAACAAATCGAGAAAAATCAATCTCTGTATGTACATTTCGGCCTATTAGGCCTCATCAGCAGAGCTATAGATAGGAAGGCCGCCCTGTGCGTGATTTGAAACCGGACTGCCAAGCTGACAGGCCGATATCACAACTTCTACACCAAACGGACTTCCCAGATTTTACGATTTGTTTAGAGTAGGTTAATATTCCTCTTCAGTGACTTTTATTACACGACGATATGATAAGTTGTAAACACGGTATGTTTGGAATGGCTTTTTTGCACAGGGCGATACATACGCGACACGTGTTTCTGATCTGTTGTCTTCTTCAGGCATTGAGTTATTATTTTGGCAGAATATGTCCGATAATTGATTAGGTTGTGTGTGTTTCTGCAACTTTTCTATTATAATAATATTACGCAGCCATTATAATAGAAAAGTTGCAGAAACACACACAACCTATCAAATATCGGACATATTCTGCCAAAATAATAACTCAATGCCTGAAGAAGATAACAGATCAGAAACACGTGTCGCGTATGTAAGATAAAAAGAATAAAACATTTTTTCTGAGAACATAATACGTTTTGCGGACCTTCTTCTTTTATATATATATATACTGCTCCGCACGAGTAGGATGCAACACAAGGTCAATTTCTCTAGCAGAGTCTAACAGGTTTGAATTCAGTTTTCCTTCTCCTAGACTGGTTACTTAGCCAACCTCATTCCATCCTACTATTTGCCCATAGCTGGAGGGAAAGTAGTTGGATGCATACCTTTCCCAAGTGTATTAGCAATATGTGAAATTCAAACAGATTTTTCCCAAGATTTTAACTCGCATCGACGAGTACAATTCCTACGACTCTAACCATTACACTATGCACCTCCACTATCCGCTCATACACACTTCTATACACACACACACACACACACACACACACACATATATATATATGTGTGTGTGTGTGTGTGTATGAGTGTATGTGTATGTATGTGTGTGTGTGTGCATGAGTGGATAGAGGAGTTTAAAGGTGGCTGGACAAGCAAAGCGCCTGAAGAGGGAAGAGGACACCAGTCAACCTCCGCCACCGATGGTTATGACGAACCGGCGAGATATCATCGATGAGGTAGTTCGTTCTCTATATATTAGTTATTGTTCTGCCTATCAAATCATCCACGATGAGCTCGGCTTCCATTAAACAAGAGGGCGGATAATTTTTAAATCTCCCTCGTACATTTTCCGAGTAATATTGAGTTAATCTCAATGTTTGGTTGATATAAGTATAAATCGGATAAGTCAGTGTTATAACAAATATAAAGACCTACACACACACACACATATATATATATATATATATATATATATATATATCTTATTATAATGGAGATTGTGTGTTTTTCTGTCTGTAACCGAAACTATATTACTACTCAAGTCACAATTCCATTAGTTATTTACGTCACATTCTCCATGATTCTATTTCTATTTAAACCTCAATTAATCATAAAACTGTTTGATATTATTAATACTGTTGGCCTTACCTAAATACTAATAGCATGCAATTGTATTTATATATACAACAAAATACCAGTTTTCAGTGTAAACGTAAAGCTAATTTGCATATTGATATTAGAAAAACTGATTTTAATAAAAATGTGCTTGGTATTATTGATTTCTAATTGTTTGGTTTTATCTTAATGAATATGAGTAAAAATCTCTTCAATAATCCTAAAAGAAATTCATTAACAAAAAGAAATAATTGTAATTTTATTCTTTACTTCCTATTTTAACTAAATAGTTAAATTAGGAAAATTTAGCATTGAAAAACGGAAGTGATGAAAGAGTAAGTTTCAGTTGTTCTATTTTCCGATTATACCCCCTCTGTTTCGAATCTTTTTATTTGAATTCTTAATTAGTTTTATTAGCCTTTCTGATTTAATCTAATATTTTATTACATTTAAACTTAAATACTTGCACCCGGAGGGTGCATATATTTGCTAGTATATATAATGGAGAATGAATATGAAAAGTGTTAGCATATAAATATTGTAGAGGAACGTTGAACAAGCATTTTTTTCAATATTTAACCGTCGGAGGATTGCAGCATACGCATGAAACTATAGTAACAGAAAATTAGTACCATAATATTTATAATGAATAATATTCATTTTATTTGTACGTATATATATATATATATATATATATATATATAAACATTTATTTATTCATATATATATATATATACACATACATACACAGACACAGACACAAATATATATATATATATATATATATATATATATATATATATATATATAGAGAGAGAGAGAGAGAGAGAGAGAGAGAAAGAGAGATGATATGGAAAGGTAGGTAACATGCGCATATTAGTTAATCAGAGAGTGAGATGTGTGAGAAGGCATCGAGTGCATATCGTTGCATATTAAAAGGCAGTCAGTCATGTTGAAGTGAAATTGCACAAAACAATTCACATGAAACTGAATTCAGAAATAAAAGAAGTGAAAAAAGAAACAAGTTTTTTTTTTTATAATGAAAGAAAAGCTTTTATATTGTTGGGTAAACAGAAAAAGAAATTAAGAAAAAGGGGAAAGAAATAAAGATGGAAAAGCAGTGAAAAGTGAAAAAGAGGAAGTAAGAATATATAAAAGAAAGCTTAGGAAAGAGAGAAAGAAAGATTAGGGATAGAAATATAAGGATAGAAAGAAAGAGAAAAAGAAAGAAAGAAAGAAAGAAAGAAAAGTAAATAAAGAAAGTAAAGAGAAAGGAAGAGAAAGGGGAATGAAAAATGAAAGAAAAAGAAATAAATACAATAGAAAGGAAGGAAGAGAAAGAAAGAGAAGGAAAAGAAAGAAAGAAAGAAAGAAAGAAAGAAAGAAAAGGGTATAAAGACAGACGGAAGGAAATAAAGAAAGGAAAGGGAACAAAGAAAAGGAAATCAAGTAAGAAATAAGATAGAAAAAAAGAATAAGAAAGAAAAGTGGAAAGAAAGAAAGAAAAGAAAAGAAAGAAAGAAAATAGAAAATAAGAAAACAGAAAAAAGAAAAGGAAAGAAAGAAAGAAATAAAAGGAAAGAAAGAAAGAGAATGAAATGTAACGGGAAAAGAAAGAAAGGAAGAACGAAAACAGAAAGAAAAGAAAAGAAAGAGAAAAGAAAGAGAAAAGAAAGAGAAAAGAAAGAGAAAGGTAAAAGAAAGAAAGAAAGAAAGAAAGAAAAGATAGAAAAAAATGAGAAAAATATAAAAATA
>CM042175.1:15254636-15269636 GCA_023376005.1 Doryteuthis pealeii
TAGAAGGCCATCACAATGCAGTTTGGAATAAATAAAAAATAATAATACGGTAACAATGGTGGTGTGTGTTGACCTGTATTTTTTTTATTATTTCTTGAATTTTCGAGGTAATACCTCTTTATCAAAAGAATTGAACTGAAGGAAGAAATGCCATAGCTGTACTGCTTCAGTTCAATTCTTTTGATAAAGAGGTATTACCTCGAAAATTCAAGAAATAATAAAAAAATACAGGTCAACACACACCACCATTGTTACCGTATTATTATTTTTTATTTATTCCAAACTGCATTGTGATGGCCTTCTAAATCAACCTCCTAACCAATATATATATATGTATATATATATATATATATATATATATATGTGTGTGTTGTGTGTGTGTGTGTGTGTGTGTGTGAAGATAGGAGGGTTGGAGTAAAGTCCGACAGTATGAGGTAAAGTAAACGGAAAAATGGACAAAAATAATGACTCAAACAAGTAGAAGTAGGATAGAAATATTTCTCCCTTCTTACGCGAAGAACATCGTCAGTCTAACTTCATTCAAAGCAAAGTACGTATATTTGTATTTATAGAAGAGAAAGTGAGTTTGTGGTGAAATTGCGGGGTAGGGAGGTTAGAGAGGATTTGATTGAACAGAGAATAACATCATATAAAGTGGAGAGGGAAGTTCAAAGGATAGTAGTTTGTATTATATATATATATATATATATATATATATATATATATATATATATAATAATATAGGTGCCATTTTTATAAGTAACCAGTGCTCAATAGTATTTATATCTCAATTAAGGTAGTGTAGACATGGAGCCAACGCACCCACACCCAACACACACACGCACACGCACACACACACACACACACATATATATATATATATATATATATATATATTATATATATATATCAAACTTGTTGGTAAACCTTCGTGGTGAGAAAAAACACGGCAAATAGTTTGATTGTAAAAATATACTACCAAACATCTCCTGGGGAGAAGAAACAAATTTTGGAAAAAAGAAAAGACCAAGATAGTCATACCAACCAAAAGTCAAAAGAAAAAAAACAATTCATATATAATATATATATATATATATATATATATACATATATATATATATATATATATATATATATATATATATATATATATATAAGAAATATACATTCATATAAAAACCGCCAGGATGTACTAAAGCTAATAAGTAAAGAGTGCTCAATACCTAAGTAGAGCAAATAATAAAGTATATTTACTTTATATATACTAGCAAATATATGCACCCTCCGGGTGCAAGTATTTAAGTTTTGATATAATAAAATATCATATTAAATTAAAAAGGCTAATGAAACTGATAAAAAGATCTACAACAGAGGGAGTATAATCGAAAAATAGAACAACTTTGAAACTAACTATTCCATCATTTTCCCTTACTCCCCTCTTTTATTGGTAAATTTTCCTAATTTAACTATTTAGTTAAAATAGGAAGTAAAGGATAATATTACAGTTATTTCTTCTTGTAAATAAATTTCTTTTAAGATTTATCCATGGGATTTTTGTTTATATTTCTTAAGATAAAACCAAACAATTAGAAATCAATAATACCAAGCACATATTTATTAAAATAACATTTTAAATATCAATATGCAAATTAGCCTTCTCGTTCAAACTGTAAACCGCTATTTTGTTGTATATATAAATACAATTGCATGTTATTAGTACGTAGATATGGTCAACAGTGGCTTCGGCCTCTGGACCATTGATATAATTAACGGCGTCGATCCCAGGGGGCCATCCCCCCCAGGCAACACCTGCCCCCTCGATTTAAAGGGGCAGGGCTGGGTTTATTGCTCAGTGCCTGAGGCGCCCCCCTTGAGGGGGAATGCCGACGGGATCGACGCAATTTTTCACCTGCCACTCCATGAGCTTCGGCTTGTGGGTGGTCCCACGTTAATAGGGACTTTGTGCCTGACCCGTACAAGTGGGGTACGCGGTAAATATCACGTAGATATGGTCAACAGTATTAATAATGTGAAACAATTTTTATTAATAACTGAAGGTTTAAAAGAATGAAATCATGGAGAATTTGACGTAAATAATTAAGGGAATTGTGACTTGAGTAGTAATATAGTTTCGGTTACAGACAGAAAAACACACAATCTCCATTATAATAAGATATATATATATATATATGTGTGTGTGTGTGTATGTCTTTGTCTGTGTCTGTGTGTGTGTGTGTGTGTACATATATAGTGCTACAAAATGAATGAATTAACCAAGAAAACTAAGCAACTGAAAAGTAAAATTAACAACTGATTCAAGCAGACAAATGAACAGGGAAATGATTCTGGAAATGGTCTGAAAAGACTGTAATACCAATCAAGGCAGTGTTGTATGTCACAAGACTGCACTCTGCTTTCATATAGAATATGTTCTGAAAGGAAAATTTAACTATCTTCAGTTGAATGAACAGACTCTACAGAGAGGGAAAAAAAGAAGAAACAAAAAGAAAAGAAATCTAAAGAGGAAAGAACAAAAATGGAAACAAATAAGTAAAATTAATCCAACTATAAAGGACCGGATAAAAGAATAGACAGATCAAGACTTTCATATATTTAATATAGAAAAGTGGAATATAAACCTCCATTTTCTCAAACAGGAACAATTCATTTATTACTTTGAATTAAATAAAAACTGTTTTAAAATTATGTTTATTTCTACATCCTAAATTCCTGCATCCTGTAAAGACTTTAATTTTTATCATTCTTTTTACAGAAAACAACTTTTTAAAATGGTTTACTGAAAACAATTAATTCAAAATTAATATATAATATTAACAGTTTGTAATATGTCTTAATTCATCAGTTAGAATGACCTGTTTGTTGTGTAGTTATTTTACCCATTTTAAACGTCATAAACAATATTTTGAGTAAAAGTAATTCCAGTTTTTGTGACATAAAAAAAATTATTGCGTTTATGCATGCAACTCTGAGTAACGGAGCGTGTAACTCAAGTACTCAATCACATATACACATTGTGATTTAAAAAAACATGTTAATACCCTTATGATATAATTTCAGTCTCCACACGGACATCATGCATGTCAACACATTCTTGAAATCACCCACAAGTTATTTAAAAGAACTAGCAAATATATGCACCATCCAGGTGCAAGTATTTAAGTTTTAATATAATAAAATATCATATTAAATTAGAAAGACTAATGAAACTGAATAAGTATGCAGATAAAAAGATTTGGAACAGAGGGGGTATGATTGAATAATAGAACAACTTCGAAAGTAACTCTTCCATCATTTACCATTACTCCCGTCTATCATTGGTAAATTTTCCTAATTTATCTCTTTAGTTAAAATAGGAAGTAAAGAATAAATTTACAGTTATTTCTTCTTGTTAATGGATTTATTTTAAGATTTATCCCAAGATTTTTGCTCATATTCAATAAGATAAAACCAAACAATTAGAAATCAATAATACTAGGCATATATTTATTAAAATCAAAATTTTAAGATTAATATGCAAATTAGCCTTCCCGTTCACGCTGTAAACCGCTATTTTGTTGTATATATAAATACAATTGCATGTTAATAGTATGTAGATATGGACAACAGTGGCTTCGGCCTCTGGACCATTGATATAATTAACGGCGTCGATCCCAGGGGGCCATCCCCCCAGGCAACACCTGCCCCCTTGATTTAAAGGGGCAGGGCTGGGTTTATTGCCCAGTGCCTGAGGCGCCCCACTTGAGGGGGAATGCCGTCGGGATCGACGCAATTTTTCACCCGCCACCCATGAGCTTCGGTTTGTGGGTGGTCCCACGTTAATAGGGCCTTGTGCCTGACCCGTACAAGTGGGGTACGTGGAAAATATCTTGTAGATATGGTCAACAGTCTTAATGATGTAAAATGATTTTATTAATAATTGAAGTTTAAATTAAAAATAAATCATGGAGAATGCGTTGTAAATAACAAAAGGAATTGTGACTTGTATAGTGATATAGTTTCGGTTACAGACAGACAAACCCACAATCTCCATTATAATAAGAGATGTTGATGTTTCTATGGAAGTAAAAAAAAAACGGAATTGATATTACAGAAAAGATTCCAAAATGTAATGACAGGAATGGTGACCAGGTGGATACTTTAAAATCATAATATCATAAAAGAATAGTATTATCTGTGTTATTCGGACTATTGTCCCCATCTTCATTGTTATTTGTACAACGTTTCGGCCGATATACCCTCCGGCCTTCTTCAGGTATTTCTTGTCGGACTCGGGAACCTTCTCGGACTCGGGAACCTTCTTTTCGAACAACTCGGGAACCTTCTTGTCGTATTCGGAGCCATCACGGAACTTTGAACCTAACCCTTTATTTAGTCCACGGGGGTATCCTGTTCTCATTCCGCTAACCATAGCTGGGGTAGGAGTTGTGTTAATAATTATCTTTTAAGGTTCCCGAGTCGCGAGAAGTTCCCGATTCCGACAAGAAATACCTGAAGAAGGCCGGAGGTATATCGGCCGAAACGTTGTACAAATAAAAATGAAGATGGGGAATAAGTCCGAATAACACAGATAATACTAATCTTCAAGCCTCATCCCAAACATTCAGAGAAATATCATAAAAGAAATCATAGAGATATGTTTATATTCCTTTTTGTAAACACCCTGTATATTCTTTTTATTATTATTGTTTACATTTCTTCCGTCAGAGTAGCCTATCGTTAGTATCATTAAGATTACGGAGAGCGTAGTCTATTGCCAACATCTTCCACAGGTTATTAAAAAAATGTTAATATTTCTATGGAAGTATCTTTATTAGAAAAGCAGAACTGATATTACAGAGACTCCCTGGGGAAGATTCTGATATGTTGATAGGGATGGTAAACAGGCAGAGACTTTAAAATTATAAAGAAATTCTTATAAAAATTGAATTTCTGGAAGTATTTTTATTAGAAAAGCAGAACTGATATTACAGAGTCGATCTATATGTACAAAGATGCTGATATGTACCCTCATTGTTTGGCTTATACTGACAATGGACCACTCTGAAGATAAATTAAAGTCCAATTACCGTCGAACTGGGAAGACAAGGCAGCAAACGGTCGTAACTGAATACAATCCCGAATAGTCACAAAGTCCACTGCAAAATGACAGAGTATATATAAGACTCCACAATGTCATTCAAATCAAGCAGTCAAGCAGCCAATCAGAACTCAAGGAATGGAATCACCCAAGTCACCCAGATTCATGGATGGATAATTCTTGAGTCCTATTTATACCAACTGTCTTGGACACTGCTTGAGTGGTACTTAGCTGCTGTTATTAAAACCAACAGTAGACTGACTGACCTCAATACACCCCACAGACTATACTACTTACTTACATATACCGAGTGAGTAAAATAAGAAATGTTAGCACTTTTATGGGAGCACCTTAATGATATAATTTCAAAGAGTCTCTACATATTCCATAAACTTCCTGATCTAGCACTAGCAAAAAAGCGATAGATGCTCACTATGCAGCTGATACTGACATTAAGCCACCCTGCAAACTTAACTACTTACATATACAGAGTGATTAAAAAAGGAAATGTTAATACTCTTATGGGAGCACCTTAATGATATTAATTTCAAAGTTATGACATGTTCACCATCCCTGTCAACATATTGTAGGAATCCCGCAGGTGATTAAAAAAATTAATATTTCTATGGGAGTATCTTTATTAGAAAGCAGAACTGATATTCGTTTACCACTTGGTGGAAATTCAAATATTGTTGATAGGAATCATTACCAGGTGAGATTAAAATCATAATATAAAGTGTGGATTTGATTTACCTATAGAATCAGTCTTGACCACGTCCTCACTTTAATCTATTCTCTTGGTGAACCTGCAGTATTTCACAATGTTTCCCTATGTACGCTCAAGCTCGCTGAAACGTAAAAACTGATACCTTCTGCAAAATATTGGACTTTATATCCACTTTCCCACTCCCACAATGCCTCTCATTTCCGGTCTACTATCTATGTAAAAATGGCTCATCTATCAGCGCCATTTTTTCTCCGGTCACGAGGTAAGTGACGTTTCATTCTTTTTATTCAAACTAGAAAATAATCTCATATAGAAATGTTTACATTTTCTCAAACACTCTGTATATGTGTATACTTGCAGAGTTACCCAGCGTTACCTGGTATATAAAAACTGATAATAAATCTCTTATCTATACTAGCAAATATATGCACCCCTCCGGGTGCAAGTATTTAAATTCTAATGTAATGAAATATCGTATTAATTAGAAATGCTAATGAACCAAATAAGAATGCACATAAAAAGATTTGAACAGAGGGAGTATAATCGAAAAATAGAACAACTGAATTTTACTCTTCCATCACTCTCGTCTTTCATTGGTAAATTTTTCTAATTTAAGTATTTAGTTAAAAGAGGAAGTAAAGAATAAAATGAAAGTTATCTTTTCTTGTTAATGGATTTCATTTAAGATTTATTGAAGAGATTTTTGCTTATATTCATTAAAATAAAACCAAACAGTTAGAAACCAATAATACTAAGCATATATTTATTAAAATTACATTTTTAATATTAATATGCACATTAGCCTGCCGTTCACACTCTAAAACACTATTTTGTTGTATATATAAATACAATTGCATGTTGTTAGTATGTAGATATGGTTAACAGTATTAATAATGTAAAACAATTTTATTAATAATTGAGGTTAAAATAAGGATAAATTCATGGTGAATGTGACGTCAATAACTAAGGGAATTGTGACTTGAGTAGTGATTTAGTTTCGGTTACAGAACAGAAAAACACACAATCTCCATTATAATAAGATTTATAAATAGATTAATAAAAATTATTTTTCTATATATTTGTTTTGTTATCCTTATTTTAAAAAATATGTTATTGTTTTTAAGTTGTTTATCCTTATTCTTCTTATTATTATTGTTTGTATTCTTCTTTAATTTGCTTTTTATTCACTTTTTATTGTTTTTTTTATCCATTATCAATTTATTCTATTTTTTAATAATTTAAAAAATTAATTTTAAATCTATCATTGATTATATATTTTTATTTAACTTTCTTGGAGAATATCAGGGGTAAAACTCTTATAACCCATCCTCGAACAAAAATAGGGTGTGTATTTTATTAGCTTTGCTCTTTGCTAGTGTCTAGCACTTTTCCTTAATAAAAGTTCCTGCGCTCTACAAACATACAGATAGACATACAGACTCTTTCTTCTAAATGTGTTCATATCTGTTTGATATATAGACGTCGAGTTACAACCCAGACAGGAGATGTTATCGAGCATTAAAATTAGTGTATACTCATTTTTATATCATATTATATGGAGATTGTGTGTTTATCTGTCTGTAACTGAAACTATATTACTACTCAATTCACAGTTCCTTAGTTATTTACATCACATTCTCCATGATTTTATTTTTATTTAAACCTCAATGAATAATAAAATTGTTTTACATTATTAAGACTTTTGACCATATCTACATACTAATAATACGTAATTGTATCTATATATAGAACAAAATAGTGGTTTACAGTGTGAATGGGAAGGCTAATTTGCATATTGATCTTAAAAAATTGATTTTAATAAATATATGCTAAGTATTATTGATTTCTAATTGTTTGGTTTTATTTTATTGAATATGAGCAAAAATCTCTGGGATAAATCTTAAAAGAATTCATTAAGAAGAAATAACTGTAATATTTATCCTTTACTTCCTATTTTAAGTAAAAGAGTTAAATTATGAAATTTACCAATGAAGACGGGAGTAATGGAAAATGATGGAAGAGTTACTTTCAAAGCTGTTCTATTTTTCGATAATACCCCCTCTGTTCCAAATCTTTTTATCTGCATTCTTATTCAGTTTCATTAGCCTTTCTAATTTAACATGATATTTTATTATATTAAAACTTAAAAACTTGCACCCGGAGGGTGCATAAATTTGCTAGTTCATAATAAAGAAAAGCACAAACCTTAGTTTGCGAATGTTACGGATTATCTGATATATTTCAATCATTAGAAAACAATCGATTTTTGGAACTCTTCACAGTTCTTCATAGTAAGTATGAAAGTAGATTTTCGAAAAATAAGATTGTTTCAAACCACTCACGAGTTTGGGGCTACATTAAAAAAAAAAAGATATTTTAACTGTAAAAATAAATAAAATAAATAAATAAACGAATAATATAATACGCAAAATCTTACCTTCTTTATCATTAAAATTAATTTCTCTACCTCCTTTCTTCTACCTTTCTCTCTCACTCTCTGATGTTCTTAAAATCCTTTAATTCGGATCTTAGGCGTGTAGTTTTGCTAATTTATATATAGATATATGTATTTATAGTCATTTACTAGCTTAGCTTAGATGCGTCACAAGGCCAGAAGTATGGTGCTGTAAGATTCAAAGGTTATGACAAAGTCATAACTCGTTGAAACGCAAACAAACTCCGACAAAGGTTGAGGGACAAAACATTTAATATGGTACAGCACATGAATACACAAAGGATACATAAATTACATAGAAGTGTACATGAAACATACATACGTATACAATAGTAATATGAACATAAAAGCAACAGACATGAGACTGAAGTAGTCCGTGCTGAGAATCATGAGAGATCTGACTTAGATCTTAGCCCTGAAGAGCATTAAGCGAAACTTTTAGTAGGTTCGTCTGACTCATTAGATTTATCTTTATTATTTGCTCTACTTAGGTATTGAGCACTTTCTACTTATTAGCTTTAGTCTCCTGGCGGTTTGTATGAATATATATATCTTATATATATATATGCATATAAATTGTTTTTTCTTTGGCCAAATATTGTACAATAGATTATTTTTGTTGGTACGATTATCTTGGTCTTTTCTTTTTTCCAAAAATTTATTTCTTCCCGGTTGATGTTTGGTAGTATATTTTTACAATCAAACTATTTGCTGGTTTTTTTCTCACCGCAAGGATTTACCAACAAGTTTGGTATATTATATATATATATATATATATATATATATAATATATATATATTATATATTGGTTTAGTGGTGTTTTAAAGGTTATAACAATACAAGTGTAAGAAAAATGAGGCAAGTAAAACCAATATAATCACAATGCTTCAAGAAAATGATAAAACATAAATAATATATATATATATATATATATTATCGCATCTCAAACAGATTGTTTGTTCACTTCATTATATATTATATATATATATATATATTATATTATAATATATATAAGTAATCCACAGACACGTGTTCGAGGTATCACCTCACATCAGTGTAGTTATACCGTTTAACAGCTACCTCTGTTCGGGTTCGAGACCGCGAATGAACTTTAGTTCGCCAATCCTCTTACCCGTATGGCACAGGCAGCTGTCAAATATAGGAGACTATTTAATCGCTACATTTCTAAGCGGAAATGAATTCACTAGAGGCCTCAAACTTATGTAAACCAAAGCGAGGCTTAGCTGTGCGCCGAATACGGAAAATTTTGCAATGAAATNCACAAGAGAGAGATTCTAACAAAATGAATGAATTAATCCAAGAAAACTAAGCAACTGAAAGAAAATTAACCACTGATCTGATTAAGCAGACAAATGAACAGGGAAATGATTTGGAAATGGTCTGAAAAGACTGTAAATCAATCAAGGCAGTGTTGTTTCACTAAGATGTCATCTGTTTCATATAGAATAGGTTCTGAAGGAAAATTTAACTATCTTCAGTGAATGAACAGACCTCTACATAGAGGAAAAAAGAAACAAAAAGAAAGAAATCTAAAGAGGAAAGAAAAAATGGAAACAAATAATAATTAATCCAACTATAAGGACCCGATAAGAATGACAGATCAATACTTTATATTTTAATATAGAAATGGATATAAACTCCATTTCTCTAAACAGGAACAATTATTTATTATTTTGAATAAATTAAACTGTTTTAAAATTATGTTTATTTCTACATCCTAATTCTGCATCCTGTAAAGACTTTAATTTATATCTTTTTAACAAGAAAACAACTTTTATAATGGTTTCTGAAAACAATTAAAAATTAATATATAATAACAGTTGTAATATGTCTTAATTCATCAGTTAGAATGACTGTTTGTTGTGTAGTTATTTACCCATTTAAAACGTCAAAAATATTTTGAGTAAAAGTAATTCCATTTTTGTGAATAAAAAAAATATTGCGTTTATGCATGCAACTCTTTCTGAGTAACGGAGCGTGTAACTCAAGTACTCAATCAAATATACACATTGTGATTTAAAAAACATGTATAATACCCTTATGATATAATTTCAGTCTCCACACGGACATCATGCATGTCAACACATTCTTGAAATCACACACAGTTATTTAAAAGAACTAGCAAATATATGCACCCTCCAGGTGCAATATTTAAGTTTTTAATTATAATAAATATCATATTAAATTAGAAACTAATGAAACGAATAAGTATGCAAATAAAAAGATTTGGAACAGAGGGGTATGATTGAAAATAGAACAACTTCGAAAGTAATCTTCCATCATTTACCATTACTCCCGTCTATCATTGGTAAATTTTTTCCTAATTTATCTCTTTAGTTAAAATAGGAAGTAAAGAAATAAATTTACAGTTATTTCTTCTTGTTAATTGGATTTATTTTAAGATTTATCTCAAGATTTTTGCTCATATTCAATAAGATAAAACTAAACAATTAGAAATCAATAATACTAAGCATAATTTATTAAAATCAAAATTTTAAGATTAATATGCAATTATCCATCCCGTTCACGCTGTAAACCGCTATTTTGTTGTTATATATAAATACAATTGCATGTTAATAGTATGTAGATATGGACAACAGTGGCTTCGGCTCTGGACCATTGATATAATTAACGGCGTCGATCCCAGGGGCCATCCCCCAGGCAACACCTGCCCCCTTGATTTAAAGGGGCAGGGCTGGGTTTATTGCCCAGTGCCTGAGGCGCCCCTTGAGGGGAATGCCGACGGGATCGACGCAATTTTTCACGCCACCCATGAGCTTCGGTTTGTGGGTGGTCCCACGTTAATAGGGCCTTGTGCCTGACCCGTACAAGTGGGGTACGTGGAAATATCTTGTAGATATGGTCAACAGTCTTAATGATGTAAAATGATTTATTAATAATTGAAGTTTAAATTAAAATAAATCATGGAGAATGCGTTGATAAAATAACAAAAGGAATTGTGACTTGTATAGTGATATAGTTTCGGTTACAGACAGACAAAACCACAATCTCCATTATAATAAGAGATGTTGATGTTTCTATGGAAGTAAAAAAAAAACGGAATTGATATTACAGAAAAGATTCAAAATGTAATGACAGGAATGGTGACCAGGTGGATACTTTAAAATCATAATATCATAAAGAATAGTATTATCTGTGTTATTCGGACTATTGTCCCCATCTTCATTGTTATTTGTACAACGTTTCGGCCGATATACCCTCCGGCCTTCTTCAGGTATTTCTTGTCGGACTCGGGAACCTTCTCGGACTCGGGAACCTTCTTTTCGAACTCGGGAAATTTCTTGTCGTATTCGGGAGCCATCACGGAACTTTGAACCTAACCCTTTATTTATTCCACGGGGGTATCCTGTTCTCATTCCGCTAACCATAGCTGGGGTAGGAGTTGTGTTAATAATTATCTTTTAAGGTTCCCGAGTCCGAGAAGGTTCCCGATTCCGACAAGTAATACCTGAAGAAGGCCGGAGGGTATATCGGCCGAAAAGTTGTACAAATAAAATGAAGATGGGGACAATAGTCCGAATAACACAGATAATACTAATCTTCAAGCCTCATCCAAACAATATCATAAAAGAAATCATAGAGATATGTTTATATTCCTTTTTGTAAACACACTGTATATTCTTTTTATTATTATTGTTTACATTTCTTCCGTCAGAGTAGCCTATCGTTAGTATCATTAAGATTACGGAGAGCGTAGTCTATTGCCAACATCTTCCACAGGTTATTAAAAAATGTTAATATTTCTATGGAAGTATCTTTATTAGAAAAGCAGAACTGATATTACAGAGACTCCCTGGGGAAGATTCTGATATGTTGATAGGGATGGTAAATAGGCAGAGACTTTAAAATTATAAAGAAATTCTTATAAAAATTGATATTTCTGGAAGTATTTTTATTAGAAAAGCAGAACTGATAATACAGAGTCGATCTATATGTACAAAGATGCTGATATGTACCCTCATTGTTTGGCTTATACTGACAATGGACCACTCTGAAGAATAATTAAAGTCCAATTACCGTCGAACTGGGAAGACAAGGCAGCAAACGGTCGTAACTGAATACAATCCCGAATAGTCACAAAGTCCACTGCAAAATGACAGAGTATATATAAGACTCCACAATGTCATTCAAATCAAGCAGTCAATCAGAACACAAGGAATGGAATCACCCAAGTCACCCAGATTCATGGATGGATCATTCTTGAGTCCTATTTATACCAACTGTCTTGGACACTGCTTGAGTGGTACTTAGCTGCTGTTATTCAAACCAACAGTAGGCTAACTGACATCAATACACCCCACAGACTATACTACTTACTTACATATACCGAGTGAGTAAAAAAGAAATTTAGCACTTTTATGGGAGCACCTTAATGATATAATTTCAAAGAGTCTCTACATATTCCTAAACTTCCTGATCTAGCACTAGCAAAAAAGCGATAGATGCTCACTGTGCAGCTGATACTGACATTAAACCACCCTGCAAACTTAACTACTTACATATACAGAGTGATTAAAAAAAAATGTTAATACTCTTATGGGAGCACCTTAATGATATTAATTTCAAAGTTATGACATGTTCACCATCCTGTCAACATATTGTAGGAATCTCCCGCAGGTGATTAAAAAAATTAATATTTCTATGGGAGTATCTTTATTAGAAAAGCAGAACTGATATTTCGTTTACCACTTGGTGGAAATTCCAATATGTTGATAGGAATCATTACCAGGTGGAGATTAAAATCATAATATAAAGGTGTGATTTGATTTACCTATAGAATCAGCCTTGACCCCGTCCTCGCTTTAATCTATTCTCTTGGTGAACCTGCAGTATTTCACAATGTTTCCCTATGTACGCTCAAGCTCGCTGAAACGTAAAAACGGATACATTCTGCAAAATATTGGACTTTATATCCACCTTTCCCACTCCCACAATGCCTCTCATTTCCGGTCTACTATCTATGTAAAAATGGCTCATCTATCAGCGTCATTTTTTCTCCGGTCACGAGGTAAGTGACGTTTCCTTCTTTTTATTCAAACTAGAAAATAATCTCATATAGAAATGTTTACATTTTCTCAAACACCTGTATATGTGTATACTTGCAGAGTTACCCAGCGTTACCTGGTATATAAAAACTGATAAATAAATCTCTTATCTATACTAGCAAATATATGCACCCTCGGGTGCAAGTATTTAAATTCTTAATGTAATGAAATATCGTATTAAATTAGAAATGCTAATGAAACCAAATAAGAATGCACATAAAAAGATTTGAAACAGAGGGGAGTATAATCGAAAAATAGAACAACTGAAATTTACTCTTCCATCACTCTCGTCTTTCATTGGTAAATTTTTCTAATTTAAGTATTTAGTTAAAAGAGGAAGTAAAGAATAAAATGAAAGTTATCTTTTCTTGTTAATGGATTTCATTTAAGATTTATTGAAGAGATTTTTGCTTATATTCATTAAAATAAAACCAAACAGTTAGAAACCAATAATACTAAGCATATATTTATTAAAATTACATTTTTAATATTAATATGCAATTAGCCTGCCGTTCACACTCTAAAACACTATTTTGTTGTATATATAAATACAATTGCATGTTGTTAGTATGTAGATATGGTTAACAGTATTAATAATGTAAAACAATTTTATTAATAATTGAGGTTAAAATAAGGATAAATTCATGGTGAATGTGACGTCAATAACTAAGGGAATTGTGACTTGAGTAGTGATTTAGTTTCGGTTACAGACAGAAAAACACACAATCTCCATTATAATAAGATTTATAAATAGATTAATAAAAATTATTTTTCTATATATTTGTTTTGTTATCCTTATTTTAAAAAATATGTTATTGTTTTTAAGTTGTTTATCCTTATTCTTCTTATTATTATTGTTTGTATTCTTCTTTAATTTGCCTTTTATTCACTTTTTATTGTTTTTTTTATCCATTATCAATTTATTCTATTTTTTAATAATTTAAAAAATTAATTTTAAATCTATCATTGATTATATTTTTATTTAACTTTTCTTGGAGAATATCAGGGGTAAAACTCTTATAACCCATCTCGAACAAAAATAGGGTGTGTATTTTATTTAGCTTTGCTCTTTGCTAGTGTCTAGCACTTTTCCTTAATAAAAGTTCCTGCGCTCTACAAACATACAGATAGACATACAGACTCTTTCTTCTAAATGTGTCATATCTGTTTTGATATATAGACGTCGAGTTACAACCCAGACAGGAGATGTTATCGAGCATTAAAATAGTGTATACTCATTTTTATATCATATTATAATGGAGATTGTGTGTTTATCTGTCTGTAACTGAAACTATATTACTACTCAATTCACAGTTCCTTAGTTATTTACATCACATTCTCCATGATTTTATTTTTATTTAAACCTCAATGAATAATAAAATTGTTTTACATTATTAAGACTTTTGACCATATCTACATACTAATAATACGTAATTGTATCTATATATAGAACAAAATAGTGGTTTACAGTGTGAATGGGAAGGCTAATTTGCATATTGATCTTAAAAAATTGATTTTAATAAATATATGCTAAGTATTATTGATTTCTAATTGTTTGGTTTTATTTTATTGAATATGAGCAAAAATCTCTGGGATAAATCTTAAAAGAAATTCATTAAGAAGAAATAACTGT
>CM042175.1:15287136-15299636 GCA_023376005.1 Doryteuthis pealeii
CGGACCTGGTGGTCAATTCATATGTATGTATTTACTCAACTCCTCTGCCACAACGCCAATTCAAAACCGAGTATTTCTAGTTTGAATTGTCTTTTTCTTCTCCTAGATAGGTTGGCTAACCAATGTTTAACCCAGTTAACTCTACTATTTACGCATAGCTGGGAGTTAGAGTGAACATATGGAATGATTCTTTGACCGACAGCATTATATCGAAGTGAAACGCTAATAGCTTCTTCTAGGATTTGAACTCGGGTCACCGCTTTCATTTAGAGAAAAAAATCATTTCTAATGCATTTTTAGAGTAAAAATCATTTCCAATGCATTTTTATACTAAAAATCATTTGCAATGCATTTTTATTGTAAAAATCTTTTCCAGTGCATTTTTATCGTAAAAATCATTGTCCAATGCATTTTCATAGTAAAAATTACTTTTCAAATGCATTTTCATAGTAAAAATGACTTTTCCAAAGCATTTTTATAGTAAAAATCATTTGCGATGCATTTTTATAGTAAAAATCACTTGCGATGCATTTTATAGCAAAAATCACTTTTCCAATGCATTTTTATAGTAAAGATCATTTCCAGTGCATTTTCATAGTAAAAATCATTTGCGATGCATTTTTATAGTAAAAATCATTTGCAATGCATTTTTATAGTAAAAATCATTTGCGATGAATTTTTATAGTAAAAATCATTTGCAATGCATTTTTATAGTAAAAATCATTTCCAATGCATTTTCATAGTAAAAAATCATTGTCTAATGCATTTTTATAGTAAAAATCATTTCCAATGCATTTTTATAGTAAACATCATTGTCCAATGCATTTTTATAGTGAAAATCATTGTCCAATGCATTTTTATAATAAAAATCATTTGCAATGCATTTTATAGTAAAAATCATTGTCCAATGCATTTTTATAGTAAAAATCATTTGCGATGCATTTTTATGCGTGGTTTACAGGTGTGTTTGCATTTGTTCTGATAGGCAAACGTCTATACGTGAGTGTGGTAGTGCTTGCGTTTCAAGCGTGCGTCTACAGTTAGGTGTCTCCATGGCTACCACGGGCTGGAAATGGAGCATCCGGTTTCGTCGATGAAGCAGGCGAAGTCAAGCTGGAAAATTTTTTCGAAAGATAGAAAACGGATTAGAAGTGGGATTAACAAATCTCCTCAAAGACGATAATCCTATTCAGCGTTGAAAATGTGTGTGACCCACAAACATACGATGGATTTCAAGCTCCGCAACAGACGGGCCAATAAATACGCTCCGAATTCGGCCAATTCGCTGACTTCAGCAAAATTCTCAACCACGCTCAACCCCCACCCAACCCATCCAGCCATACGACACTCCCACCCAACCCTAGCCCGCCCGCCCGACCCAAAATGAAATGAGAGCAATTAAATCTGCGGATTAGTTTGAGGTCACGGGGTCAGGGTTTCGATTCGAAATTTTTACTTTAATGCAAGATAGCATCGTTACAAACCGCGACTGGACACCTGCTCTAGATCAGTGGTCGTGTCGAGGGTTCGATTCTTCTTGGACGCTCAGCTATTATTTTTCTTGAACCAGACTACATCCAACATTGAAAACATCAGCAACGTTTGAATTATTTAGATTTTTGGGACTGTTATCCCAATCTTTATTGTTATATACGCAACTGTTACATACTGACGTTTTCACAGTACCAAATCGATATAATGTTGTATACCCTTTCTTACTTCTTACTCTAGTCGTTTTCTCCTCTGGCCGGCTTTGGTTCTATCTTCTAACATCTTGCATCTGGAGTTGTCTTGGGGATTTCGGTCTGGTTTTCCATGCTAGGGATTTCTCCTATTCAGAAGCCCTGTGTCATTGTTAGTTTTTAGTAAACACAAGACTTCGATTTTCTTTTTAATGTTCTTTATTCGGTAAATCCCCAACCCAGACATAACATAGCGCGTTATCCAGTTTTTCCAGTTTTAGGCAGAGCATAAAATGGTCGCTGCTCTGCCTGCAAACTGGGGACTCTGAAAAAGGTCCCACGTGACTTCACATATTCGGCGGGCTTCTGTAATTTTCCATAGAAGGACCCGGCCATGGTATGAAAGGGGTCATCCCCTCAGAATTACAGGGGATTGACAATAATCTTATGCAACCGCATATATTATGTAACACAACGTTGCGATCGGTGCGCTCTCCGACCTCATTCAGGTGTTTCTTATCGAATACTGGAACCTCCACGCCGAATGCAGGTACCTTCTTGTTGAACTCAGAAACCATCATGTTGTAATCGGGAGCCTTCACAGAACTTTGAACCAAACCATTCCCAAGTTCGGAGAGAAGGTTCCGGAGGTCGACAAAAACACCTGAAGATGGTCGGAGGACACATCGGCCGAAGCATACAGAGGCTTCTGCTCGTGCTCGTACCGTGTTTCTTGGAAAATAAGACCTACTTAAAAGTAAAATGATTTTCAGGGTTACTTTAATATAAGTCCTCCCCTTAAAATAAGCCCTAGTTGAGAGCGGCAGACAGATAAAAGAAATAAGCATTCTTTACAATCACCTCCTGCGACAAAAACTCTCGTCTTCGTCAATGATCAAATGTAGATCGTTTTTCCCAATTTCTGTTTAGAAATTTTATAATTTTTTACTTCATAATGTCGTATTTCGATATATGATGAGTAAGACATTCCCCCGAAAATAAGCTCTAGTGTTATATTGTTATATACTGATGGTTTTCACAGTACCAAATCGATATATGTCGTCTACCCCTCTTCTTCTTACTCTGGTTGTATTTTCTTCTGGCCGGCTTTGGTTCTATCTTCTAACATCTTGGTCTGGTATATCTTCTAAGGTCTGGTCTTCTATTGGGATTCCGGGTCTGGTTTCTGTTAGAGATCTCTCTTTATCAGAAGCCCTGTGTCATTGTTAGTTTTGAGGTAATAAACACAAGACTTCGATTTATGTTGATGTTACTTTATTTGTAAATCCCCAACCAGACATTCTGCGCAGTGAGACTTACATGTTACTAGCTCAGTTTCTAACTTCTAACTGACTGAGTTACTTCTATCCTTAAACCGGAAGAGGGTCTTCTATGCCTTCCGGTTCTCACGATTTATCCCCGGAAGGTGAGAGTGAGGTCAAGCGCTGTCACTCACTCTCAAGGCCATCAGCTGCACTAATCGCCATTATGATTTCTACACTATTGCCATAATCATTAGGTATCTAATAATTATGTAACAATATTTCGGAGTTAAAATGCTGCATAACCTTTTATAACTTAAGGCCCTAACTGGTTCTAAGGGTCGTCTTTTTTTTCTATTCTGCTGGCTGGCCATCTTCTTTTAGGAAGATTTCCCTTGTCTCTTCCTTTGGTTTATTTGGACTTCTTTTGTTCTGTGCTCCGGTTGTGGATTGTCTGTGCTAATTACTTTAGTTTTTAATGATGAATAAAAGACTTAGTTTCTTTTTTCTTAGACGTCTTTATTAATCCCAAAAGCCAAAAAGGGTTCAATCACCACGGTGAAAAAATAGCTTACTTGGGAACAGACGACCTTCACGTCTGCTCCTATCGATGACCCGCCAAGTTCTGCTAACCTTAACTCAGTTCGCTCCACACATTTGCTTTTAGCCAATGAGAAATCACCGACTAGGTCAGTGAAAGGTGAACGGTAATTCTATGATTCAATGATAACTTTCCATTTATGAATGCCTTTATTCAAATTTAACTACACTACAGTACTTAATTCGTAGGCAACCCACGAATTATGTAACACAAATTAATAATGTCTTATTTTCGGGTAAACACGGTATTTGCTTTAGGAATGCAAATTACAAGTTCACACCATATTTTTCTCTTGATATTGGGTTATTTCATATTTTCCTCTTTGAAAAAAATATCCGATTAATTTAGATAATTTAATCCATTTTTTCAAGGAATATCTTATGAAGCCAGAATATTCACCTATTAAATGAAAAATGTTTTGCATCTTATCTGATATAAAAATAATATAATATATAATGTATAAATAAGATTTCTTTATAAATAAAGTAATAAAGTTTTATGTTTTGAAAAAGAGGTTAAATCTCATGATTATGTCTTCTAATTTAAAAAAAAGTCTTATAAAAGTTATAATAATGAAACTATTATAAAAAGGTGTGACCCTTACTACCGTTTCACACACAACACACACACACACACACACATATATATGTTGTTGCTTTTCTCGGTATTTTGTGATAAAATTTTTTATCACCTTCCATATACCAACAAATGCCCTGAAGATGATCTAATTAATAGATCGAAACACTGCAGCGTCGGTCAATAAACTTACCACTCAACTCATTTAAACCTGTGTTTTTTCAGTTTTCTTAATATACTACATACCGTCGGATTCACTTCCTTTTCTTCACACACACACACACACACACACACACACAGATATATATATATATATATATATATATATATATATATATATAATATTATACTTATTAATATATATAAATATAAATATATATATATATATATATGTAAAAATGGAAAAGGAATTGAATCCGACAATATGAGGAAAAATGAGTAAAGAAAAGAAATGTAAATGGATAAAATGAATTTAATCGATATCACATTAATCGATATCACTTACACATGTGTTTCGGTCAGTCTATATGTGTGAAATATTTTCACACACATAAACTGACCGAAATATTTTCACACACATAAACTGACCGAAACACATGTGTAAGTGATATCGATTAATGTGATATCGATTAAATTCATTTTATCCATTTACATTTCTTTTCTTTACTCATTTTTCCTCATATATATATATACGATGAAATTAATCCTTATGGTGAAAATTGAGTAGGTTATTTCAATACACACTGTAATACTATATATATATATATATATATATATATATATATATATATATTGGTGCGGTACCAAGTTTTTTGGTACAAGGTGATTCTAGGTGGGTCCTAAGAGAAGAAAGACATACCTTCCCTGCTTTCCACTTGACCCAATTAGAGCGAAACAACATCTAGACATAAATTAAAATCCTGTTGGTCAGTCAAAATAAACTTAGGAATTTCCAAAGAGACTAGCAGACAAAGGAAATAAAACACCGCCAACCAAAAAAAAAAAAAAAAAAAAAAAAAATTTCCACCAATAAAAAAAGACATTTGGAAAAGAAAGAATGCAAAAGGACCACCCCTAAATGAGGGAGGTGAAATGTATGAATATAAAATGAGTTTGGCCATGTGCCTGTCTAAATAAAACAAAATAAAATATATCAGTGATCTGAGGAAGCTCGTGAACATACTCGCGAGTGGAAATGGTCCATAATCACGATATCCATGGTACTTAAGGCCTTTTTATCCCATATATATATATATATATATATATATATATATATATATATATATATATATTACTCATCCACAGACACAGTGTTTCGACGTTTACGTCTCATTAGTGTGGCTCGATTTAACAGTTACTTATAGCCGGGAGCGAAACCCGACTGAATTTTCTTGATTTTGATAGTAAACTGACCGTAGATGTTTATTGCTGAATGGATTGGTGATCACTTTGAGGGATATGTTTAAAGGATAAAGTTCATTTCATGGTTTCAGAGCCACTAACCCCGATCGTCTCAGCTGTAACTTATTGATGATAATAACCATTACACCATAGGCGCTTTCACAATATGAATTCAGGTAAGGCCAGTTAAAATCCTGCACGAGGCTGATAGCATTTCACATGGGAAAAGTATGAATCCATCTATGGGTAAATAGTAGGATAGACTAGGATTTTAAAACTCCAACTGTTTACCGTCGATTGAAATGTACACGGTGACACGAGTTCAAATCCTTGACGAGGCTGTTTGCATTTCACATAGCGCTAATACCTTCGGGAAACCCAACCATTCTCCATCCAGCTATGGATGAATAGTAGGGTAGACAGAGTTCTTTAATTGTGGTTAGGCAACCCGTCTAGGAGAAGGAAAATCAGAACCAATGGACAGCCACTAACAACAACTTCAGTTCTGGAGATCTTCTGTAGAAGGGATTTTTATCTCGAAATATTAAGAATAAAACAGCACCATAGTTACCTTCATTTTCTTTACACTTGCATTGTGATAGCCTTCAAAACCAACCAACAAACCAATATAAACACAAGCAAATTATAAAACCTTTATATATATATATATATATATATATATATATATTATCTACTTATTAATATATATATATATGTATATATATATCTCTTTAATATATATATATATATATATATATTATATATATTATATATATATGTATATATATCTACTATAATATAATATATATATATACTTATTAATATATATATATATATATATATATATATATATATACTTATTAATATATATATATATTATATATATTATAATATATATATATATATATACTTATTAATATATATATATATATATATATATATATATATATATATATATATATATATATATATATATAAATAGTAGGGTAGACATAGTTCTTTAATTGTGGTTAGGCAACCCGTCTAGGAGAAGGAAAACTCTGAATTTAAACCAGATAAACACCGCTTAAAAAATTGGCTTGGTGTCGCATTCGCAAGGGTTGGTAAATATGTATATGTGAAAATGATTACATCAAAACATTTTATTTTTCATCTTTTTTCTCTTTTTGTCCTGTGCATCACCGGGTGACCCTGCCGGTCTTCATTATAAGACAGGAAAGGATCGGCCAGTGGATGGTGATAAACAACTGAGTCATGTTTATGGTGACTCGAAAAGAGAGTTCGATCATTTGTTTGAGGTGAACAGCACAGTTAAATATATAGACAAAAAGATGCTTATCACTTGTATAAAGAGTGCGATCACCACACACACACACACACACACACACACACACATATATATATATATATATATATATATATATAGAGAGAGAGAGAGAGAGAGAGGGAGAGGGAGAGGCACGAAACTTAATCAATATATATATATATATTGGGAGATTATGTGCTTAATTGAAGTCATACCTAATTTGAAAATTAACTATTTATAATTAAATGAATTAGGCGTGCATATCGGTTTAAATGTAAGGCGTTGACATGAACAATCTGAGATAGGTAGATAGATATAAAGATATAAACAAACTGAGAATGATAGATATACAGATAAATTGATGTATAGATTGACACATAGATATAAACAGACTGCGATACATTTATAGATATGAACAGACTAAGATAGATAGATAGATAGATAGATAGATAGATAAGTATGAACAAAATGAGATGGATAGATATGACAAACTGAGATTGAGATATTTGAATAGACTGGTATATATATATATATATATATATATATATATATATATATATATATATATATGTGTGTGTGTGTGTGTGTGTGTGTGTGTGCATGTGTGTGTGTATATATATATAATAAGATAAATATATAAAGGTTTTACATATCTATTTATTAGGTGTCAAAGGAACATTCACAACCATATTGGTTTCATGCGATGCAATCATCAGGTGAAGATGTTTCAAATATATATATAGAGAGATAAACAGAGTAAGATAGATTCATAGATTTTAACTGACTACGATAAATTCATAGATATGAACTAAGATAGATAGATAGATAGATAGATAGATATAAACAAAATAAGATACAGAGATATGAACAAACTGAGATTGATATATTTGAATAAACTGATATATATATATATATATATATATATATATATATATATATATATATATATATATATATATATATATATATATATATGTGTGTGTGTGTGTGTGTGTGTGGACAGACAAACATGCGAAGATCCAAAGTATGAAAAATAAATTTTGCAATTACATAGGCTTCTTTTTATTTTTTTCTCAAATTTCATATTCAATACAATAAATCCTTTGAATCCAAATTGAATTTGTTATTAGCCATTTCCATCCGATATTTTTGTAAAAATATTATTTCGTATTTCTTTTTATTCAATAACAAACGACTTTTTTAAAAATCATATTTATTTCTTCTTCTTTTTTATTAATATCACGGAAATTTATTCTGATCTTTGCGTTTAAAATGACGAATCTAATTTTTAGTTGAAACTGTTTATTCCATTATTGGTTGGCCCGCGGCAATATTGGCGGGAAAGAACAGCCAATGAAATCGAGCGGATGACAATTAACGCTTGCCAATACTATCCACTATTTTAACAGCAGGTGGTTGCAATACGTCACGTTTTTCTTCTTTTTTTTTTTAGGTCAGATGAATATTTTATAACCATTGCAATCAAAATAGGGAAAGACACGTTTCAATGTGAGAAGCCTGGATTAGTCAACGTATTTTGATATTAACAATACAACATTGGTTTAAATGGAGGTAAAACTGGAACAGGAAGATTGTGTTGCGTGTTGATTTGCTTACAAGCAGATTACGGCATTGCGGGGTGAACGTCAGGGACGGGAAGAAAATCCAACAATAACAACCAACCACGACCGAAAACATCTATTTCCACCAGTTTAACGGCATATCAACCCGTCAGGGGCTCGGGAGAAAAAGATCAACAATAATAAGCAAGGACCACTAAAAGCACCAATTACCAACAGTTTAACGGCATTTCAACCCGTCTAGAGTTATTTTATGCCTAGAGGTTAGAGAATTAATAATGTTTTGCTAAATATGATATTGGTTTAAATAGCGATAAAACTGGAACAGGAAGATCGTGTAGCTTTGCTTATAAAAAGATTATGGTATGGTGGGTCGAAAGTCAGGAGCCCGGGAGAAGAAAACCAACAATAACAACAACCACGACCGAAAACTCCTATTTCCACCAGTTTAACGGCATATCAACCCGTTTAGGGTTATCTTATGTCTAGAGGAGAGGGAATTGCGAAAGGTTAGGGAACAATGTTTTGCTTAAATGCAACATTGGTTTAAATAGAGGTAAAACAGGAAGATTGTGTTGCGTCTTGATTTGCTTACAAGCAGATTACGGCATTGCGGGGCGAACGTCATGGCCTGGGAGAAGAGAATCAACAATAATAAGCAAGGACCACTAAAAGCAGCAATTACCACAGTTTAACGGCATTTCAACCCGTCTAGGGTTATTTTTGCCTGGTTAGAGAATTAATAATGTTTTGCTAAATATGATATTGGTCTAAATAGCGATAAAACTGGAACAGGAAGACCATTTCCACCAGTTTAACGGCATATCAACCCGTCTAGGGTTATCTTATGTCTAGAGGAGGTGGAATTGCGAGAGGTTAGGGAACAATGATACATCATCATCATCATCACGACGCGCTATTTGCACGGATATCCATGACAATCTCTCGCCAACCTTTCCTATCATTCATCGACTCTGGGAGCTCCTCCGCGCAGCAGCCAGCATCTTTACATAGTTGGTCAATGTAGGTTCTGGCTGGGCGGCCCACATTAGCGTGCCCATGTGCTGGCTTCCACAGTAGTACAATGATACAACATTGGTTTAAATAGAGGTAAAACTGGAACAGGAAGATTGTGTTGCGTTTTGATTTGCTTACAAACAGATTATGCACTGTGGGGCGAACGTCAGGGGCTCGGGAGAAGAAAATCAACAATAATACGCGAACCACTAAAAGCACTAATTACCATCAGTTTAAGGCATATTAACCCGTCTAGGGTTATCTTATGCCTAGAGGTTTGGGAATTAACAATATTTTCTTTAATACAACATTGGTATAAATAGATTAAAAAAAACTCGAACAGAGAGATAGTGTTGCGTGTTATTCTGATTACAGATTACAGAATGGCGAGACGAACGTCATGGGCCTGGGTGAAGAAAATCAACAACGAGCGTTGTTACTCAAGTTAAGCAGTTTAGTATTCAGAGAGAGAGAGAGAGATAGAGATAGAGAGAGAGAGAGAGAGAGAGAGAGAGAGAGAGAGAGAGAGAAGAGAGAGAGAGAGAGAACGAGCAGGTCAAAAGAAAGAGTAATAGGTGAAGAATGTAGGCACACATATATGGACAGTGAATGAAAGAGAGAGAGAGAGAGAGAGAGAGAGAGAGAGAGAGAGAGAGAGAGAGAGAGAGAGAGAGAGAGCAGGTAGTTAAACAGACTGAAAGATAGAGAGATAGAGAGAGAAGAGAAGGAAAGAGGATAGTTAGAGGAAGGAGAAGGAAGCAGACGATATATATATATATATATATATATATATATATATACAGAGAGAGAGAGAGAGTGTGTGAGAGAGAGAGAAGAGAGAGAGAGAGAGAGAGAGAGAGACAAAAAGGGGGTGAGAAGAAGGAAGTAGATTGTTAAACAGATGGAGAAGGAGAGATAAATAAATAGATAGATAGATAGAGAGAGAGAGAGAGAGAGAGAGAGAGAGAGAGAGAGAGTGGAACAAGAAGGAAGTTAGTGATAGATAGATAGATAGATAGATAGATAGAGAGAGAGAGAGAGAGAGAGAGAGAGAGAGAGAGAGATGGAGAAATAAATAAATAAATAGACAGACAGACAGATAGATAGATAGATAAATAAAGAGAGAGAGAGAGAGAGAGAGAGAGAGAGAGAGAAAGAAGGGTAGGGAGGGAGAGAGAGAGTGAACAAGAAGGAACAAGAAAGAGAGAGAAAGAGAGAGAGAGACAGGGAGAGAGGGATCATTGGATGGACGAAGAAAGACAGACAGACAGGCAGACAGATAGAGATTTAAAAAAGATAGAAAAACGAAAACTGGTAGCCAAGTAGATCCTCCCCACACACACACACAAAGAAAGAATCAAACATAGAGAGAAAGACCAATACGATAAATTGATTAAAAAACAACAAACAAACAAATAAATAAACAAAAAAATGGACTTCAAAAGTCGAATTAAAAAAAAAATCCCAATGTTTACTTGAGGAAGATCTAAATTAAAAAACAAAAAAAAACAAAAACAAAAACTAAAAAAAAACAAAACCATCTTTTCCATTTTCGCTGTCTTGTTTCCGAGGTTACCGGAGTGTGGGGGAGGATTGCATCTCTTCATCTTTCTTTTTACGAATAGCAATCATGACAGCGGTCTTTATATCATCAGATGCTTTTTTAATACCAAATTGTCAGTCACAACGGAGGCACGCACATGGCATTGGCATACCGGCACGAAACAGGGAGGTTCCAGTGCAGGATACCAGGTGGCGTTATTAATTCCTGCAAGTCTTTGTCAAAGAATTCACACACACGGACATACACATAAACCATTAACAGTAAGATAGTTACGCCTTCTCTGTCATAAGTGACAATAGCTATAACAGCCACTTGCTGCTGGTGTGATAATTAAAGGGAAGACTTGGTAGCACACGTCAACAGGAACAGAACTGGATTGAAATGACTGATATTCCAGTGCATTTTTATATTAAAAATCATTGCTTATGGATTTTTTTATAGTAAAAATCATTTCCAATTCATTTTTATAGTAAAAATTACATCAATTCATTTTTATATTTAAAAATAATTTCCAATGCATTTCCATAGTTAAAATCTTTTCCAATATATTTTTATTGTTAAAATCTTTTCCAGTATATTTTTATAGTTAAAGAATCATTTCCCATGCATTTTTATAGTTAAGAATCATTTCCAGTGCATTTTTATAGTAAAAATCCTTTCCATGGCATATTTATAGAAAAAATACTTTCCAGTGCATTTTTATAGTAAAAATACTTTCCAATGCATTTTTATAGTAAAAATCATTTCCAATACATTTTTATAGTTAAGAATCATTTCCAGGGCATTTTTAGAGTAAAAATCCTTTCCGGTGCTTTTCTATAGTTAAAAAATCATTTCCAATGCATTTTTATAGGTAAGAATCATTTCCAATAGATTTTCATAGTAAAAATCATTTCCAATGCATTTTTACAGTAAAAATCATTTCCAATGCATTTTTATAGTTTAGAATCATTTCCAGTGCATTTTTAGAGTAAAAATCCTTTCCAGTACTTTTCTATAGTTAAAAAAAAATCATTTCCAATGCAGTTTTATAGTAAAAATTATTTCCAGTACTTTTTTTATATTTAAAAATCACTTCCCATGTATTTTTATAGTAAAAATCAATTCTAACGTATTTTTATAGTAAAAATCATTTCCTATGCATTTTCATAGTTACAATCTTTGTCCAGTGCATTTTTATAAGTCTTTGCGAAAGAATTAACGCCAGAATCACACACAGACTTACACACAACCATTAAAAATAAGACATATCTACACCATCCCTGTCGTAAGTGACAATAGCTAAAACAGCCACTTGCTGCTGTTGCGATAATCAAAGTGAATAGTTGGTTGCTCATGCAGGTACTCGTCAGCAGAAAAAAACTGGATCGAAATGACTGACATTATGTAAGCGAAAGTAAAGGAATATCTTAGCTTTAAACACAGGGTCGCTAGTATGGGGCATACAGCGAGGATCGAACTCGCTATTAAGTAGTAACGGATCTGCGAGAATAGCTTGCTAATCACTACAC
>CM042175.1:15307136-15317136 GCA_023376005.1 Doryteuthis pealeii
ACTTTTTACGCGTACAGAGGTATCTCAGCTTTGAAAATATGTTGGGACTCGCCTATACCAGAGAGGCAAAATAAATGTTTACGTTAATATTTTAATGACAGTGTGATCAACTTTCATGTATAGAGATATTCTTTAAGGGAGGCGTGTTGTGTAATAGTTATCGTCGTAGAAATGGACGAGACGAGCCGAGTTCAAATCCTGTAAGAGGCAGTTTGAATTTCCATAGCAATAATACCCTTATGAAAGGTATTAATCAAATTACTCACCCTCCAGCAATGGGTAAATAGTAGGACAGACTGGGCTCTTTAAAAAGTAAAAGTAAAGTCGTCGGGGCGGCCTAAAGTCGGTATCAGCCAGATAGCGAGGGAGTCTATCCCCTTTTCAATAGCGCTAGACCAAGGAGATTGTTTTTGGCATTTGAGGTGGAGCGCCACACCTACCATAAGCTCCTTACTTTACCGCACAGATCCCTGTGCTACTCATATGCTGAGTTGGCGAGGACCGGTATCGAACTAAGAACCTTGTGGTTTCGAGCCGAACGCTCTACCGACTGAGCTAACCCGGCCCCTCTGTTAACCAACTAGTATAGTAGAAGGAAACGTCTCATGTATAAGGACCTATTCCAGTTTGTGCATATATCATTTTGGTGAAAATTTAATTTCTAGCACAATTTTCAGGGATCACCTTTCCCATCCAGTCCTGCTGGTCTTGTACTCCCTTTGTGCAAGTTTGCTACATTCGCTTATGATATCATTGAATTTCATCTTTGTCTCCACACATTCTACACTTGCTGTTTTGTGTGTCTTATCTATTTTTACTTTGATATCGTTTGCTCTTATGCATAGTCTTGTGCTGCAATTATGAGTGATTCAGTTTCTTGAGGTGTCCTCTTCTTAACCATGTCCTACTCTTCTCATGTGTAACTTTTCTAGTTTGTCGCTTGACGTATCCTAATATTTGTTTTTGTTCCCATTTCTGATTTCTAGTTTTTGTTGTATTTCTGATTGTACTTACGTTACAATTGCTCACATCTACACAATGTTCAATGTGTTACATATTGTTTATTTAAATCTTGGATATTTAAACCCTTATATAATATCATAAGGGTCGGGTTTAGCTCAGTCGGTAGAGCGTTCGGCTAGGAATCACAAGGTTCTTGGTTCGATTCCGGTCCCCGCCACCTCAGCATATGAGTAGCACAGGGATCTGTGCGGTAAAGTAAGGAGTTGGTGGTTGGTGTGGTGCTTCACCTCAGACGCAAAACACACTCTCCTTGGTCTAGCGCTATTGAAAAGAGGATAGACTCCCTCGCTGATTCTGAAGAATTGATTCTGGTTTATGCTTATGCTATTTTATTGTATGGTCAATTTTTTTTCTTTTTCATAATTCCCGGTGGATCACCTTTCCAACCCAGTCGTGCCTAGCTTTGTATTCTCGTTGTGCTAGTTTGCATTATTATTATTATTATTATTATTATTATTATTATTATTATTATTCACTCCTTTTGAGTTTTTCACATCAGCGTTAGCTGATGGCCTTTCACTGGAGTCTTTTCACTTGCTTGAAAAGAGTGACAATAAGTCTCCTCAGTTCTCCAGGACTCTTCTGAGTATTCTGGCAGATTGCAGCAATGCAGTAGTCTGGATCGTCTCGATTCTCCCTCTGATTCCCAGATTTTCCAAACTTTTTCCCAATCTTTTTGGGACCGTTCCAAGTGCACCAACTACAATTGGTATAACTTTGACTTTCATATTCCATAACTTGTCCAGGTATTTGCCTATTTTTCATTTTCCTTCAGCTTCACCCCGTGATCTGCTGGAACTGCAAAATCCACCAGTTGACAAGTCCCTTCTTTTTTGTTAATCAACACTAGGTCTAGTCTTCTTGCTGGGATAAGGTGATCCGTCTTTATTTCAAAGTCCCAGAGAATTTTATGCGTTTCGTTCTCAAGAACAGATTCTGGTTTATGCATATACCATTTTGTTGTATGGTATTTTATCCGTTTTTATCTGTTATTATTATTATTATTATTATTATTATTTGCATTTTTACATAAAATGTTAATGGTTATCACTTGAGTTTGGGCGACAGGAAGCCTCCTCAAATCTCCAGTATCATTTTCGAAGGAGACGGTGAAAAATACGTGTTAGAGTAACACTTTTTTTTTCATGGTCGAAATTCTGCCAACTTTCGGTTTGAAAGTCGCAGATATAAGACGCTACTGTTTTATCACAGACAATTTTTTTCCTGTCTGTAAATTCTACCTTGTTATCAGGTAACAACAACCTTCAACAATCAATCAACATCTTCCCGTATCCCCACCCCCATCCACCCAGTCCTTTCTTGTCCTGCCCTAGAGACCGACCCCACCAAATTATAAGTGATCCCCATGTACCGAAACTCGTTATTTTCTTTTCTCCCGTGTGTGGTTACGTTCGGCTTGTGGCCCAGTCACACCATTTTTTTAAAAACATGTTTCTTCCCTGACCCCTTTTTTTTTGTCTTGTCTTTTCCTTTCCCTTTTTTTTCTTTTTCTGTTTTTTTTTTTTTTTTTTTTTTGTAAATATCTCTCCTGAAGACAGGACTTTAATAATGAGGGGTCTCCTGTTAGTAGAGCACCGGTTTTTCAGCATTGCTAGTGCGACAATCGACGCTACATACCATTCTTGGCGCCCATCAAATAAGGGGTCTTTTCCGCTGTGCAACTGAGAAGAGAGAAAAAAAAATGGTCGATAGTTAGCAATGTTCTGCAAGGGGTCTTTTTTGTCGCTGTTGTTGCTGTTAGTCGTATGATTTCTCTCTCTTAATATAGATTTTTTTATTTCTATATTATAGTTTCTTTCTTGGAATATCTTTTTTTATTTATTGTAGCTGCTAAATGTATTTCTTTACTTTAATAACAAGGGAAATCTTATTAGCAGTTATAGGAAAAGAACTGGTTACAGTGTATCAATTATTTTCCTGCTTTTCTTTCCAAATCTCTTGTACTGTCTGTCTTTCTTATATTTTCTGCTCTCTCTTAATATCTACCTAAGACAGTTCATGCCTATATGTCACAACCTGTATCTTTCTCGCTATCTGATTCTATTCATAACTCTATATCCATCAAATTATGTTCATATATTATATCTATCGATCAAAATTGTTCATATCCCTCTATCTAAATCTGTTCATATCTATCTATCTATCTATCTATCTATCTATCTAAATCAGTTCATATCTATCTATTTTATCTATCTCATTGTGTACATATCTATCTATCTATCTATCTATCTATCTAAACCAGTTCATATCTATCTATTATCTATCTCATTGTGTACATATCCATCTATCTATCTATCTACCTATCTATCTATCTATTTGTGTACATATCTATCTATCTATCTATCTATCTATCTATCTATCTCATTGTGTACATATCTATCTATCTATCTATCTATCTATCTATCTATCTATCTATCTAAATCAGTTCATATCTATCTATTTATCTATCTCATTGTGTACATATCTATCTATCTATCTATATATCTATCTATCTAAACCAGTTCATATCTATCTATTTATCTATCTCATTGTGTACATATCTATCTATCTATCTATCTATCTATCTATCTCTTTGTGTACATATATTCTATCTACCTATCTATCTATCTATCTCATTGTGTACATATCTATCTATCTATCTATCTATCTATCTATCAATCTACCTATCTATCTATCTATCTCATTGTGTACATATCTATCTATCTATCTATCTATCGTGCTCATATCTATCTATGTATCTCATTGTGTTCATATCGATCTATCTATTTATCTAACTATTTCAATATATACACATCTATCAATCTATCTCTCTCAATATATACACATCTATCTATCTATCTATCTCTCTCTCTCTCTCTCTCTCTCTCTCTCTCTCTCTCTATATATATATATATATATATATATATAGCAATATGCATGTACGTATATATCTATCTATCTATCTCAATATATATGTGTGTATCTATCCCAATATGTATCTATCTTTTCATCTCAATATTTATCTATATAGGTATCTATTTAAATATGTATGTATGTATGTATGTATCTATCTATCTATATATCTATCTCAATACGTATCTATCTATTTCAATATGTATGAATGTATCCATCTATCTCAATATATATCTATCTATCTCAATATCTATTTCAATATCTTCTATCTATCTATCTATAGAAATACGGTGAGGAAATTAATCCGACAATATGAGAATAAAATATTTTAAAAATATAACAAACACAGGATGTTATGATCAGAGGAAACAATTTCATGTGTCAATACTTCTGTATTATAGCATCTTCAGGACACTGTTAAGTAATGTTTATGTGAGGGACAAAATGAAAGATATTTAGTGTAGAGTGAATATGATGGTATTAACCGTTAATTTTTATATGTATGTTTGTTTACGAAAGCCGATGACGTGATCATTGCATGTGCAAAAGTGGAAGGTGAAGATCATAGGATGACGCATGCAGACACGTTAATAAGCGGAGAACGAAAGGCTAGCAAAGATATGACGTATTTTATATGGAATATCATGTTAGAAAAATAAGAAGATTAATAA
Organism: Doryteuthis pealeii; assembly: GCA_023376005.1. Taxonomy (NCBI): domain Eukaryota; kingdom Metazoa; phylum Mollusca; class Cephalopoda; order Myopsida; family Loliginidae; genus Doryteuthis; species Doryteuthis pealeii. The sequence continues at coordinate 15,311,744 of CM042175.1, forward strand.
ATAGAACGTTTAATATATATATATAGAACAAAACAATACATAAATACATATATATCCATATATGCACATATACATATATAATCTTACATAGACATATCTATATATCTATATATCTATATATATATGCTCATTGTGCAACAAAAAAAAATTGCGTATTCTGGAAGGATTAAGCTCAGAACACGATTTTCTTAATGATAAAATGGAAATATTTAGAGCATGCCCACACCGAAAATTTTTTTGATATGGAATTGGACTAACCAAAACCTGAGACCGCCATAATTTAGGAATTCACTCATATATATAAACGCACACAAAATTTAAAAAAACAAAATCATCAAAAAAAAATAAAAATACGAGACTCAATGACGACAAATAGGAACGCCGGTGAATGAAGAAAGCAAAAGCAAGAACGAATAACGGATCACGTTCACACGAGGCACGAGTTAAAAAACTGTCCAATCTTTTCAAAAAGTCAACGTCTCTGATGACGGATAAACAATAAACGGATAAAGTCAATTTTTCTAGTAACCCAACCCGCCTGGCCTACAGAATCCCAATTTTTTTAACCAACCACCCACTAAGGACACCCACTCCCATATTAGAGGCACTGATCGGCTTGCTTTCAAACAACAAAGTGCGGAAGACAGTCGACGGGCCTACACAATAGCTGAGGGAAAGGGAGAAACCAAAATGACCCACAATTTTTGTTTTGTTTATATGTGTTTTTCAGTTTCTTGGGGTTTTTATTTTCCCACCCCCTCCATCGCCAATCATCAATATTGGGAAATTTTTAAGTAGGATACATGCATAGAGCGAATGAGGTATTTTGGTGGAAGGGAGCTGCGCAAAGAGAGAATGCAAGAATTTTATTTTTATTTTTGAATGAATCGGTCGGTGAGTGAGCCTAGCTAGATAGATCCGTGTAGTGATATGACCAGTTTTATCACCCCTCCCCCAAAACCAAACTTCCGGCTACATGCCGAGTTGTGTGCACATGCGCTGTATCTCATTTCCAAATAAATTTTAAAGTTTATTGGAGTGAGTGCACGTATGTGCTCACTTCAAATAATCTGATGACGGATAAACATCTGAAACCATTGGTAAGACGAACTTTGTATTGGTGACTTAAATAAATAAATGAATAAATATATATATATATATATATATAATATATATATATATATACGCATGCATAGACGTATCATGTTATATTGTTGTGACCAGAGTTTGCAATCTTATCTATCTATCTTTCTATCTATCTATTAAGAGAGAGAGAGAGAGAGAGAGAGAGAGAGAGAGAGAGAGAGAGAGAGAGAGAGAGAGAGAGAGAGAGAGAGAGAGAATGTGTGCTATTGGCACACCTTGATGCTGATACTAATGATGATATATGTAAAGTTTCTGCTGCTGCTGCTGATGTTGCCGCCGCCGCTGCTGCTGCTGCCGCTGCTGTGTTCACTGTTAGAGGAATCTAGATATTTACACAACCCGTTCGGAAAGGAAAGGATATGACACAGGTCGCAAGTATGGCTCATCCAGCGAAGATCGAACTCGATATTCATTAGTAATCAATCTGCGAGACAACGAGGGCCGTTCAATAAGTAATGCCCTGACACACTTCCACATAGCAGTAGAGCAACGAAACTTGGCACAGTTATTAGTCCTTTTCTACATAGGAACCACCCAGAGTTACGCATTTCTCCCACCGTTTGATGCAGCTCTGGAGACCGTTTTTGTAGAACACCCCAGGTTGGTCCTCCAACCACGACGTAACTTCAGAAATCAAGGCTACATCATCCGGGAAACACTTTCCTTTCGACCAGATCTGGGAGCTGTTTCCACTGAGTTCCGACCATGTTTGAATTCACGATGCCAGCATTTTACAAGGTCATATGATGGGGCATCATCACCATGAGATACTTTCATTTCATCAAAAGTCTCCCGTGGTGTGCGTCCTTTCAAATACAAAAACCGGATCACTGCTCGACACTCAACAGGCTCCATTTCACACTTGACTCAGTTCAAACACCTGTAAATCAGAAACCCCAATTAGTTCAGAGCTGTAATTTGCAGTTTAATATATAGAGATAGAAATAATTGCACATGCAAAATCTCAGCTAGATCAAACAACTGGAAGTGGGTCAGGGGCATTACTTATTGAATGCCCCTCGTAGCTTGCAATGCATTCCATCACACTCTTACGCCTTCTGTTAGGGGTGTGTACATGCCAATGAGTTTTCGGTTGGTTGGATTTAACGGCATGTCAACCCTTGGGTTATTTTATGCCGAGGACGTTTTGTTTTATTCATTCTTGCTGGGTATTCAATTTTTTACACACATTTTTAAATCTATATAAGCCATAGATGGGACCCTAACATGTACTAACACTCCGGGTCAGAGTGGACTGGGGATAATTGCAAAGAAGGGGTAGTCCATTCTACCCGGAGCTGCAAAACTGGTTCTTCACCATTAGATAGAGTTTAACCCAGTACACTAAAAACCCCACTCACCGCCTTCAAGCACGTATATATATTTACCAACCCCACCGCACGAGCAGGATGTGACACAAGGTCAATTTCTTAAGCGTTTAACAGGTTTGAATTCAGAGTTTTCCTTCTCCTAGACTGGTTTCCTAACCAAGGTTAAAGAGCCCAGTCTGCCCTATTATTTATCCATAGCGGGAGGGAGAGTAGGATTCATACCTTTCCCAAGGGTATTAGCGCTAAGCACGTATATAATAAAATGGTTTCGATGGTTTGTCATAAGGGCCATAAGATCGGAACAATCATATATGTGCTAGGGCTTGATTTGACCATCCGATTGATCGCAGAGGCCCTCTACGACAGCCCTCCAGCCCAAGTAAAGGCCAAAGTAGAGTGAAGCATGTTATGGACCGTCCAACTAACAGGATTCCGTCCTTAAGCATCGCATGTAATCACCCACAGCCATTGGTAGCACCATTGGAGGGATTTTATTCCTCTATAGAGGTGCATCTACAGCCCCAGCCGATAGAGCTGCTAGAACCCTGGAGCGCACAATCTAGCCTAAGTAAAGGCCAAAGTGGAGTGTTGCATGTCATGGAGTGCTCAGCTACCAAGATTAAAGTGGAGTGTTGCATGTCATGTGCTCAGCTACCAAGATTAAAGTGGAGTGTTGCATGTCATGGAGTGCTCAGCTACCACCTCAGCTACCAAGATTAAAGTGGAGTGTTGCATGTCATGAGTGCTCAGCTACCAAGATTAAAGTGGAGTGTTGCATGTCATGAAGTGCTCAGCTACCAAGATTAAAGTGGAGTGTTGCATGTCATGGAGTGCTCAGCTACCAAGATTAAAGTGGAGTGTTGCATGTCATGGACTGTTCAGCCACCAGTTTTTATCCAATCTGTTCGACATGGGGTCGTCCAGCGAGGATCGAACTCGCTATTTAGTAGCAATAAATCTGTGAGATTAGCTTGCTCAGCATTCCACCAAGATGAGACGCCCTCTATTCGAGGAGTGTTTATTAGGGTAGGTCGATTTTTCACTTTTAAAAAATATCAAATTGTCCATCCATGCAAAAGTTGTGTGTTAGTATACTGAATACTGATACCAAAAATTAGATCTTTCACTTGAACCGTTATTTGATGAAATAGCATCAAAGATCGTCTGTGTGTTAGTATACTGAATACTGATACCAAGAATTAGATCTTTTACTTGAACCGTTATTTGAGGAAATAGCATCAAAGATCGTCGGTGTGTTAGTATACTGAATACTGATACCAAAAATTAGATCTTTTACTTGAACCATTATTTGAGGAAATAGCATCAAAGATCGTCTGTGTGTTAGTATACTGAATACTGATACCAAAAATTAGATCTTTTACTTGAACCATTATTTGAGGAAATAGTATCAAAGATCGTCTTTTACAGTTTAATTAATGAGATAAAAAGCAGAATATCAGAGGTGTCGGTGGTGATGGTGGAGAAATCGTTTTCAATTATAATTATTTTCATAATATTTCATTCGTTTCATTTTAATAAGATAAAATAACATTTCTGATTTGAATATTGAAAACAGTAAATTTTCAAACAAAATTTCTAGGCTAAATTTTGCGAAAACGAGGACTTTAAGTGTATTTTAGTAGGCGATCTTTGATGCTATTTCCTCAAAAAATGGTACTTGTAAAATATCAAATTTTTGGCATCAGTATTAAGTATACGAACACAACAACTTTCACATAGATGGACAATTTGATATTTTTAAAAAGTGAAAAATCGATCTACCATACTTCTCAGCCAGCAGTTTCTATCCAAGAAGGATGTGACACGGGGTGGTAAGTATGAAGCCCCCAGCGAAGATCGAACTCGCTATTTAGTAGTAACAAATATGTGAGATTAGCTTGCTCAGCATTCTACCACGATGAGACGCCCTCTGTTGGAGGAGTGTACAGGCCAATGAGATTTTAGTAAACACCGCGTGCGTCTTTAATAAATAATTGACCCAGAGCAGAAAGTCAGATAAGCCGAAGCAATTTATAGTTGAAAAGTCGAAAGTGTTAAATATTTTATGCCGTGAAACTGCAGTCGATGTGGCCACACAGTTTATATTTCTGGGGAAGACAGACTTTTCTTTTGTCGACTTTTAATTGGTCCCTGTGTCGAAGAACTGTGTCGAAGTTCTTAGACTATATTAATCTTATCTGTAACAATCAGTTCAACGCTATCTCTCACTTCCTTTATTTCTCTCTCTCTCTCTCTCTCTCTCTCTCTCTCTCTCTCTCTCTTTCTCCCTCTCTCTTACTCCCCTCTCTCTCTTACAACTCTCTCTCGCTCTCTGTCTCTCTGTTATCTCGCACTAAATATCTACTTGTTCATACGTATGTATATATGTGTTTTTGTGTTATCTATCTATCTATCTATTTTGCTAATATCTATCTATCTATCTATCTATCTATCTCATCTGTTCAGATCTATATATCTGTCTATATCTTTCTATCTATCTAATTCTGTTCAATTCTATATATCTAGCTATATCTATCTGTCTCATCTGTTCAGATCTATCTATCTATCTAGATCTATCTATCTGTCTCATTCTGTTCAGATCTCACTATCTCTCTCTCTCTATCTCTCTCTCTCTCTCTCTCTCTCTCTCTCTCTCTCTCTGTATATATATATATATATATATATATATATCCTAGTCTGTTCAGATCTATCTATCTCTCTACTTATCAATCTATCTAGCTCAGTCTGTTCAGATATATCTATCTATCTATCTATCTATCTATCTATCTATCTATCTATCTATCTATCTCTATTCATATCTATCTATCAATCTATCTATCTCTATTCATATCTATCTATCTATGTATCTATGTTCATATCTATCTATCTATCTATCTATCTATGTATCTCTCTCTC
>CM042175.1:15319636-15347136 GCA_023376005.1 Doryteuthis pealeii
AACAGATTTCTGTCAGCGAATTATAACATCATGTGTTTGTTTTTTCTAAAAATATCTATTTCATACTGTCGGATTCACTTCCATTCATTTTTTCATACTGTCTTTTGAAAAAACAAAAATACCTGGATATCTACATCTTTCCGGTGACTAACGTGTTCTGCAGCGGCTGGAATCTTGAACTTTTTGATACTTTCTTATACATTTTTATACATATTTACATCAAACTTTTTTGAGTTTTTTTGTGGATTATAATGCTTCTGATTTAATGAAATAAAATAAAATTTATTTTATTTTATTTTCAAAACAGAATATGCATTTTCAAAATTTAAAGATTAAAAAAAAATTCCGGCTCCGAACTTGAACGTTTCGTTTGTACCACTTTTGTCTTGTAACGGTTTACTCACACCGTCTTTCTATCATACACATGTCGCTCTTGATGAAGACCACTTCAATAAATGGTCGAAACAGATTTCTGTCAGCGAATTATAACATCATGTGTTTGTTTTTTCTAAAATATTTATTTCATATATATATATATATATATGTGTGTGTGTGTGGGGGGGGGTCCGTGTATTCTAATGGAATAATTTGAAAAAGCTGGAAATTGTGTTACATAATTATTGGATCCCTAATACATTTTTAAGGTAGTGTAGAAATCATTATGGCGATTAGTGAGTGACAGCGCTTGACCTCACTCTGACCTTACCTTGCGGGGATGAATCGTGAGAACCGGAACCCCTATAGAAGACCCTCTTCCGGTTTAAGGATATAGTAAGTTTAAGTCAGTTAGCAGGTAGGAGCTCGAAGGGGTAAGTCGTGTTATACACGCGGTCTCTCAACTGCACAGATTGTCTGGTTTGGGGATTTACAAATAAAGTAACATCAACGTAAATCGAAGTCTTGTGTTTATTACCTAAAAACTAACAATGACACAGGGCTTCTGATAACGAGAAATCCCCATAGAAACCAGACCCGAAGTCCTCAATAGAAGACCAGACCTTAGAAGATATACCAGACCAAGATGTTAGAAGATAGAACCAAAGCCGGCCAGAAGAAAAGACGACCAGAGTAAGAAGTAAGAAAGGGTATACAACGTTATATAGATTTGGTACTGTGAAAACCCCAGTATGCAACAATTGGAAAAAGAAAAATACTGAAATAAATATATTGCCGACAGTAGCCCCCGGAATAAGGAGCAGGATATCATTGTCTTTAAGGATTGGAAAGAGGAACTTGCAGATTATTTTTGACCAACAAGCTCCTTTGTTTTGAATTAAGAGTTTTCCTTCTTCAACACTGGTTGCTATACCAAAGTTAAAGAGCCCAGTTGCTCTACTATTTACCCCATAGCTGGAGGGAGAATAGTTGGATGCATCACTTTCTCAAAGATATTAGCGCAATGTGAAATACAAACAGCCGCGTCCAGGATTTGAACTCATCTCGCTGTGTCTATGACGGTAACCATTACCCACACGCCTCGAAATAATAAACGACGGAAAGAAATGAAGTCATGTGACTGTTTGCGCGCCATTTTTCATACTACAGATCAAGTTTTCTGCTCATTGCTCCACAACAAACGTCTTTTCTGCTTCATTACATATTCTTAATTCACTTTCCCGGCATCCTTTGCGACTGAGTATTAATGCACCGACAATAGAAAATCGCCATTTTGTATTTCTTCTCTTTTTCCCCCAGGATCTATCTATCTATCTATCTATCTATCCTTTTTCATATGTATCTATCGATCTATCCTTTTGTCTATCTATTTTTCTATCTGTCTATCTATCTATCCTTTTTCATATCTATCTATCGGTCTATCCTTTTGTCTATCTATTATTCTATCTGTCTATCTATCTACACATTTTCATATCTATCTATCTATCCTTTTTCATATCTATCTATCGATCTATCCTTTTTTCTATCTAGTTTTCTATCTATCTATCTATCTATCTAAACATTTTCATATCTATCTATCTATCTATCTACATATTTTCATATCTATATATCTATCTACATATGTTCATATCTATCTATCTATCTATCTATCTATCTATACTTTTGCATATCTATCTATCTAGACTTTTTCATATCTATCTATATATATGACTTTTCATATGTATATATCTATCTACATATGTTCATATCTATCTATCTATCTATCTATATCTATCTATACTTTTGCATATCTATCTATCTAGACTTTTTCATATCTATCTATATATATGACTTTTCATATCTATCTATCTATCTAGACTTTTTCATATCTATTTATTTATCTATCTATCTATCTCTCTATCTATCTCTCTATCTATCTATCCACTCCTTTTCATATCTATCTATCTGTCTTTTTTTACATCTATCTATCTATGCCTTTTCATATCTATCTTCCTATACTTTTTTATATTATCTATACCTTTTTCTATATCTTCTATATTTTCTATGTATTTATCTATACCTTTAAATATCTATCTATCTACCTGAAGAAATACCTGAAGAAGACCGGAGGGCACATCGGCCGAAACGTTGTGTTGATAACAATAAAGATGATGACAATAATAATACAAAAAATTATCAAGCCTCATCTAAAAAAAAACAGATAAATAACTCATCACTGTTTTTTATTCACGACATTCATGTTGCCGTATTGATTGACATGCACTGACGATACACTTATATTTAAAATTCCGGGACCTAGCTTCAAAATTCCATTCAACTATAAACACCACTCTTTGCAGTGTCAGCTGTCAACCAGCTGACCTTGGCATGCATTTTATTTTATCCGCATTTGCAAAATCAATCACTGCTGATCGGCATACACTGTCGATATATATACATTCAAAATTCTGGGACATAGCTTCAAAATTCCATTAAAATATAAACATAACTTTTTACAGTGTCAGTAGTCAACCAGCTGACCTTCACATGCATTTTATTATATCTGCATTCGTAAAATCGACTGCTGCTGATTGACGTACACTGACGATGTATCTATATTCAAAATTACAGGACAAAGCTTCAAAATTCCATTCAAATATAAATATAACTCTTTATAGTGTCAGCAATCAACCAGCTGACCTTGGCACGCATATTATTTTATACGCATTTGCAAAATCGACCGCTGCTGATCAATATACACTGGCGATGTATCTATATTTAAAATTCCAGGATATAGCTTCAAAATTTTATTAGAATATAAACCTCACATTTTACACTGTCAGTAGTCAACGAGCTGACCTTGGCATGCATTTTATTCTATCCGCATTTGCAAAATCTAACACTACTAATCGATATAGACTAACGATATATCTATATTGAAAATTACGGGAGATAGCTTGAAAATCCTATTCAAATATAAACATAACTTTTTACACTGTCATTAGTCAACCAGCTGACCTTGGCACGCATTTTATTTTATACGCATTGGCAAAATCGACCGCTGTTGATCGACGTACACTGACGATATATCTATGTTTAAAATTACGGGACAAAGCTTCAAAATTCTATTCAAATATAAACATCGCATTTTACACTGTCGACTATCTGACCTTGGCACGCATATTATTTTATTTGCATTTGCAAAATCTAACACTGTTAATCGATATAAACTAACGATATATCTATATTCAAAATTACAGGAGATAGCTTCAAAATTCCATTTAAATATAAACATCACTTTTTACAGTGTCAGCAGTCAACCAGCTGACCTTAACACGCATTTTATTTTATACGCTTTGGCAAATATATCTATGTTCAAAATTACGGGACAAAGGTTCAAAATTCTATTCAAATATAAACATCACATTTTACAGTGTCAGCAGTCAACCAGCTGACTTAACACGCATTTTATTTTATACGCATTGGCAAATATATCTATGTTCAAAATTACGGGACAAAGGTTCAAAATTCTATTCAAATATAAATATCACATTTTACAGTGTCAGCAGTCAACCAGCTGACCTTAACACGCATTTTATTTTATACGCATTGGCAAATATATCTATGTTCAAAATTACGGGACAAAGGTTCAAAATTCTATTCAAATATAAACATCACATTTTACACTGTCGACTAGCTGACCTTGGCACGCATATTATTTTATGTGCATTTGCAAAATCGACCGCTGTTCTCATTATATTATAACATACCATAATGACATAACACCACGAACTCGCTGTTGTTAAACATTTTTTAAAAATGAAACAAAGAAATGAAAAGGCTTTTTTTATTCATTTTGATATTAAAGCCTTTGAGTGCGAACGTACTGATTGAGTATGAGAAGCTCTCATAACGCTAGAGTCAATTAATAGGCGTTTTTTTTTTAAAGAATAGTAAAAAAGAAATCGATTTTTAAATCAACCTGAATCCTTTGTTGTATGCCGCACATTCCGTTATTCATGTGTTCCATTGAACCGTTATTCCAATAATCCATTCTACTTCAAAGACAGTCTTGTTCCATCTTCACGCCGTGCCAGAGAAATGAACAAAGCAGACACGGAGGTTGTCAGACTATCAGAAGCGGCACCCACCCCACCCTGCCAACTAGGGAACAACCAAAAAGTCTTGAAATCAAAATATCGGAATTTTTTAACCTTGCTCGGACATATTTGTCGTTCTTGGGAGTACCTGAGTGGAATGATGCTTTCAAAACACTCAAAACTGAAAGGAATGGGAAATTTAGGGGACAAAAAGCTATTTCTCAGAATCTTTTAGATGAGGCTTGATAATTTGTATTATTTGTATTATTCGGACTATTGTCCTCATCCTTATTGTTATCTGCACAACTTATATACGGAAACTTATTTCTCTGAATATTTTAGATGAGTCTTGATAATTTGGATTATTTGGATTATTCGGACTATGGTCCGCATCTTTATTGTTATCTGCACAACTTATATACAAAAACTTATTTGTCTAAATAAATCTAATGAGGCTTAATGATTTGTATTATTTGTATTATTCGGACTAGGGTCCTCATCTTTATTAATAATTATCTAATTAGACACATGGCGTAACGGATATAGGCATTGAGTTAATACAGTTTTATGACAGTTACTTCTGGCCAAGGGCGACAGTAACATAGAATAATTAACACAGCTTAACACTATGTATATATAGGTAATTATTAATGCAAAATACATTAAATGCGACACAAGGACAGCATTGGGGAGGGAGACTGGTCATCTCTATCCTAACTTTTAACTTAACTATTTTCATTCATGACCCGTTTCATTCTACAATTTTCCATTCACCATAAAAACAATTCACACAACAGTCACCAAAACTTACCAGTTTCTCACTAACAATTCTGCACCTAACCCATATTCACACACACACACACACACACACACACACACACACACACATATATATATATATATATATGTGTGATTGCTGTTGCATAATTTATGCGGTTGCATAAGATTATTGTCAGTCCCCTGTATTTCTGAAGGGATGGCCCTTTTCATGTCACGGGCAGTACTTTCTATGGAATATTACAGAAAGCCCGCGAAATACGTGAAGTCACGTGGGATCTGGTTGGGTCGCAGTTCTAGCTTGGACGTCAGGCAGAGAAGTCATATATGCCTTAGCTGGGGCTCACTTGCACACGCCTGCTGTGTTTAGTTAGAGGAAGATGTTTAGTTAAGTAAATAAAAGTTTAAATAAATAATATGGTTTTGTGGTTGATGAATGTCTTGGCAACAAGACTGACCTAGAAGAAGAAATGAATCAAGGACGACCAACCAGCAAGAACAGAGAAATAGAAGTCATAGAGAAAAATAGAAATGACTAGAGATCACCAATGGCCAAAGAAGTAAGTTATGCATCTCTCTATCTACCTGTGTCTATCTCTCCCCCTCTCCCCAGTAAAAGAACACTTGTGTATGTACCCAACATGGGTATATGTGTATGAGTATGTAACAGGTTCATCTGTGTGCTTTATTCTATTTCAGCTGATTTTTTTTACCTATCGTAATGCTTGCATTATAAAATTCGTATAAAAAATTCAATAATGCAAATAAAAACTATGATAATTTATTGAATTTAATGGGATTCGAATTTGTTGTATTTTGTTTCAAAATTTATCCTCATTCACTGATCGTAAATACAAATACTCGAAAGAAAACTGTTATATCCTGAGATGTAGGATATACCAAATTGATAACAAAACAGTGAATATGTTCACAATAACAATATTTGTTTTATTATATATTAATGATTGGAAGGCAATTACAATGCATATAAAAAATAAAAACAAAAAGATGTTTTTTTTTATTTATCGATTTCAAAGTAAACTTTATCTTCAGTCACGATTTTCAGAAATGGACGCGTTTTTTGTGTTATTTTTTTTAATGTTATAAACACGCGTTTCGTAGTGTTTTTTTTTTTAACGCCACGCAGAAGGTCGTGATAGTCGTAATAGCCGTTGTTCAATTTCAATTTTATTATTTTCATCTATTTATATATTTATGTATTTATGTATTATTCATTTTTATTTATTCGATATATGTATATATAGTAAAATATACATACTATGTTATACTATAAGGAACGTGTATTTTTATTAATTATGTATTCAGTGTTTAATTCTAATCTATTGTTTATAAGTCGTCGTCGTCGGGGCGGCCTAAAGTCGGTATCAGCCAGTCAGCGAGGGAGTCTATCCCCTTTTCAATAGCGCTAGACCAAGGAGATTGTTTTTGGCGTCTGAGGTGGAGCGCCACACCTACCATCAGCCCCTTACTTTACCGCACAGATCCCTGTGCTACTCATACGCTGAGTTGGCGAGGACTGGTATCGAACTAGGGACCTTGTGGTTTCTAGCCGAACGCTCTACCGACTGAGCTAACCCGGAATTCTGAGACTACCAATGTTGCGTATTATTGTCTCTAATATTTGTTTTATTTATTCTCACTGACAGGGAATACAGTGGGATGGTTTCGGATTCAGTTCAGCTTGATGTAGGATACGTGTTGTCACGTATCGGGCTCGGTTCTTGTTTGCCTAACTGTCTGTTACTTTGTCTCCCTCCTTTTCCATCGTTTGAATCGTTAGGTGGGAGATAACTCTCTCTAACAAAAACAAAACCAGTTGACATTTCGGAGATAATGAGATGCATTTAATCTAATCTTTAATTAGCGTTAATCCCCCTTAATCCAACCCGCAAGATCATGACTGCTTTGTTTGCTTCGCCGACTTGAAACCTTTTCCGGATACGTGAAAAATATACTTATCAAAACATTCCCTAAGACAATTACTAGGCTGAACTTGCACAAAGGTGTCAAAATTACGGTGACCCAGAAAAAACAGAACCCAAATTATTTATTTATTTCCCATTAAACTAACCTTAAACCCCAACCCCAACCCTAACCCCTAGCCCTAATCCTAAACCCCCTAATTAAAATTAACAGTTTTATTACAAAATTTGTGGGTTCTGTTTTTTCTGGGTCACCTAGAAAAAGGTGACCTAGAAAAAACAGGACCCAAATTATTTATTCATTTTCCCATTAAACTAACCCTAAACTCCAACCCTAACCCTAATCCTAGCCCTAACCCTAAACCCTAACCCTAAACCCCCACAGTTAAAATTTGTGGGTTCTGTTTTTTCTGGGTCACCCTAATTTTCCGATACTTTTGTGCAAGTTCATCCAATTACTATACCATTGAAAATAAATCTGTGCTAGTTATCTGTGCATCTAGTCGTGTGTCTGATAAAAAATGATGTAGGACAGCTCAGTTGGTGGAGTACCTGTCAAGGAATCGCAAGGTTCCTGGGTCGATACCGGTACTTGCCGACTCAGCGCAGGAGTAACTTAGATTGGATAATCTGATCTGTGCATTAAAGCGGGGGGGTGGCGCTTCACTTTAGAAAAAAATATGCCTGGTCTAGCGCTACGAAAAAGGGAAAGACTCCCTCGCTGACTTCGGCATTAACATCTAAAAGACACCACCAACCAAAAGACTCTTGAAAGAAAGAATACACAGATATCGCCCCTGGGGGCGGGGAGAAATGTATAAATGTAAACTGAATTTGGCTATTTGCCAGACTGAATAAAATAAAAAAGTGGTCTGACGAAACTTGGTGGGCCTCAGATACCCACGAGTGGAAATGGTCCATAATCACGATACCCCTGATATTTAAGGCCTTTTTATTTACAAATAAATTTGCTCTGTTTATAAAAATTAAACATTGAGCTCTCATACGCAACCTAAACTCTACAACAAAGAGAATAGAACCAGCCTAGAACCCCCCTTGTACCAAGAAACTTGGTACCCCAATAAAGAATATATATATATATATATATATATATATATGAATAAGATATAATGAAAAAAACAAACGATGTTTACAACTGAAATAGGCTCATCAGAAGAGAAAGTGTGCAAACCGTTTCGGGGCCAATTTTCTTGACGGTTTTAAAAAGCAACACTCGGCCCATCCTCAACTAATATGAGGATCCTATTGCATTATAATGTATCAACCGCACGTGGGGGTCATCAACAAAAGACGGGAAAAAGACCGTTAGTAAAAACAGGACGCTGCTAGTCAAACGTTGGAATTAATCAAAAAAAAAATAAAATTGTGATGTCTGCATTAAAATATATATATATATATATATATATATATATATATATATATATATATGCTAATATGTACGCATCCTGCGTCCCTAACGCACACAAATCTAAAAGGACGCAGAGAAATCATATCCATGCGTCTCAGTGTTTTTCTTTTTTCTTCCCTCACCATTTCAAGCTAACTGTAAATACATTTCTTAAATTAATTAAAGTTTTCTTAGAAACAAATTACACAGGATAGGTTACAAGGTAAAAGTTAGACGGCTTTAGTTAGGACCCATACATTTTCCCGGGGACTGATTCAAAGCAAATATATGCGTCCCAGAACGCACTAAATCAAAAAAGCTATCAAAACCACACACACACACACACACACACACACACACACACTCTCTCTCTCTCTCTCTCTCTCTCTCTCTATATATATATATATATATATATATATATATATATATATATATATATTATTTTTTACAGTTCCTGATATTCTGTCGTTTGCCGACCGAGAGGAATTACAAGAATGTAAATTATCCATATTAATTAGCCTAATTTTGATTATATATATATATATATATATATATATATATATATATATATATATATATATATATAATATATAGAGAGAGAGAGAGAGAGAGAGAGAGAGAGAGAGAGAATAAATATTTGTTAAGATATATTCATTTATATTTCACCTACTTTGCTATATTGTTTGTTTAATCTCTTCCCATGTCAAACACCCAACATTGGTAAACACTTTATCATAGTATGAAGGACTTTCGCTCTTATCAGAAAATGATTTTTCAACGCAAATAATAGGAAAGATTTATATGAAAATGTCAACATAGATAGCATTTTATCGTTCTTATAAAATTATACAAAATATTATCAATCAGATAATAAGTCAGAGTAGTTTAGTTTGCTTTATTTTATTTTACGGCATATCAATGTCAATGGGTCATTTAATACCGACAAAGTTTTGAAATAAATTCGTTCTTAATGTATACTCAATGTTTTTATTAATATTTTTCTACTTAACCCATACATGGGACTCTAAAAGGTATTGCCACTCCGGTTCTGAGTGGACCTGGGAACAATGATAATAAAGGGGTGCTTCACATTCCCCAGCCCGCCAGAACTGTAACCTCACCATAAGATAAAGTTTAACGTCATTCCCAGTCACCACCTTCTAGCACATATTATAAGATGAGTTGGAGCGTGCCATAAGGACAATAAGTTTGGGGCAATCATATAGGTGCTAAGGCTTGACATGACCAGCATATTGATTGAAGGGGCCTCTCCGACCACCCGTCTAGTCTAAGTAAGGGCCCAAGTGTTGTATGTCATGGACTGCTCATACATCCGGGTTCCCTCCTTAAGTCTCACAGGTGGTCCCATTTGGGGAGTCTTACCCCTCTGTAGGAGTGCAGTGGGTGTATTCTAACACCCCAGCCAACAGACGCTTGGTAACTGACAGTTTCTCACCAATACGACGTGGAACGCAAATAGCCTCGGCCAGGGTTTGCTGTAGGTTAGTTGGTTATTTTGGTTCTACGGCATGTCAACCCTTGTTGGGTTATTTTCATACCGAAGACGTTTTTGTTTTATTCATTCGTATTGAGTATTCAATTTTTTAAACTTATTTTGTAAACACATTAATTTTTTAAATATATTTAACCCATAGGTGGGACCCTAATATGTAGTAACGTGTTTCCCCAAAATAAGACCTACCTGCAAAATAAGATCTAGCGTGATTTTTCAGTATGATTTTAATATAAACTCTCTCATCAAAATAAGCCCTAGGTGAGAGCGGCAGAGTGACAAAAGAAGTAAACGTTCTTCACAATCCTATCATGTGACGCTAACACTCAACATCCCCTGAAAATAAGCCTTAGTGTTATATTTCGGAGTGGATACTAATATAAGCTGTGTCTTATTTTCGGGGAAACATGGTACTCTCCAGGTCAGGGTGGACCTGGGTCTTAACTTTGGTCACCGATTGCATTCTCTGTGTTAAAATACCAAGATTAAAGAGCCTAGTCTGTCATGATATAAATCCCTATATCTAATGAGAGAATAGTTTCATGTCCACCATCCCAAAGGGTATTTATGTTGTGTGAAATGCAACCATCCTCATCCAGGAGTTGAACACGTGTCACATCCAACACTCCACTTAGACCCTTACTTAGGCTAGACGGTCAGTCGGATTGACCCCCAGCGATCAATCGGCTGATCCCACCAAGCCCTAGCACCTATATGATTGCCCCAACTCTATTGAACTTATGGCAAGCCTCAACCCTTTTTATCATACATGTGCTAGAAGGCGGTGGCTAAGGGTCTTCATGTTCTGGGTATGACATTAAACTCTATCTGATGGTGAGGTTTCAGTTCTGGAGGTCTGGGGAATGTCGAGCACCCGTCATCATCATTGCTCCCAGGTTCACTCTAGCCCGGAGTGGTAGTACCTGTTAGGGTCCCATATATGGGTTAAATAGAAAAACACGAGTTTATAAAAACTAATGGTGAAGCTTCGATTTTGGAGCTCTGGGGAGTATGGAGTACTCCTTCATTGCCTTTACTCATAGGTCCACTTTAGCCCAGAGTGGTAGTACCTGTTAGGGTACCATCTATGGGTTAAATAGAACAAAATGAGTTCTAGAAAAATGTGTTTAAGACAATTGAGTTTAAAAAAAGTGTATACCCATGAAGACTGAATAAAACAAACGTATTCGGCATAAAATGACCCAAATGGGTTGACATGCCGTAAAACACAACCAACCAGCCACGTGTCACTGTGTAAATTTTCGCTGACGATAACTGTTACGCTAACTGCGTCTCTTGGTAAATAACTAAATAAAGATGCAAGAACACTTAGGTATTATTTCATACAGTGCTTGTGTGCATTAGGTTGGCTGTATATATATTTACCAACCCCTCCGCACGAGCAGGATGTGACACAAGGTCAATTTCTTAAGCGGAGTTTGAATTCAGAGTTTTCCTTCTTCTAGACCGGTTGCCTAACCAAGGTTAAAGAGCCCAGTCTGCCCTACTATTTATCCATAGCTGGAGGGATAGTGGGATTCATACCTTTCCCAAGGGTATTAGCGCTAAGTGAAATGCAATTACCACGTCTAGGATTTGAACTCGAGGCGACGAGTCCATTTCCCATTACTTTAACTATTACACTACGCGCTTCCCATGTATAGGGGAAAGTGAAGGCAGCGACAGAATCCTGAGTTTAACCTGCAATAGTCTTGGCACCGCTGGAGTCGCCATTCAACCTTCTTTGTAGCCGTTCGAGGCATTCTTTGACGTCTTTAGCGTCGGTAAATCAGCAAAAGGGTTTACATCGCTTTTAGAGCACCTTATTCCTGATCTGCGTTAAGGGTCAAGGTTTTTAGGACAGTGACTATCACCAGAGCCTCTAAGCCTAGTTTAGCGATTGAGAGAGAGAGAGAGAGAGACAGAGAGAGAGAGAGAGAGAGAGAGAGAGAGAGAGAGAGAGAGAGAGAGAGAGAGAGAGAATGCCGGGTATACAAAAGGCATCGGGCATCGGGCATGACCATTCTTCGAATATCACCGGGATGAAGGGTATGTGTCAAAGATCCCAGAAAATGATGGGATGCAAGACAGTCAGGCGGGATAAAAAGACAGCGGCAAAGGATGGATTGATGGAATCGATTAATCAATTGTTCCACTATATATATATATATATATATATATGAATGAATGAGTTTGTATATATAAAAAATAAAATAAGAGTACTGGGTTTTTAAAGCATGAAAGGGTGGTAGAGACAGATATAAAAGAAATACTCTAGACTTACTAATAGGGTCCGAAATGTAAGTCTAGGTGATACTGCAGTGCATATATATATATATATATATATATATATATATATATATATATATCTTTGAGGCGTAACAATTCTTCTTCTTCTTCTTCTTCTTCTTCTTCTTCTTCTTCTTCTGCTTCTTCTTCTTTCTTTCTCTTTTCTCACTCTTCTTCTTCTTCTTCTTCTTCTTCTTTCTTTCTCACTCTACTTCTTCTTCTTCTTCTTCTTTCTTTCTCACTCTTCTTCTTCTTCTTCTTCTTCTTTCTTTTCTCACTCTTCTTCTTCTTCTTCTTTCTTTCTCACTCTTCTTCTTCTTCTTCTCTTTCTCACTCTTCTTCTCTTCTTCTCTTCTTCTTTCTTTCTCACTCTTCTTCTTCTTCTTCTTCTTCTTCTTCTTCTTCTTCTTCTTCTTCTTCTTCTTCTTCTTCTCACTCACTCACTCACTCTCTCTCTATGTTTCTACTCTCTTTATTTTCCCGCCCCTCTCTCTTAATACTCTTTCCATTCTCTCTCTCTGTCTCTCTCTCTGTCTGTCTCTGTCTGTCTCTGTCTGTCTGTCTGTCTGTCTCTCTCTCTCTCTGTCTCTGTACTCTCCTATATACCTACCAACCCTTTCATACGATTCCCTAACTTGACTAGTCTTCCTTTAAAGCAACCAAATGAACGTGTGCCCACCGCCGCCGCCGCCGCCGCCGCCAGTTCATATCTAAAGAAAAAAAACTGAAACTGCTTAAGTTGCCCTTTCGTTTTTTCTCATACTTCCAGCACCTTCATATTCTCTTTGCCTTCATCTCTTATTATCTTGAAATCCGGGCCAGCTCACGCAAGTACAGCACACCTTTACCCGTTAAAATTTTGGGGATTGGGTGCCGACCCGGATAGGGTGGAAGGAACTCACTGAAAGGAAGCAGACTTTAGCACACACCACGGAAAATACGCATATATTGCACGAAAAAAGTACAACTGCTCAATAGCGCGCAAGAGATAATATCATTAGAATCGTATTTTACGTATAAATAGCATTAGATGTCGGAAACTCACGAAGTAGCCTAACCCTAACACTCACCCTAATAATTACCCTAACAATAACCCTATCGTCTCAAAGGTTTCAGGTATTTCTATGAAATGTAATGCTTTTTATACGTAATCTAATGACATTATTTCTTGCGCGCTATTGTGCATTAGTACGAAAAAGTTCCCATCCAGACTGGAATATGTGTTATACACATAGAACTAGAATCCAAACACTGGCCTCCTCAAAACATGACACTAAACTGCATCTGATGGTGAGGCTCCAGTTCGAAAAAATCTCCCCCATAAAACCCCCATAAACGAACAATGTAGGCGTTTCCCTAACCTCTCGGCATAAAATTATCCCAGACGATATGAAATGTCATTAAAATCGACCAATTCTTGACGATAATATGTGCAGGACAGGTACACAAAAGAGCATTATTCGATGGTAGTAAGTAAAGTCGTCGGGGCGGCCTAAAGTCGGTATCAGTCAGTCAGCGAGGGAGTCTATCCCCTTTTCGATAGCGCTAGACCAAGGAGATTGTTTTAGCACCTGAAGTGGAGCACCACATCTACCATAAGCTCCTTACTTTACGCTGAGTTGGCGAGGACCGGTATCGAACTAGGAACCTTGTGGTTTCTAACCGAACGCTCTACCGACTGAGCTAACCCGGCCCGATGGTAGTACTTGCCTGTTAATATAAAAATAGTTACCAGAAAATAAATAAATGAATAAAAAAAGAAGTGTATCGTAGATTTACACGCTTTCGAATTAAAATGCGTATATACATAGTATATACATTTACCAACTCCTCCACGCGAGCAGGATGTGACACAAGGTCACAAGGTCACAAGGTCAATTTCTCAAGCTGAGTTTAAAAGGTTTGAATTCAGAGTTTTCATTCTCCTAGACTAGTTACCTAGCCAAAGTTAAAGAGTCCAGTCTGACCTACTATTAACCCATAGATGGAGAGACAGTAGTTGGATGCATACCATTCTCAAGGGTATTAGCACTTCGATACCGGCCCTCGCCAACTCAGCGTTCTGTGCAGTAAAGTAAAGAGCTGATGGTAGGTGTGGCGCTCCACCTCAGACACAAAAACAATCTCCTTGGTCTAGCGCTAGTGGAAAGGGGATAGACTCCCTCGCTGATTGGCTGATACTGACATTAGGCCGCCCCGACGACTTTTACATAGTATAGGGCAGACTGAAATAAATACATAGTATGGAACAGACTGAGATAGATATATGTAGTATGCCAAGCCACATCTTATTATAATGGCGATTCGGTCTATAACCGAAACTACGTCACTGCTTACGTTACTATACCCTCGGGAATTGCGTATGTTTACCAATGAGTATTTAATTTATAGAAAATCATGAATACATAATCAATCTTATTCGCAATGAGCGGTGATTCGCATATACGGTGTTGTAGTTGAGTAGTAATGCGTGGTTAAAGTTGAATGTGTGATCGAAGTTTGTTATGCTGTCTATGCGAATCGGCACTCATTGTGAACTTAAAAGGTGTAAAACAAAGGCCGGGTTTCTTCCACCTGGCAAAAGCTATCGTAACTCAAGAGAACAAAATCAAAGTAGAAAACGGATAGAAAATAGAAAATAAATAAAAAAATTGCAAAATCTCTAAAATATTGTATAACATGTATAAAATCTGAATTATCTCACCAGGACCCTTTGTTTAAGAACTTATACTTAAGTAAGTCAATGTCATTACTACTAATAGTTTCGCTTAGTAGCTCATCAGGGCAAGAATCTGATTCTAGAGAGATAGAGGGGGGGGGAATAAAATAACGTATATTAGAGAGAGGTGGAAATAAAATAAAACGTATATTAGAGAGAGGGGGGAATAAAATAGCTGAAAGCAAAGCATGAAACTGAGGAACAACCCCCGATAAAAGAGAGAGAGAGAGAGAGAGAGAGAGAGAGAGAGAGAGAAGAGAGAGAGAGAGAGAGAGAGAGAGAGAGAGAGGGGTCATAAAAAGGCATGAAATTGTGTGAATCCCCGGAGAAATAAGAAAGAAGGGCATATATATATATATATATATATATATATATATATATATATATATATATTCGCTTTTCTTGTTATTCTGTGATAAAAATTTCTAATTACCTTCCATATACCAACAAATGCCCTGAAGATGATCTAATTAATAGATCGAAACACTGCAGCGTCGGCCAATAAACTTACAACTTAACCCATTTAAACCTGTGTTTTTTCAATCTTTCTTAATATACTACATACCGTCGGATTCACTTCCTTTTCTTCACACATACACATACACAAACCCCACCAACACACACACACATATATATATATATATATATATATATATATATATATATATATAAAACAGATGTTGCCAATTTAACTAGTTTATTTTCGATCTTTTCAAGCTTTCTGGCCAACATTTTTTATATTTGTATGGAATCCGTGGATTAGTCCACCAAAGTTTTTATCCCAAGTACTTTCGGCACTTCGAAGTGCCATCTTTAGGGGTGATGTAATTCTATATGCATACATGAAAGAATGCTGCCCAAATATACATATATATACACACACACACACACATATATATATACATAAAATAGATAGATAGATAGAGCGAGAGCGACAGAGAGAGAGAGAGAGAGAGAGAGAGAGAGAGAGAGAGAGAGAGAGAGAGAGAGGGGGGGAGAGAGAGAGAGAGAGAGAGAGAGAGAAACGGGTAAACGAAGAGTGACTTTATTTCCCAGTTTGACTTGCACACACGCAAAAACTGAACTTCTTCCTTTGTACGTCTGCTGTGTCTGTGTGTCCGTCTCAGCTTTGGATATTTAAATTGCAATCGTTTGTTGTTATTGTTATTGTTGTTGTTTCTCTTCTTTCGTATCTTCTTTATTTGTCCCCTTTCATTTCTCACTTTCTTTCTTTCTCGGTTTTGTTCTTTCTCACTTTCTTTCTTTCTTTCTTTCTTTCTTAATGTCTCAATTTTTTTCTTCCTTTTTCGCCTTCATTCTTTCATATGTCTTTCTTTCTTTCTTTATTTTTTTCACTGATGGCTTTTTTATTTTTCTAACTTTTTATTTATTTCTTTCCGTTTCTTCTTCTTTTCATTTATTCTCTTTTTCTTCTTCTTTCTTTCTTTCTTTCTTTCTTTTACCGATGGCCTTCTTTCTTTTTTCTTTTCTTTTCTTTTCTTTTTTTCTTTCTTTCTTTCTTTCTTTCTTTCTTCCGTGGCCTTCTTTCTTTTTTTTCATTTTTCTTTCTTTCTTTCTTCCTTTCTTTCTTTCCTGATGGTTTTTTAATTTTTTCCTTCTTTCTTTCTTTCTTTCTTTTCTTTTCACCGATGGCCTTGTTCTTTCTTTTTTTCTTCTTTTTCTTTCTTTCTTTCTTTTCTTTCTTTCTTTTTCTTTCTTTCTGTTTCTTTTCCTTTTTCTTTCTTTCACACGTGGCCTTCTTTTTTTTCTTTTTTTTTCTTTCTTTTCTTTCTTTCTTTTCTCTCTTTCCCTTTCTTTTTCTTTTCTTCTTTTTCTCTCTTTTTCTTTTTCTTTTTTTCTTTTCTTTATTGTCTTTCTCTTTTTTTCACAACGTGGCTTCTTTCATTTTCTTCTTTTCCCTTTCTTTTCTTTCTTTCTTCTTATTCTTTCCACGATTGGCTTTTTTCTTTTCTTTTTTCTTTCTTTTTCTTTTTTTCTTCTTTTCTTCTTTCTTTTTCTTTCTTTTTCCCTCTTTTTTTCCCTTTCTTCTTCTTTTTTCATTTTTTCTCTCTCTTTTTTTCCTTATTTCTTTTTCCTTTTTCCTTTCTTTCTCTTTTGTCCTTTCTTTTTCTTTCTTTCTTTCTTTTTCTTTCCTAAGCTTCTTTCTTCTTTTTTCTTTCTTCTTTCTTTCTTTTCTTTACCCCGTTAGTGGCCCTTCCTTTCTTTTCTTCCCTTCTTTTTTTTTTTTTTTTTCTTTCTTCCTTCACCTTTTCTCCACTATGGCTTTCTTTCTTTCTTTCCTTCTTTTTTATTTTCTTTCCCATTTCATCCACACAGACTTATGGCTTCTTTTATTTTCTTTTCTTGTTCTTTTTTGTCCTTTCTTTCTTTTCCTTTCATTATTCTTTTCTTTTCTTTCTTTCTTTTCTTTTTCTTTCGCTTTATCAGCAGTTCTATTTAAACTTCCGCGATGTTTCCTCCTTTTTTTTCTCCTTTTTATTTCCCAATGTTATTTCTAAACTCTTGATTATTATTATTTTTAATCTCGGGCTCCCTTTAAAAAAACCAGACAACGTTTAAGTTAGGGAAATTAGAGAACAGACGAGACTAGCTTGCTTAAGGTTTGGCTTCTTTTTTTTCATTTTATCGTGCCTTTTTAGGAGATTTTTTCTTATATTCGTTAATAAATGAAAAAGGGGAAAAAGGATAAAAAGATTGAGTCGTTCTATAATTGGGAAGCATCTAGACAGCCGATTGAAAATAAATCACCAAATTTCAGCGCAGAGATATTTATTTCATTTAATACACCGGGGAGTCGTTTATGTTATATTCTATAAAGTGGACGTAGTTTGTACATATCTCCGCTTTTCTTCGTTTATTGCTCAGATATAGACAACATACATACATATACTATACACACACATATAATTCTATTTTATCTATATATTTTATTATTATTATTATTATTTATTATTATTATTAGTTTATTATTATTAAGTAATAGTAAATAAGTAAACGAACCCCTATAAACTCGCTTAAAAAAAATATACATGAGGACCATACATTCTCATTCCTCCTCTCTCTCTCTCTTGTCTCTTCCCTCTCTCCTCTCTCTCACACACAACAACACACACACAACACACACACACCACATATATATTAATATATGCATGAACACACCATACTCACACACATACTATATATATATGGATAAACCGTTATATATATGGATATACACAACACAACACGTATATATTGGATACACACACGACAGACGAACGACACACACATATATATATATATTTTAATATATTGCATAATATATTATGGAAACACAGAACACACACCATATATATTATATGGATACACCACATATATACTATATGTATATATATATATGGAAACACAACATATATATATGGATACACACACACATATATATTTATATGTATACTATATATGGAAACACACACACAAACACACACACCATATATATGATTACACATATATATATAATATATATATTATATATATATGTATTAATATTATGGAACACACACAATTATATATGGTACAACACACATATATAATATATAATATATAAATAATGGCAACACCACATATTTATTATATAATAATGTATATATATAATGGAAACACACTTGTAATGTTTTATATATATATACTATATATATAATATATGTACTGACTTCAACAACATGCATATATGCACAACAACAAACACACTCACAATACATACACACACACATATATGTGTATACGTATGGTCACAAAAATAACCGACACACATTTTATATAATATACACGCACAATACATATTAATATGCATGCTCACTATGAACTCATGCCATGACACAACACTACACACACACAGAACGCATATGCACATACATATATATATATATATTATGTACACACACATCACACATATACATAAGCACACTATAGAATCAGTCACACCACTTATTAATTATTTCCAAACGTCTTTTTGGTGTTTTCACATCAGCGTCAGCTGATGGTATTTACTGGGAGTCTGAGTGACAACAAGTCTCCCTAGGTTTCCAGGTGACTTTTTCTGAGTAATTTCTAGCCGATTGGCAGCATTGCAGTATTTGGATGGTCTCTATTCTTCCTCTGATTTTTGATCCTCCAGTCTTTTTTTTCCAAGTTTATTGGTACCCGTCCGAGTGCGCCACTAACAATTGGTATCACTTAAATTCTATTATTTTTTTATTATTATTATTATTATTATATTAACATTAAGAGAAAAAAGTAAAACGCATTAACTCCGCTTAGAATACATGAGACACAACTCACACAATTCACACATATATATATATATATAATATATATATATATACATGTGTATGTATCTATGTAATATATATATATATATATATTAATATATATGTATCTTGTATATTATATATATATATATATATGTATTATGTATATATATATGTATATATATAGTATATATATATATATTATTTATGTGTGTCTTGTGTGTGTGTGTATATGTGTGTGTGGTGTGGTGTGTGTGTGTATTTGGGCAGCATTCTTGTTTCATTTTATACATGTACGAATAAAAGCAAAAAGACACTATCTCCTTTTAACAATTTTATTTTTGAATCTTTTTCCGAGTTTTTTTGGCCCACTTTTATTATTTGGGTGGAATTTCGTGTAATAAGTCCCGAAGTACTTTATATATATATTATATATATATATGTATTATATACATATGCACGCATACATAGATGTATGTATGCATCGTACAATGCGCAAAACCGCACGACTCAGGACTATACAGCGAATTCCACCCAAATAATAAAAAGTGGGCAAAACTTCNTGGGCGGCGGCGGTGCGGTGGCACACGTCATTTGGCTGCTTATTAAAGGCAGAGGAGCTAGTCAAGTTAGGGAATGCGTATGTGAAGGGTTGGTAGGTATATATAGGAGAGTAACGAGAAGAAGACCAGAGGACAGAGACAGAGACAGAAGAGAGAGAAGAGAAGAATGGAAAAGAGTATTAAGAGAGAGGGGGCGAGAACATAAAGAGATAGAAACATAGAGAGAGAGTGCAGTGAGTGAGTAAGAAGAGAAGATAGAAAAGAAGAAGAAGAAAGAAGAAAATAGAAAGAGAGAATAGAAGAAGAAGAAGAGAAAGAGAGAAGAAGGAAAAGAAGAAGAGAAAGAGAGAAGAAGAAGAAGAGAAAAGAAGAATGATAAGAGAGAAGAAGAAGAAGAGTGAGAAAAGAGAGAAGAAGAAGAAGAAGAAGAAGAAGAAGAAGAAGAAAAGAAGAAGAAGAGAAGAGAGAGAGATGAAGAGTATGAAGAGAGAGGCAGAAAGATAAAGAAGTAGAACAGAAGAAGAAGAGTATATTGAGTGAGAAAAGAAAGAAGAAGAAGAAGAGTAGAAGAATAAGAAGAAGAAAGAGAAGAAGAAGAAGAAGAATGAGAGAAAGAGAAATAGAGAAGAATGAAGAGAAGAAGAAGGAAGAAGAAGAAGAATGAGAGTGAAAGAGAAGAAGAGAAGAAGAGTGAGAAAGAAGAAGAAAGAAGAAGAAGAAAAGAGAGAGAAGAAGAAGAAAAGAAGGAGAAAGAAGAAGAAGAAGAAGAAGAAGATGAAAGAAAGAGAAGAGAAGAGATGAGAAAGAAAGAAGAAGAAGATGAGAAAAAAGAAGAAGAAAAGAAGAAAAAGAGAGAGAAGAGTGAGAAAGAAGAGAAGATTGAGAAGAGAGAGAAGAGAAGAGAGAAGAAGAAGAGAGAAAGGAAGAGAGAAGAGAGTGAGAAAGAAAAGAAGAAGAAGAAGAAAAAGAAGGAGAAAGAAGAGAAAGAGAAAAAGTGAGAAAGAAAGAAAAGAAGAAGACGGAGGAAAGAGAAGAGAAGAAAAAGAAGAAGAAATAGTAAAAGAAGAGGAAAGAAGAAGAAGAAGAAGAAGAAGAAAGTACGCCTCAAGATAATATATATATATTATATATATATATATATACTATAACTAGATATAATGCACATGCAGTATCACCTAGACTTACATTTCGGACCCTATAGTAAGTCTAGAGTATTTCTTTAATATCAGTCTATTTATATTTTTAATATCTGTCTCCAACACGCTTTCATGCTTTAAAAACCCAAGACTCTTATTTTATTTTTTTATATATACACTCATTCATTCATATATAATATATATATATATATAATTTATAGGGAACAATATTGATTAATCGCATTCATAATCTATCCTTTGCTCTGTCCTTTATGCCGCCTGACCTGTCTTGCATCCCATCATTTCTGGATCTTTGACACAATACCCTTCCCCCGTGATATTCCGAAGAATGGTCATGCCGATCCCGATGCCCTTTTGTATACCGGCATTCTCTCTCTCTGCTCTCTCTCTCTCTCTCTCTCTCTCCTCGTCTTCTCTCTCCTCTTCTCTCTCAATCGACCAACTAGGCTTAGAGCTTCTGGTGATGTGATGTCCTTAAAACCTTGACCCCTAACGCAGTCAGGAATAAGGTGCTCTAAAAGCGATGTAACCCTTTTGCTGATTTACCCGACGCTAGACGTCCAAGATGCCATCGAACGGCATACAAAGAAGGTTGAATGCGACTCCAGCGGTCCAAGACTATGCAGGTTAAATTCAGGATCTGTCGCTGCTTCACTCTCTCCTATACATGGGAGCGCGTAGTGTAAAGTTAAAGTAATGGTAAATGGACTCGTCGGCCTCGAGTTCAATCCTAGTGTGGTAATATGCATTCACTTAGCGCTAATACCTTGGAAATGTATGAATCCCACTTCCATCCAGCTATGGATAAAATAGTAGGGCAGACTGGCTCTTTAACGCTTGGTTAGGCGACCGTCTAGGAAGAAGGAACTTTGAATTTCAACCTGTTTGAACTCCGCGTTAAGAAATTGACGCTAGTGTCACATCCTGCTCGTGAGGAGGGGTCTGGTAATATATATATACAGCCTAACCTAATGCACACAAGCATGTTATGAAAATAATATCTAAGCTGTTTCTTCATTTATTTTAGTTATTTACCAAGGAGACGCACTAAGCGTAATCGGTTATCGTCAGCGGAAATGGAACACTGTGACACGTGGCTGGTTGGTTTGTGTTTTACGGCATGTTTCGACCCATTTGGGTCATATTTATGGCGAATATCGTTTTGGTTTTTATTCAGTCTTCACGGGTACCCAATTATTTAAAAATCTCAATTGTTTTAAACCATTTTTCCTAAGATCTCATTTGTTCTATTGACCAATAGGATGGGTACCTAACAGGTACTACCACTCTGGCTAAAGTGGACATTTGAGTAATAGGCAAGAAGGAGGTTCTCCACACTCCAGAGCTCCAAAACGAGAAGCTTCCACCATAGTTTTTTATAACTCGTGTTTTTTCCTATTTAACCCATAATATGGGACCCTAACAGGTACTACCACACCGGGCTAGAGTGAACCTGGGAGCAATGATGATGACGGGTGCTCGACATCCCCAGACCTCCAGAACTGGAACCTCACCATACAGTAAGTTTAATGTCATAACCAGAACTGAAGACCCTCAGTCACTGCCTTCTAGCTATGTATAGATAAAAAGGGTGCGGCTTCCAAAGTGCAATAGAGTTGGGGCAATCATATAAGGTGCTAGGGCTTGGTAGGAATTCAGCCGATTGATCGCTTGGGGGTCTATCCGACTGACCGTCTAGCCAAGTACAGAGTCTAAAAAGTGGAGTCTGAGCCGCCGCCGCCGCCAGTTCATATCTAAAAGAAAAAAAACTGAAACTGCTTAAGTTGCCCTTTCGTTTTTTCTCATACTTCCATCACCTTCATATTCTCTTTGCCTTCATCTCTTATTATCTTGAAATCCGGGCCAGCTCACGCAAGTACAGCACACCTTTACCCGTTAAAATTTCGGGGATTGGGAGCCGACCCGGATAGGGTGGAAAGTACTCACTGAAAGGAAGCAAACTTTAGCACGCACCACGGAAAATACGCATATATTGTACGAAAAAAGTACAAATGCGCAATAGCGCGCAAGAGATAATATCATTAGAATCGCATTTTACGTATAAATAGCATTAGATGTCGGAAACTCACGAAGTAGCCTAAACCTAACACTCACCCTAATAATTACCCTAACAATAACCCTATCGTCTCAAAGGTTTCAGGTATTTTTATGAAATGTAATGCTTTTTATACGTAATCTAATGACATTATTTCTTGCGCGCTATTGTGCATTAGTACGAAAAAGTTCCCATCTAGACTGAAATATGTGTTATACACATAGAACTAGAATCCAAACACTGGCCTCCTCAAAACATGACACTAACTGCATCTGATGGTGAGGCTCCAGTTCGAAAAAATCTCCCCATAAAACCCCCATAAAACGAACAATGTAGGCGTTTCCCTAACCTCTCGGCATGAAATTATCCCAGACGATATGAAATTCATTAAAATCGACCAATTTCTTGACGATAATATGTGCCGGACAGGTACACAAAAGAGCATTATCGATGGTAGTAAGTAAAGTCGTCGGGCGGCCTAAAGTCGGTATCAGTCAGTCAGCGAGGGAGTCTATCCCCTTTTCGATAGCGCTAGACCAAGGAGATTGTTTTAGCACCTGAAGTGGAGCACCACATCTACCATAAGCTCCTTACTTTACGCTGAGTTGGCGAGGACGGTATCGAACTAGGAACCTTGTGGTTTCTAACCGAACGCTCTACGACTGAGCTAACCCGGCCCGATGGTAGTACTTGCCTGTTAATATAAAAATAGTTACCAGAAAAAAAATAAATGAATAAAAAAAAAAGAAGTGTATCGTGGATTTACACGCTTTCAAATTAAAATGCGTATATACATAGTATATACATTTACCAACTCCTCCACGCGAGCAGGATGTGACACAAGGTCACAAGGTCACAAGGTCAATTTCTCAAGCTGAGTTTAAAAGGTTTGAATTCAGAGTTTTCATTCTCCTAGACTAGTTACCTAGCCAAAGTTAAAGAGTCCAGTCTGACCTACTATTAACCCATGGATGGAGAGACAGTAGTTGGATGCATACCATTCTCAAGGGTATTAGCACTTCGATACCGGCCCTCGCCAACTCAGCGTTCTGTGCAGTAAAGTAAGGAGCTGATGGTAAGTGTGGCGCACCACCTCAGACGCAAACACAATCTTCTTGGTCTAGCGCTAGTGGAAAGGGGATAGACTCCCTCGTTGATTAGTTGATACTGACATTAGGCCGCCCCGACGACTTTTAGATAGTATAGGGCAGACTGAAATAAATACATAGTATGGAACAGACTGAGATAGATATATGTAGTATGCCAAGCCACATCTTATTATAATGGCGATTCGGTCTATAACCGAAACTACGTTACTGCTTACGTTACTATACCCTCGGGAATTGCGTATGTTTACCAATGAGTATTTAATTTATAGAAAATCATGAATACATAGATAGAATCAATCTTATTCGCAATGAGCGGAGATTCGCGTATACGGCGTTAGCTCTTGCTATGTAGTAGTAATGCGTGGTTTAAGTTGAATGTGTGATCGAAGTTTGTTATGCCGTCTATGCGAATCAGCACTCATTGTGAACTTAAAAGTTGTAAAACAAAGACCAGGTTTCTTCCACCTGGCAAAAGCTATTGTAACTCAAGAGAACAAAATCAAAGTAGAAAACGGATAGAAGATAGAAAAAAAATTTAAAAATTGCAAAATCTCTCAAATATTGTATAACATGTATAACATCTGAATTATCTCACCAGGACCCCTTTTTTTTAAGAACTTATACTTAAGTAAGTCGATGTCATTACTACTAATAGTTTCGCTTAGTAGCTCATCAGGCAAGAATCTGATTCTAGATAGATAGAGGGGGGGAGGGAATAAAATAACGTATATTAGAGAGAGGAGGGAATAAAATAAAACGTATATTAGAGAGAGGGGGGAATAAAATAAAACGTATATTAGAGAGAGGGGGAATAAAATAAAACGTGTATTAGAGAGAGGGGGAATAAAATAGCAGAAAGAAAAGCATGAAACTTAGGAATACCACCGATAAGAGAGAGAGAGAGAGAGAGAGAGAGAGAGAGAGAGAGAGAGAGAGAGGTCATAAAAAGGCATGAAATTGTGTGAATCCCCGGAGAAATAAGAAAGAAAGGGCATATATATATATATATATATATATATATATATATATATATTATATATATATACTCGCTTTTCTCGTTATTCTGTGATAAAAATTTCTAATTACCTTCCATATACCAACAAATGCCCTGAAGATGATCTAATTAATAGATCGAAACACTGCAGCGTCGGCCAATAAACTCACCACTTAACTCATTTAAACCTGTGTTTTTTCATTCTTTCTTAATATACTACATACCGTCGGATTCACTTCCTTTTCTTCACACACACATACACCCCCCCCATATATATAATATATATATAATATATATATATATATATATTATATATATATAAAACAGATGTGCCAATTTAACTAGTTTATTTTCGATCTTTTCAAGCTTTTCTGGCCAACATTTTTTATATTCTGTATGGAATCCATGGATTGTCCACCAAAGTTTTTATCCCAAGTACTTTCGGCACTTCGAAGTGCCATCTTTAGGGGTGATATAATTCTATATGCATACATGAAGAATGCTGCCAATATACATATATATATACACACACACACATATATACATAAAATAGATAGATAGAGAGAGAGAGAGGGAGAGAGAGAGAGAAAGAGAGAGAGAGAGAGAGAGAGGAGAGAGAGAGAGAGAGAGAGAGAGGGGAGAGAGAGAGAGAAGAGAGAGAGGAGAGACGGGTAAGGAGAGTGACTTTATTTCCCAGTTTGACTTGCACACACGCAAAAACTGAACTCTTCCTTTGTACGTCTGCTGGGTCTGTGTGTCCGTCTCAGCTTTGGACATTTAATTGCCAATCGTTTGTTGTTATTGTTATTGTTGTTGTTTCTTTTCTTTCGCATCCTTCTTTATTTGTCCACTTTCATTTCTCACTTTCTTTCTTTCTCGGTTTTGTTCTTTCTCACTTTCTTTCTTTCTTCCTTCCTTTCTTTCTTTCTTTCTTAATTTCTCAATTTTTTTCTTCCTTTTTCGCCTTCATTCTTTCATATGCCTTTCTTTCTTTCTTCTTTTTTC
Source organism: Doryteuthis pealeii (assembly GCA_023376005.1). Classification (NCBI taxonomy): domain Eukaryota; kingdom Metazoa; phylum Mollusca; class Cephalopoda; order Myopsida; family Loliginidae; genus Doryteuthis; species Doryteuthis pealeii. The sequence continues at coordinate 15,345,952 of CM042175.1, forward strand.
TTTCTTTCTTTTTTTCACTGATGGCTTTTTTATTTTTCTAACTTTTTATTTATTTTTTTCCGTTTCTTCTTCTTTTCATTTATTCTCTTTCTTCTTTCTTTCTTTCTTTTCTTTCTTTTACCGATGGCCTTCTTTCTTTTTTCTTTTCTTTCTTTTCTTTTTTCTTTCTTCTTTCTTTCTTTCACCCGTGGCCTCTTTCTTTTTTCCTTCATTTTCTTTCTTTCTTTCTTCCTTTCTTTCTTTCACTGATGGCTTTTTATTTTTTCCATTCTTTCTTTCTTTCTTTTCTTTCTTTCACGATGGCCTTCTTCTTTTTTCTTTTCTTTCTTTTCTTTCTTTTTCTTTCTTTCACACGTGGCCTTCTTTCTTTTTCCTTCATTTTTTCTTCTTTCTTTCTTTCTTTCTTTCTTTCACCGATGACCTTCTTTCTTTTTTTTCTTTCTTTCTTCTTCTTTCTTTCTTCTTTCACACGTGGCCTTCTTTCATTTCCTTCTTTTTCCTTTCTTTCTTTCTTTCTTTCACTGATGGCTTTTTTTCTTTTACTTCTTTTTCTTCTTTCTTTCTTTTTCTTTTCCTTTTCCTTCTTCTCTTCATTTCTCTCTTTTTCTTATTCTTTTTTCTTTATCTTTTTTCTTTTCTTTCTTCCTTTCTTTCTTTCTTTCACCGATAGCCTTCTTTCTTTTTTCTTTCTATCTTTCTTTCTTTCTTTCACCCGTGGCCTTCTTTCTTTCTTCCTTCTTTTTTCTTTCTTCCTTCCACTTATGGCTTTCTTTCTTTCTACCTTCTTTTTTCTTTCTCCCTTCCACTTATGGCTTTCTTTCTTTCTTTCTTTCTTTCTTTCTTTCTTCTTCTTTCGCTTTATCAGCAGTTCTATTAACTCCCGCCATTTTTCCTCCTTTCTTTCTCCTTTTTACTTCCCCAATTTTTTTCTAAACTCTTGATTATTATTATATTTTAATCTCGGCTCCCTTAAAAGAACACGTTTAACGAGAATGTAGAGACAAAAGAGACTTGCTTAAGGTTGGCTTCTTTTCTTTCATATCGTGCCTTTTAGTATTTTCTATATTCGTTAATATGAAAAAAAAAAAAAAAAAAAAAGGAAAAAAGATGAGTCGTTCTATTGGAGCCAATCTAGACAGCCGATTGAAATAATCACCAAATTCAGGCAGAGATATTTATTTACAA
>CM042175.1:15367136-15370092 GCA_023376005.1 Doryteuthis pealeii
TATATTAATATATGTGGTGTGTGTGTGTGTGTGTGTGCGTTATGTTGTTTTTCTTCCGTGCTTTGATATTCAAGGATAGAGCCATTAAAGTCGTATGTAGACTCAGGTTTATATCCCTTTTTTAAAACCACTTTTTAAAAAAGCTAAAAACCAGCTGGTCAACACAAACCTTTTGTGTTACTGTCAGTTTCACGGTGATGTATCGATCGTCAGGCACTTCATTCAATGCAAACTATATGCATTCTTATTTAAGTCGATACGAATCGGATAAAAACTTGAACGTATTTTAAATTTAACTGACTCAAATTCAAATTCAGTGCGTATTATATATGAAAGAGTAAATTTTTTTCAGAAGTTCCTTAAAAGAAATGCGTATTATATATGAGAACTTTTTCCTAGAAATCCACAGGCGTATTATACACGAGATATTTTCACTGTTATGTTTATTATACTTGAGAGATTTCTTCCACAGTTTCATTGTTATGCGTAGTTATACAAGAGAGATTTCTCCCAGAATTTCATATTTATGCAGTGTTATTACACGGGTGATTATTTCCCCAGAATTTCATATTTCATGCGTGTTATACTACGGGTGATTTTCCCCAGCAATTTCATAAACTATGCGAATTATACCGAGAAGTCCCCCTCAATATTAGAAAGTTATGCGTATATACAGGAAGTTTTTTAATCCCAGAATTCCTAGTTTTATGCCTACTTATCACTAGAGACCCTCAATATTACATAGTTTTATGCGCATATTACACAGAACTTTTCTTCCCAGAATTCATAAATTATGCGTATTATACATGAGAGATTTCATCCCCCACCCCCAATATCACATGTTTGGGTTTTAATACACGAGAGTTTTTTCCAGAATTTCATAGTTATTATTATATTATACATAAGCGATTATCATCACCTCCAATATTACATTAGTTATGCGTATTATACACGAAAGATTTTCCACCGAATTTTATAGTCATATGTATTATTACTGAGAGATTATTCTTCCCAGAATTTCATAGTTAATGCGTATTATACACGAGACAGAAATTTTTCCCATAAGTAAAAGTAAGTTAAGTCGTCGGGGTGGCCTAAGTCAGTATCAGTCAATCAGCGAGGGTGTCTAACCCTTTTCACTAGCGCTAGATTTAAGGAGATTGTTCCTGCGTCTGAGGTGTTAGCGCTACACCCTAGCCCATCAGCTCCTTACCTTTACTGGACAGATCCCGTGCTACTCATTCGCTGAGTTGGCGATGGCCCGGTATCGAACTAGGAACCTTAGCTGCGTAGGTTCTAGCCGACGCTTATGTATTTACACGAAAGATCTTCTTCTCCAGAATTCATTACTCATGCGTATCATACCACAAGTGCGTATTATCCACAAGTATTTTTAAATGTGTAAAAGCGGTATAAGTCTGATGGCATCATTAATCTAATTGATTGTCTATTGTCTCGGAATACACACCACACACACACACACCACACACACACACACACACACCACACACACACACAACTATATTCTGAGTAACAAATTCTTCTGCTATCATCATCTCGACATCTTTATTTAAAGCATCATTGATTCACAGAGGCTTAACAGGGGCCGAATAACGGGTGTTGTGTTTGACTCAAAAGTTCTACGTCAAGCCCTAGCACCTATATGATTTTCCCAACCCTATTGCCCTTATGGCAAGCCCCAACCGCTTTTTATCATATGGGTGTCTCTAGCACCGGCGGTGGCTGCGCGGTCTACATGTCCTGGGAAATGACGTTACAACTCTATCTGATGTGAGTTTCCAGTTTTGAAGGTTTGGGGAATGTGGAGCACCCCTTTCATCACCGTTGCTCCCTGGTCTACTCTGACCGGATAGTGGTAGTACTTGTTTAGGGGTCCCATCTCTGGGTTAAATACAGAAAAAATTGTTTTGTATAAAAAAAAAAAAATTGTCAATTATCCATTGATAATAATTGATTTATTTCAAAACTTTTATCGGCATTAAATGACCCACTGAGGTTGATATGCCTCGTAAAACAAAACAAAACAACAAACATCAAAAGTTTCTTCTCTCTACTTACACTATGAGGATTTCGCGAAGCAAGACGAATATAACTGCCTTACAATCAGGCAGTATACGCGCTACACACATTTATATATAAAACTATTATTCTGCCTAGAGATTTGTGTGTGTGGTGTGTGTGTTGTGTGTGTGTGTGTGTGTAAGAGGTACTTCCATTAAAAGAACTGTTAATTTCTTATACATACTAGCAAATGTATGCACCCTCGAGTGCAAGTTATTTAAGTTTTAATATAATAAAATATCATATTAAATTAAGAAAGGCTAAGGGAACTGAATAAGAATGCAGGATTAAAAAAATTGTGGGACCAGAGGGGGTATGATTGAAAAAATAGAACAACATTGAGAACTAACCTTTCCATTCATTTTCCATTACTCCCGTCTTTCATTGGTAAATTTTCTTAATTTAACTCTTTAGTTAAAATAGGAAGTAAAGAATAAATTTACAGTTATTTATTCTTGGTAATGGATTCTTTAAGATTTATCCCCGAGATTTTTGCTCATATCTATTAAGATTAACCAAACAATTAGAAATCAATAATACTAAGCATATATTTATTAAAATCAATTTTTTGGATCAATATGCAAATTAGCCCTTCACATTCACACTGTAAGCCACTTTTGTTGTATATTTAAATACAATTGCATGTTATTGTATGTTAGATATATGGTCAACAGTCTTAATGGTGTAAAACCCAATTTTATTAATAATTGAGGTTAATATGAAAATAAATCATGGAGAATGTGTGGATGTAAATAACAAAGGGAATTCGTGCGACATTAGAGTAGTGAATTAGTTTCGGTTACAGACAGAAAAACACACAATCTCCTTATTAATAAGATATGTTATATACTTAACCTCTTATCTCTCTCTTTTT
>CM042175.1:15370192-15392692 GCA_023376005.1 Doryteuthis pealeii
AAAAGAGAGAGATAGACTCATGCAATCGAACGTAGATGTATAGATTTGGATAGAAAAAAGTTTATACTGAGATGGATAGACCGATGTATAAACAGAGCGAAATCAATAGAAAAAAGTAGAGAGTGCGATGCGGAGATGAAGTAGACAATATAGAGCTGAGATGAATGAAAGAAGGTAACTAATCAATAGATAGAAAGAAAGGTAGACTGAGCTAGATAGACAGAAGTGAGATGGATAGAAAGAAAGGTAGACAGAGTGAGACCTAACACAGAACGAGATAGATAGAACGTAACCGGAGAAGGATAGAAAGAAAGGTAGACTGAGATCAATGATAAAAAGAAGGTAGACTGAACTAGATAGACAGAGTGAGACCTAACACAGAACGAGATGGATAGATAGAAACGTGCCGGAGAAGGATAGAAAGAAAGGTAGACTGAGATCAATTGATAGAAAGAAAGGTAGACTGAACTAGATTAACAGAGTGAGAACTAACACAGAACGAGATGGATTGATAGAAACGTGGCTGGAGAATGATAGAAAGAAAGGTAGACTGAGATCAATTGATAGAAAGAAAAGTAGACTGAGCTGGATAGACAGAAAGGTAGACTGAGATCAATAGATAGAAAGAAAGGTAGACTGAGTTGTATAGATAGTGAGACCTAACACAGAGCAAGATGGATAGATAGAAACGTAGCCGGAGAAGGATAGAAAGAAAGGCAGACTGAGATCCATTGATAGAAAGAAAGGTATACTGAGCTAGATAGACTAACACAGAAGAGATGAGATAGATAGATAGAAGACAGAGTGAGCCGGAGAGGATAGAAAGAAAGGTAGACTGAGATGTATAGACAGGGTGAGACCTAACACAGAACGAGATGGATAGATAGAAACGTACCCGGAGAAGGATAGAAAGAAAGGTAGACTGAGATCAATTGATAGAAAGAAAAGTAGACTGAGCTGGATAGACAGAAAGGTAGACTGAGATCAATAGATAGAAATAAAGGTAGACTGAGTTGTATAGATAGAGTGAGACCTAACACAGAGCAAGATGGATAGATAGAAACGTAGCCGGAGAAGGATAGAAAGAAAGGCAGACTGAGATCCATTGATAGAAAGAAAGGTATACTGAGCTAGATAGACCTAACACAGAACGAGGAATAGATGGAAACGTAGCCGGAGATGGATAGAAAGAAAGGTAGACTGAGCTGGATAGACAGAATGAGACTTAACACAGAACGAGATGGATAGATAGAAACGTACCCGGAGAAGGATAGAAAGAAAGGTAGACTGAGATCAATTGATAGAAAGAAAGGTAGACTGAACTATATAGACAGAGTGAGACCTAACACAGAACGAGACGGATAGATAGAAACGTAGCCGAAGGATAGAAAGAAAGGTAGACTGAGATGAATAGAAAGAAACGTAGCTGAAGGATAGAAAGAAAGGTTGACTGAACTAGATAGACAGAGTGAGACCTAACACAGAACGAGATGGGTAGAAAGAAACGTAGCCGGAGAGGGATAGAAAGAAAGGTAGACTGAGATCAATAGATAGAAAGAAAAGTATACTGAACTAGATAGACAGAGTGAGACCTAACACAGAGCGAGATGGATAGATAGAAACGTAGCCGGAGAAGGATATAAAGAAAAGTAGACTGAGATCAATAGATAGAAAGAAAGGTAGACTGAGTTGTATAGACAGAGTGAGACCTAACAAAGAACGAGATGGATAGAAAGAAACGTAGCCGGAGAAGGATAGAAAGAAAGTAGACTGAGTTCAATAGATAGAAAGAAAGGTATACTGAGCTGGATAGACAGAGTGAGACCTAATACAGAGCGAGATGGATAGATAGAAACGTAGCCGGAGAAGTATAGAAAGAAAGGTATACTGAGCTAGATAGACAGAGTGAGACCTAACACAGAACGAGATGGATAGATAGAAACGTAGCCGGAGAAGGATAGAAAGAAAGGTAGACTGAGATCAATTGATAGAAAGAAAGGTAGACTGAGCTGGATAGACAGAGTGAGACCTATCACAGAATGAGATGGATAGATAGAAACGTAGCCGGAGACGGATAGAAAGAAAGGTAGACTGAGATCAATTGATAGAAAGAAAGGTAGACTGAGTTGTATAGACAGAGTGAGACCTAACACAGAACGAGATGGATAGATAGAAACGTAGCCAGAGAGGGATAGAAAGAAAGGTAGACTGAGATCAATTGATAAAAAGAAAGGTATACTGAGCTGGATAGACAGAGTGAGACGGATAGAAAGAAAGGTAGCCGAAGGATAGAAAGAAAGGTAGACTGAGATGAATAGAAAGAAACGTAGCTGAAGGATAGAAAGAAATGTAGACTGAGCTAGATAGACAGAGTGAGACCTAACACAGAACGAGATGGATAGAAAGAAACGTAGCCGGGGAAGGATAGAAAGAAAGGTAGACTGAGATCAATAGATAGAAAGAAAGGTAAACTGAGTTGTATAGACAGTGAGACCTATCACAAAACGAGATGGATAAAAACGTAGCAGGAGAAGGATAGAAAGAAAGGTAGACTGAGATCAATTGATAAAAAGAAAGGTATACTGAGCTGGATAGACAGAGTGATACCTAACACAGAATGAGATGGATAGATAGAAACGTAGCCGGAGAAGGATAGAAAGAAAGGTAGACTGAGATCAATTGATAGAAAGAAAGGTATACTGAGCTAGATAGACAGAGTGAGACCAAACACAGAGCGAGATGGATAGATAGAAACGTACCCGGAAAAGGATAGAAAGAAAGGTAGACTAAGATCAATAGATAGAAAGGTAATACTGAGCTGGATAGACAGAGTGAGACCTAACACAGAACGAGATGGATAGATAGAAACGTAGCAGGAGAAGGATAGAAAGAAAGGTAGACTGAGATCAATTGATAAAAAGAAAGGTAGACTGAGCTGGATAGACAGAGTGAGACCTAACACAGAACGAGATGGAATAAATAGAAACGTAGCCGGAGAAGGATAGAAAGAAAGGTAGACTGAGATCAATAGTTAGAAAGAAAGGTATACTGAACTAGATAGACAGAGTGAGACCTAACACAGAACTAGATGGATAGAAAGAAACGTAGCCGGAGAAGGATAGAAAGAAAGGTAGACTGAGATCAATAGTTAGAAAGAAAGGTATACTGAACTAGATAGACAGAGTGAGACCTAACACAGAACGAGATGGATAGATAGAAACGTAGCCGGAGAAGGATAGAAAGAAAGGTAGACTGAGATGTATAGACAGAGTGAGACCTAACACAGAACGAGATGGATAGATAGAAACGTAACCGGAGGAGGATAGAAAGAAAGGTATACTGAGCTGGATAGACAGAGTGAGACCTAACAAAAAACGAGATGGATAGATAGAAACGTAACCGGAGAAGGATAGAAAGAAAGGTAGACTGAGATCAATTGATAGAAAGAAAGGTAGACTGAGCTGGATAGACAGAGTGAGACCTAACACAGAACTAGATGGATAGAAAGAAACGTAGCCGGAGAAGGATAGAAAGAAAGGTAGACTGAGATCAATAGTTAGAAAGAAAGGTATACTGAACTAGATAGACAGAGTGAGACTAACGCAGAACGAGATGGATAGATAGAAACGTAGCCGGAGAAGGATAGAAAGAAAGTAGACTGAGATCAATTGATAAAAAGAAAGGTAGACTGAGTTGTATAGACAGAGTGAGACCTAACACAGAATGAGATGGATAGATAGAAACGTAGCTGGAGAAGGATAGAAAGAAAGGTAGACCGAGATCAATAGATAGAAAGAAAGGTATACTGAGATCAATTAATAAAAAGAAAGGTAGACTGAGCTGGATAGACAGAGTGAGACCTAACACAAAACGAGATGGATAGAAACGTAGCCGGAGAAGGATAGAAAGAAAGGTAGACTGAGCTAGATAGTCAGAGTGAGACCTAACACAGAGCGAGATGGATAGAAAGAAACGTAGCCGGAGAAGGATAGAAAGAAAGGTAGACTGAGATCAATTAATAAAAAGAAAGGTATACTGAACTAGATAGACAGAGTGAGACATAACACAGAACGAGATGGATAGATAGAAACGTAGCCGGAGAAGGATAGAAAGAAAGGTAGACTGAGATCAATTGATAAAAAGAAAGGTATACTGAGCTGGATAGACAGAGTGATACCTAACACAGAATGAGATGGATAGATAGAAACGTAGCCGGAGAAGGATAGAAAGAAAGGTAGACTGAGATCAATTGATAGAAAGAAAGGTATACTGAGCTAGATAGACAGAGTGAGACCAAACACAGAGCGAGATGGATAGATAGAAACGTACCCGGAAAAGGATAGAAAGAAAGGTAGACTAAGATCAATAGATAGAAAGAAAGGTATACTGAGCTGGATAGACAGAGTGAGACCTAACACAGAACGAGATGGATAGATAGAAACGTAGCAGGAGAAGGATAGAAAGAAAGGTAGACTGAGATCAATTGATAAAAAGAAAGGTAGACTGAGCTGGATAGACAGAGTGAGACCTAACACAGTACGAGATGGATAAATAGAAACGTAGCCGGAGAAGGATAGAAAGAAAGGTAGACTGAGATCAATAGTTAGAAAGAAAGGTATACTGAACTAGATAGACAGAGTGAGACCTAACACAGAACTAGATGGATAGAAAGAAACGTAGCCGGAGAAGGATAGAAAGAAAGGTAGACTGAGATCAATAGTTAGAAAGAAAGGTATACTGAACTAGATAGACAGAGTGAGACCTAACACAGAACGAGATGGATAGATAGAAACGTAGCCGGAGAAGGATAGAAAGAAAGGTAGACTGAGATGTATAGACAGAGTGAGACCTAACACAGAACGAGATGGATAGATAGAAACGTAACGGAGGAGGATAGAAAGAAAGGTATACTGAGCTGGATAGACAGAGTGAGACCTAACAAAAAACGAGATGGATAGATAGAAACGTAAGGAGAAGGACTAGAAGATAGAAAGAAAGGTAGACTGAGCTGGATAGACAGAGTGAGACCTAACACAGAACTAGATGGATAGGAAACGTAGCCGGAGAAGATAGAAAGAAAGGTAGACTGAGATCAATAGTTAGAAAAGAAAGGTATACTGAACTAGATAGACAGAGTGAGACCTAACGCAGAACGAGATGGATAGATAGAAACGTAGCCGAGAAGGAAGAGAAAGTAGACTGAGATCAATTGATAAAAAGAAAGGTAGACTGAGTTGTATAGACAGAGTGAGACCTAACACAGAATGAGATGGATAGATAGAAACGTAGCTGGAGAAGGATAGAAAGAAAGGTAGACCGAGATCAATAGATAGAAAGAAGGTATACTGAGATCAATTAATAAAAAGAAAGGTAGACTGAGCTGGATAGACAGAGTGAGACCTAACACAAAACGAGATGGATAGAAACGTAGCCGGAGAAGGATAGAAAGAAAGGTAGACTGAGCTAGATAGTCAGAGTGAGACCTAACACAGAGCGAGATGGATAGAAAGAAACGTAGCCGGAGAAGGATAGAAAGAAAGGTAGACTGAGATCAATTAATAAAAGAAAGGTATACTGAACTAGATAGACAGAGTGAGACATAACACAGAACGAGATGGATAGATAGAAACGTAGCCGGAGAAGGATAGAAAGAAAAGGTAGACTGAGATCAATTGATAAAAAGAAAGGTACACTGAGCTGGATAGAGTGAGACCTAACAAGAACGAGATGGATAGAAAGAAACGTAGCCGGAGAAGGATAGAAAGAAAGGTAGACTGAGATCAATAGATAGAAAGAAAGGTAGACTGAGTTGTATAGACAGAGTGAGACCTAACACAGAACGAGATGGATAGATAGAAACGTAGCCGGAGAAGGATAGAAAGAAAGGTAGACTGAACTAGATAGACAGAATGAGACCTAACAAAGAACAAGATGGATAGATAGAAACGTAGCCAGAGAAGGATAGAAAGAAAGGTAGACTGAGTTCAATAGATAAAAAGAAAGGTATACTGAGCTGGATAGACAGAGTTAAACCTAACAAAAAACGAGATGGATAGATAGAAACGTAGCCGCAGAAGGATAGAAAGAAAGGTAGACCGAGATCAATAGATAGAAAGAAAGGTAGACTGAGATCAATTAATAAAAGAAAGGTATACTGAACTAGATAGACAGAGTGAGACCTAACACAGAACGAGATGGATAGAAAGAAACATAGCCGCAGAAGGATAGAAAGAAGGTAAACTGAGATCAATAGATAGAAAGAAAGGTAGACTGAGTTGTATAGACAGAGTGAGACCTAATACAGAGCGAGATGGATAGACAGTTGGAGGCAATGAACTAGATGCACGCATGTTTGTATAAAATGTGATGCATGTTTGATCAAAAGCCTGTCAATTTATCGTTAGCCATTCCTTACATGTGACTTGAAGTAAACGTCCTTGAAGAATGGGTACATTTATCAGCCAAATGCAGATCTGTGTGCTGACCTCCTTAGGTGAATTACATAGTAGTAGTCTACTTCCCTCGGGCTTATTCTGCACTCTTCTCTATGCGACTCACGCATTTCGAAATGATGATCTTTTCAAGGCAGCAAAGCACTTGAATAATTGGCGCAACACAGTCTTACTAGTCTTTTTAACTATTCGGCTTTGTAAAAAAATACTTAAGTGGAAATCACGGTGAACGATTACGCATAAAAGTACAACGTTGCTCTTTTGAAAGCAGATAAGCCTTCCATCTTCACTCTTGAAGAATTGGCGCAACACAGTCTTCCAAGTCTTATTTAACTATTAGGCTTGGTAACATAGTCAAATAAAGATCACAGTGAACGATTACGCATAAAAAGTATGACGTTGCTCTTTTCAAAGCAGATAAGCCGTCTCTCTCCACTCTTGAATAATTGACGCAACACAGTCTTCCCAGTCTTATTTAAGTATTAGGCTTAGTAAAAACATACTTAAGTGAAAATCACGGTGAACGATTACGTATAAAAGTATAACGTTGCTCTTTTGAAAGCAGATAAGCCTTCCCTCTCCACTCTCGAATAATTGGCGCAACACAGTCTTCCCAGTCTTATTTAACTATTAGGCTTAGTAAAATAGTCAAATAAAGATCACGGTGAACGATTACGCATAAAAATATAACGTTGCTCTTTTCAAGGCAAATAAGCCTTTCCTCTCTACCCTTGAATAATTGGCGCAACACAGTCTTACTAGTCTTTTTCAAGTATTAGGCTTTGTAAAAAAATACTTAAGTGAAAATCACGGTGAACGATTACGTATAAAAGTACAACGTTGCTCTTTTCAAGGCAAATAAGCCTTCCCTCTCCACTCTTGAATAATTGACGCAACACAGTCTTCCCAGTCTTATTTAACTATTAGGCTTAGTAAAAAAATACTTAAGTGAAAATCACGGTGAACGATTACGTATAAAAGTACAACGTTGCTCTTTTCAAGGCAAATAAGACTTTCCTCTCTACCCTTGAATAATTGGCGCAACACAGTCTTCCTATTCTTATTTAACTATTAGGCTTAGTAAAATAGTCAAATAAAGATCACGGTGAACGATTACGCATAAAAAGTATAACGTTGCTCTTTTCAAGGAAAATAAGCCTTTCCTCTCCACTCTTGAATAATTGACGCAACACAGTCTTCCCTGTCTTATTTAACTATTAGGCTTAGTAAAATAGTAAAATAAAGATCACGGTGAACGATTACGCATAAAAATATAACGTTGCTCTTTTCAAGGAAAATAAGCCTTGCTCTCCACTCTTGAATAATTGGCGCAACACAGTCTTACTAGTCTTATTTAACTATTCGGCTTTGTAAAAAATACTTAAGTGGAAATCACGGTGAACGATTACGCATAAAAGTACAACGTTGCTCTTTTCAAGGCAAATAAGCCTTCCCTCTCCACTCTTGAATAATTGACGCAACACAGTCTTCCCAGTATCATTTAACTATTAGGCTTAGTAAAATAGTCAAATAAAGATCACGGTGAACGATTACGCATAAAAAGTATAACGTTGCTCTTTTCAAAGCAGATAAGCGTTCCCTCCCCACTTTTGAAGGATTGGCGCTGCATAATCTTCCTATTCTTATTTAACCATTAGGCTTAGTAAAATACTTAAGTGAAAATCAGGGTGAACGATTACACATAAAAGTACAACGTTGCTCTTTTCAAGGCAGGTAAGCCTTCCCTCCCCACTCTTGAAGGGTTGGCGCTGCATAATCTTCCTATTCTTATTTAACTATTAGGCTTAGTAAAATACTAAGTGAAGATCACGGTGAACTAACAAGTTGAAGTTTTGCAGCGCTTGTCTAGTAATTGACTCTGATTTCATCTTAGTAAAATCTTTCAATTTGTTAGTATCTACGACCTACTCTTAAATTGCCTAGTGATTAGTTTTAATGGCATGTCAACCCGTCTAGGGAGACTTTATGTATAGAGGTTAGGGAGTTGCGTTCATTTTACATTTTTGTGTATTTGGTTTTTAAGAGTTTGTTACGATTTTTTGCGGCCATCCTTTGGCTTTAAGCAAGAGCACTCTCCAGAGTGCGATCCTTAGTGAAAAAAGTTTTGGCTGCTCCTTGGCGTCCCCTAATGTTGGGTATGATCATTTGGTTGTTCCTTGGTGTCCATTAGTGTCGGGTATAATCCTTTGGTTGTTTCTTAATGTTGGGTATAATCCTTTGGTTGTTCCTTGGTGTCCATTAGTGTCGGGTATGATCCTTTGGTTGTAAGTCCGCTCGTCAATGTCGAATAACGTGCAAATAAACGGCTGTCAATATAAGTCAAGTTGGCGTAGTGACCTACTGTCGGTATCAGCCGGACAGCAAGGGAGTCTATCCCCCATTCACTAGCGCTAGAACGGGGAGATTGTTTTTGCTGAGGTTGAGAGCCCCACCTACCGTCAGCTTCCCTCTTTGCTCCACAGATTAGATTACCAGATCTGGGCTTTTTGGTGCGTCTCAGGAAATATACACGGCCCTGTCCCTTTTAGACGAGGGGAGAAGTGCTGCTTTGGGGAACGGCACCCCCGGGGCAACGTGATTAATTTTACTTTACTCAGAGAAATAAAGGCCGAAGCCTCTTCTTTCTTGTATTTCTTTCTTTATTATATTTTGTTGGGGGCCGTGGTGTAAGGGTTAGAGTCGTAGGAAATGGACATGTCGACCCGAGTTCAAATCCTGGATGAAACTACAGTTCATATAGCGCTAATACCACCGGGAAAGGTATGAATCTAACTACTCTCCCTCCAGATATGAGTAAATAGTAGGGTAAACTGGGTTCTTTAATCTTGTTTAGGCAACCAGTCTCGGAGAAGGAAAACTGAATTAAAACCTATTAAATTCCGCCTGGGGTGGTCACTACTAGAATAGGCTCAGTCTTAATTAGTGATCTATTTCACTAATTCTATTTTTAACAAAAGCCTGTTAAAATATAACAGTTTTTTTCTGAGGGGAGGTTAGACCCCCTGCTCACGGCTACTACGGCCCAGTTGGTTTAATCTGTGTCCGAGAGAAGTTAAACCTAGAAATTTTACTATAATTTTCCGTATAAACGTCTTAAGCGAAATTTATTTTTCTTAAATAATTTCTCTCACTATGCAAAATCAACGCATCTACTCCGTATTCACTTCTCTGCGAATCAGCACATTTGTGCGTTAGGGTAGGTCGATTTTTCACTTTTAAAAAATATCAAATTGTCCCTCTATGCGAAAGTTGTGTGTTAGTATACTGAATACTAATACCGAAAATCAGATCTTTCACTTGCACCATTATTTGAGGAAATAGCATCAAAACTTTTTCGAAAACGAGGATTTTCAGTGCATTTAAGTGAACGATCTTTTGATACTATATCCTCAAACAATGGTGCAAGTAAAAGATCTAATTTTGGTATCAGTATTCAGTATATTAGCACACAACTTTCGCATAGATGGATATTTTGATATTTTTAAAGAGTGAAAAATCGACCTAACCTAGTGTGCGTGTCGAATCTAAGATACCCACGCAGTATAAATCTTTCTGCTGTTTACATGTGTACTAAGTATAGCTAGGTCAGTCATGACGCTGAAATGTATTTATTTAGTATAGATAGTAGTAGTGAGGTGTATTCTTTTTTTGTTCTACTAAAGTACTGTTAGAATTAGACACACTTTTCTTGTCAAACTGAAAGCGTGCTGTTTTTCAGATGTCATTGTTTTAAGATTTACGTACACGGGTTTTGAGGTTTGCGTAAAATCTTACACACACACACACACACACACACACACACACACACACACACATATATATATTATATATATATATATTATATATATATATATATAGTTTGTGTCAATAAAGTATCGAGATTTTTTGTACTTTTGACACACCTTGTATTCTGAAAAAATTAACGTCCTATTTATTGTTCATTTCTATCTTGTTAAATACAGCTTTAAACTCGGCACTTTTATGACACACCTTGTATTCTGAACAAAAACGAATGTTCCATTCATTGTCCATTTCTATCTTGGTAAATACAGCTTCAATCTTGATACTTTTACAGACAGACCTTATATATATTTTTTCCTTTCCAGAGAGAGACACAGACTGATAGACAGACAGAGCGTCTCTACTTTTTAAACAAAGTCATCTTCTTTCAAATCAAGACAGCCAACTAGAATAATTGGCGCATCAGAGTCTTCCCATTCTTAGCCATCATTCTACAGCTTCACCACGGACAGGATGTGGCACAAGGTCAAGTTTAAGCCGAGATACGACTGGTTTGGATTCAGAGTTTTCCTTCTCCTTGACTAGCTGTCTAACCAAGTCTAAAGAACTCAGTCGGTCCTACTATTTACATTGAACTGGATCAGTATCAGATGGGTTCATACCTTTCCCAAAAGTATCAGCGTGAACTGAAACGCAAACAACCTCGTCCAGGATATGAACTCAGTTTGCCGTTTCCATTTTCTAAGACAATAACCATTACCCAAGCGCACCTTTATCAGTTTACAGTAAATTTTTGGATTTATGAAATTAACCCCCTCCCTCCAAAAAGTCATGATTTTCGGGACAAATTCATCGTTCTTTCAAATCACACCCCACGCTTGTTTGCCATCAGTCTATTGTAAAGTTTCAGTTGAAGAATATCTTAATGTAAATAAAGTCGGCGGGGCGGCCTAATGTCCTTATCAGCCAGACACGAGGGAGTCTATCCCCTTTTCACTAGCGCTTACCCAAGAAGATTATTTTAGCATCTGGGGTGGAGCTCTACACCTATCATGACATCCCCACGTTACCGCACAGTTCCCTGTGCTACTCATTCGCTGAGTTGGCGAGAGCCGGTATCGAACCAGGAACCACGTTTCCAAAAATACGTCGTTACTTTTCGAACAAATCCTTAAACATAATTATGTCGGATTGCACCCCACATTTGTAGCCGTCAGTCTATTGTAGTTAAATACTTGTAAAATCTATTGAACTACGAAATGATTAGACAATTTATTTCCTTCCGCTCCGAAAATGTGACATTACATTCTGAACAAACTATAAACATAGTTGTTACAAAATATACCCTACGTTTGGCACTATCAGTCTATTGTAGTAAAATGCTTGTAAAACTTCTAAAAGTAAAGTCTTCAGGGCGGCCTAATGTCGGTATCAGCAAGACAGCGAGGGAGTCTATCCAATTTTCACTAACCCTAGGAGATTATTTAAGCGCCTGAGATGGAGCGCCACACCTACCATCAGCTCTCTCCTTTTCACTAGCGCTTACCCAAGAAGATTATTTTAGCGTCTGGAGTGGAGCTCTACACCTATCATGACCTCCCCACTTTACCGCACAGATCCGTGCTTCTCATACCTTGAGTTGGCGAGGGCCGGTATCGAACCAGGAGCCTTGTGCTTCCTAGCCGAACGCTCTAACAACTGAGCTAATCCATGGACGAAAAGATTTCAAAATAGAATTTTCCGTCTTCCAAAAAGTGGCATTACTTTCTGAATCAACTAATACGGCTATTTTGACGAATTCTCCACGTTTGTAGCCATCAGTCTATTGTAGTTGAAAGTCTTGTAAAATTCCTAGATCTGCAAAATGGTTCCAACATTACTTTCCGAACAAGCAAATAAAAACCGACCTAGAAAAGGACAAAAGTCATAACGAGCTGAGCCACTACTTTCTTCGTGTAGCAGTAGCAGTAATAGTTGTTGTAGCAGTAGTGAAAGTAGTTCCATCAATAGTGAAGACGTTGCGAAATTGTATTGTGCTGATAGATCGATAGACGAATAGATAGATAGAAGGAGGGAGGGAGGAGAGAGAGAGATAGAGAGAGAGAGAGAGAGAGAGAGAGAGAGAGAGAGAGAGAGAGAGAACCACACGTTTTACAAGCATAATTGTAAAATACACGATTGTCTGAAATGTGTAAATACAGTATTACGCAAAGTACTCTGCGATTCTTGCTTGGTGACCCACGAATGTATCATTGGGCCAAGTAGGGTAATCCTAAAAGGTCTCCAGAGAGCTGGAGATGCAAGTAAACCATTAGTGTGGCTATTGGCAACACTCATGTGTCCTGCATGTGCAAGTGCTGCAATGCCCAGTTGTTTCTGATGGAGCTCCCGATTGACGTCACCACCAAGTGTGAAGTTCACGCACTTATTTGGTTTTGATCGCAAAATGAATTAAATCGATTGACATTTATCGCCAATTAACATAAGTGTAAGGCCAATCGTGCATGGATGTCAAAAACGCCCGCAAGTGGTGTAGGGAGTTTACAACGAAGATGAGGTTCAACACTTCCTCAATGACATAGAAGCGAGCTGGTATGACATAGGCATACAACCAAAAGTACATCAACCGAAATGGCCGCCCTGTCGGTGGGGCGTTAGAATGCACCGACTGCACCTCTGCAGAGGGGTAAGACTCTCCCAATGGGGCCACCTGTTGGCCGTGGGTGGCAACCCGCGATGCTTAAGGATAGAACCCAGGTGGATGAGCAGTCCATGACTTGCAATATTCCACTTTAGGCTTTTCTTGGGCTAGACGGGCGGTCGGAAAGGCCCCCTCCGATCAATCGGCTGGCCACGTCAAGCCCTAGCACTTATATGATTGCCCCAACCCTATTGCCCTTATGGCAACCTCCAATCCTTCTTATCATATGGGTGCTAGAAGGCGGTGTCTGAGGGCCTACATGTCCTGGGAATGACGTTAAACTCTATCTGATGGTGATGTTCCAGTTCTGGAGGTTTGGGGAATGTGGAGCACCCCTTCATCACCATTGCTCACTGGTCCACTCTGACCCGGAGTGGTAGTACCTGTTAGGGTCCCATCTATGAGTTGAATAGACAAACATGAGTTTATAAACACAATTGTATTATGCATTAAGAATGAATTTATTTCACAACTTTGTCGGCATTAAATGACCCACCGAGATTGATATGCCGTAAAACAAAACAAGCCAAACCAAACCAAACTCAACCGAAATGGTGAGTATATAGAAAAATAGATACAAGTTGAATCTTTAAAATGATGTAAACAGCATTGACAATAGACAATGAACATTTCTGTGATTTCTAAATATTTTAGGGACTTTACCTTTGGAATTACGTACCTTTGTAGTATATTATTTTGCCGTTACAGTGGACCACAACGTAAAAAATAAAGTAAGCGAAAATATAGACTAATACCTGAATTTTGTTAGAAAACGCAAAAAAGCTGTGGAACATGATGGTGACGGTGATACCAATTGTAGTTGGTGCACTTGGAAGGGTCCCCAAATGCTTGGAAAAATAAACTAACGGAATTGGAGATAATAAGAAAAATCGAGTATCCAGACTACAGCATTGTTAAATCCAACCAGAATACTTGGAGATTCTTGGGACCTGGGGAACTTACTGTCATTAGACTTGAGGAAAAAAACAATTAGTTAAATCAGATATCGAACTAGGAACCTTGTGGTTTCTAGCCGAACGCTCTATCGACTGAACTAACACGGCCCTATATAACATACCGAGCGCTATTTCTCGCTTTTTATCTGCAAATTAATTTAGCTATTTTACAAACCCCCCTATCTCCCATTATGAAATGTAAATAAGAATTTCGACAATTTTTTTTCAATTGAAATTTGACAATATATTTTTTACAAAACACAAGCTGAAATTTGAAAACAATTTTCACCTAGATGCCCGCTCATAAGTACCAAGTTGAACTAAGTTGGTTGGTAATTTATTACTGGGAATTTATTCTGTCTTCCAATAACCTATCTCTCCCTCTCTTTCCACAACTGTCCCCACCCTAGCCCCGTCGGTACGCTCTGATTTTCCAACACCTTCCCCACACCCCTTTACTAAGATCGATCTTTTTAGTTGTTCGTTTGAAAAACCATCAATAGTAAAGCTGTTTGCATTAAGAGCGAAAAGCCGCCATCCGTAACGTTTCTTAATTGAACCATGGTAAAACCGCGACGGAGGGGGAAGGTGAGAAGATCATGTTATGTGATAGGGGGGGGAACAAGTAGATAGAGATAAGAAAGGGTGATAGATATAGAGAGAGGTAAAGAAAGAAAGCCTTTTTCCAACATGATTCCCAAAATAAACCAAGAGAGAGAGAGAGAGAGAGAGAGAGAGAGAGAGAGAGAGAGAGAGAGAGAGAGAGAGGGGGAATCAGGTCGTTAAAGAAATAGAGGAGAAGAATGAAGCAGGTAGAGAAAGAGAGAGAGAGGGGGGGAGGGGGATGAGAAGAAGGAAGTAGGTTGTTAAACAGATGGAGAGAGAGAGAGAGAGAGAGAGAGAGAGAGAGAGAGAGAAAGAAATAGATAGATAGAGAGAAAGAAGGAATCAGGTCGTTAAGAAATAGGAAGAAGAATGAAGCAGGTAGAGAGAGAGAGAAAGAGAGAGAGAGAGAGAGAGAGAAGGGGGAGAGAGAGAAGGGGGAGAAGGGGGGTGAGAGAGAGAAGGGGAGAGGGGGAGAAGAAGGAAGTAGATTGTTAAACAGATGAGAGAGAGAGAGAGAGAGAGAGAGAGAGAAATAGAGAGAGAGAGAGAGAGGAGAAAGAAGGAATCAGGTCGTTAGAAATAGCGGAAGAAGAGAATGAAGCAGGTAGAGAGAGAGAAAGAGAGAGAGAGAGAGAGAGAGAGAAGAGAGAGAGAGAATGGGGTGGGAGGGGGTGAGAGAGAGAAGGGGGAGAAGGGGGGAGAGAAGGAAGTAGATTGTTAAACAGATGGAGAGAGAGAGAGAGAGAAATAGAGAGAGAGAGAGAGAGAGAAAGAAGGAATCAGGTCGTTAGAGAAATAGAGGAGAAGAATGAAGTAGGTAGGTAGGTAGGTAGGTAGGTAGAGAAGAGAGAAGAGAGAGAGAGAGAATAGAGAGAGAGAGAGGAGAGAGAGAGAGAGAGAGAGGGGAATCAGATCGTTAGAGAAATAGAGGAAGAAGAATGAAGCAGGTAGAGAGAGAGAGAGAGAGAGAGAGAGAGAGAGAGAGAGAGAGAGAGAGAGAGAGAGAGGGGGGGGGGACCCAGAGGTAGAAAGAATTGGAGATGGTAGAATACGGTCATAAAATTTAAATGAAGATGCTTACACAGCTGAGGAACTTATATAATAAAGAGATGATTTTGACTTTTTATCAGTGTTCCCACAGCGGTCTTGAGTAAAGGCAATAAAAAGGGTACTCCACACCCCCCAGAGCTCCAGATACTAGACGCAGCTAAATGTCACACCCAGGATATTTTCTTATATTTGGCTTGGCTTGGCCACATAATAATTAAACCTCTTATAATTTTCTCTAGATCACAAAAGTTAAGCAGCAATGAGCCTGTTCAATACTTAATTGAGTGTCCACTTAAGCAACAGCAGTCTGGGTCCTTTGTTTATTAAAATCACTTGATTCGGTATTAAATAACCTAAAAAGGATTTATATGCTGTAAATCAGAAACAAACTTGGTCCCCGAAGTTAAGCAGCAATGAGCCTGTTCAATATTTAATTGAGTGACCACTTAAGCAACAGCAGTCTGGGTTCTTTGTTTATCAAAATCACTTGATTCGGTTTTAAATGACCTGAAAAGGGTATATATATTGAAAAACAAACATATAGGTGCTAGGGCTTGACGTGGCTAACCGTTTGATTGGAGGGAGCCTCTCTGATCGCCCAAAATGACTTTTATTGACGATTATATATATATTTACCAACCTCCTTTGCACGAGGAAGAAAAGAGACAAGGTCAATATCTGCAGCGGAGTTTAACAGTTTTAAATTCAGAGTTTCATTTCTTGCCTGGTTGGCTAACAAGTATGTCCTACTATTTACCCATAGCTGGAGGGAGAGTAGTTGTTTCTGTTACGGCATTTATCCTGAATCGGTTAAACCGTCTCCAACCAACGAATTCATCTGTGGTGAATTCATGGAAGGATTAACAAGAGAATACGAAATTCACAAGTGGCCCCCAAACCCCGTATGCATATCCCGTTGTCCTGTATATGATGTAAAACTCTATCTGATGGTGAAGTTCCACTTCTAGAGGCCTGGGGAATGTAGAGCACCCCTTTTATCATCATTACTCGCAGGTCCACCTTGACCCGGAGTGGTAGTATCTGTTGGGGACCCATCTATGGGTTAAATAGAAAATTTGTTTATAAAAAGAAAAGAAAATGAGTTTAAATTTTCCACCGAACTATCGCTACGAATCTTTCAAAACTTTTCCCGCATTAACTGACCCACCGGGTTTTGATGAGCCGTAAAACAAAACAAACAAATCTCGGGGGCCATATGGCCCCCGATTGAAAACCTCTCTGCAATACGATCAACGCCGTCTTATGCAGTATGGCAACGTCTCTGTTGCAGGAGCACTTACCAACTCAGAAATGTCAGTTTCCTGCTCCACTCCCCATTCCCATCCCCACGACCCCACCCTAACCATCACTGTCATCTCTCTCATTGTTGTTGTTGTTACGGATTGGGAATTTCTCGTTGATATAGCCGCCATTTTGATTTCCAGCATTTCGTAGAGTCAGCTGTCTTCATTTGCCTTGCACAGCGCTTTTATTTACCTTAGTGGCTATCTAAGTTTTTTTCCTATTTGTCTATTTCCTTCCACTCTTATCCAAATATATATATGCCGTTCGCCTACTATCCATCTAATTTCTTCCTCTCTCATTCTATTCATCAATTTCTTTTTTTCTCTTCTATCTTATTATAATGGAGATGTTATTGTCTGTCTGTTATATCACTGTCAAAATTCTCTTTCTTATTTACGTGATATTCTCCATGATTTTATTTTTAATTGAACCTCATTGTTCATCTAAATTTTTTTTTTTTCTCTTTCTATCTTATTATAATGGAGATTGTGTATTTGTCTGTCTGTAACCGAACTATATCACTACTCAATCAAAATTCTCTTTCATTTCGTGATATTCTCCATGATTTTATTTTAATTATTGTTCAAAATTTCTTTTTTTTTCTTTCTTATTATATTGTGTATGTCTGTCTGTCTAAAGTCATCTGATATATTCCCCTTCATTTCAGTTCATCTTATTCTTTTTTTCTCGCTCTATCATTCGATTGATGTGGACGTCTGTTGTCTGTCATGCTAAACTAATTTTTCCTATTGTCTCTCAAAATCAACTGTATTCCAGATTAAAATTATGCCCCTTGACGTTAAACTCATTGTTCATTCTCTCTTCATTTGTGAGTTTTCATGTATCTTTGGGGCCGGTCTGTCTAAACCGATAGTTTTTTCTTTTCTAGCTACAATACTTTCAAGGTATCAGTACCACCTTATCACTACTCAATTTCTAAATTTTTTTATTGCATTAACAGGATGATGATTTTTAATGGAACTTAACGCCCCAACAACCCTCCTTCTTCGGTATTATTATCAATTTTGTTTATCTGATTTAGGTGTGGCTGGATGAATGAATTAACGACTCTGTATTGGAACGTTATTTCGTCTCAGGAACACTATAACCCCTGTGAACAGTCATGGCTTTCCTTATTAGTCAATATCTGCATTCTAAAAAATAATGGAGATTTGCTGGCCATGATAAAGTTCTATACTAAGGTCGGGGACCTAAGAGTACGCAGGAGTCGTGAGTTGTGGATAGGCATTGGTCTAGTCCTCAAAGCATAATTGACACTCCGATCTAGCCAATATTATTCTTCTTGCTTATTGAAAATAGACTGCGTTGTCCAAGGGTAAAAGTTTACCTTGAAATTCAAGCTGTGGGAATTATTATTGAAATATTAAGTGGTAATGAACAACGTTCATGCTAGCATTGATACAGAAATTGGAAATATAATAATAATTATATTGATTTTACGCCATATCTAATTCGCGTAGTTATGATTATTTATTTGGTATCAAAGTTTGCCTGGAGTCTTCCCTTTCTAGTTGCATTCAATTTCATCTTTTCTTCTATCTCATTTCCTTAAGTTTCTATCTTGACTTCTTACTATTCCATCATTAATCTATTCTTGTCCTTTTAATCCAACCAATTAAATATTCTTTTCTCCATCATCATATCCTCTAATTGTTCTATCTCGTTATCCCTATCCATCTAAGTTTCTTCTTTCTCCTTCCTATCTATCTAAGATTGTTATCTCCTTCTAACATCCATCTAAGATTCTGTCTTTCTCCCTTCTATCATCTAATGGTCTGTCGTTCTCTTTCTAACTATCCATCTAAGATTCTGTCTTTCTCCTGCTATCCATCCAAGTATTTCTTTCTCTCTAACTATCCATCTAAGTGTCTGTCTTTCTCCTTCTAAATAAGCCATCCTAATTTCTGTCTTTCTCCTTCTATCACAAAGTGTCTGGTTTTTCCTTCTAATCTATCTTGTCTTTCTCCTTCATAGATCTAAGTGTCTGTCTTTCTCCTTCTAACTAATAAGTGTCTGTCTTTCTCCTTCTAAATATCCATCTAATGTCTGTCTTTCTCCTCTAACTCCATCTAAATTTCTGTCTTTCTCCTTCTATCCATCCAAGTGTCTGTTTTCTCCTTCTATCCTAAGATTCTTTCCTTCTAAACATATCTAAGATTCTGTTTTCTCCTTCTATCCATCTAAGTGTCTGTCGTTCTCCTTCTAACTATCATCGTTCTCTTTCTCCTTCTATCCATCTGAGATTCTGTCTTTTCCTTCTATCCATCTAAGATTCTGTCTTTCTCCTTCTATCCATCCAAGTATCTGTCTTTCTCCTTCTCACTATCCATCTAAGTGTCTGTCTTTTTCTAACTACCATCTAAATGTCTGTCTTTCTTTTCTAACTATCCATCTAAGTGTCTGTCTTTTCTCCTTTTAACTAGCCATCGTCTTTCTCTTCTATCCATCTAAATTTCTTGTCTCTTCTATCCCCTTTTATCCTTATCAATTTAAATTTCTTTCTTTCTCTTATCTTTAAGACTTTTCTTTTTCTCATCAATCAATAGAATTTTCTTTCTTCTCTCTATTCTCTAAGTTCATTCTTTTTTCTTTCTTCATCGTTTTTTTTCTATTCATTTAATTTAATCTTTTTCCCGTTTCTCTCCCATCAATCTAAATTTGCTCTCTTTGAGTCCGTTTATCTATCAGGTACCAATCAGCATGTGGTAAATATTTTCTTTCTCATGTAAATTTTAGTGACAAATAGAAAATTCCCTCTTCTACGATTGATGTGTACGTTTCAAAGAATTTCGAGAAAATTAAAATAAATAAATTAATAAATAAATAAATAAATAAAAACAAACAAATATAAATGATAAAAAATAAAACAAAATAAAGGTAACAAATCAGATAAATAGAAAAGAAGGGGGAATAATGAAAGTAAAGAAATCCTAGGAAGAAAGAAAAAAGAAGAAAAAACAACAATAACAACAACAAAGGACCCTAATATGTTAAAAAGAGCACAACATATTAAGACAGAAGAAAAGGTGACACAAATTGGGATGAATTAGAACAAGAAAGGGGTTAATTATATATACTAGCAAATATATGCACCCTCTGGGTGCAAGTATTTAAGTTTTAATATAATAAAACATCATGTTAAATTAGAAAGGCTAATGAAACTGAATAAGAATTCAGATAAAAATATTTGGAACAGAGTGGGTATAATCGGAAAACTTTGAAACTAACTGTTCCACCATTTTCCCTTACTCCCGTCTTTCAGTGGTAAATTTCCCTAATTAACTATTTAGTTTAAATAGGAAGAAAAGAATAAAATTACAGTTATTCTTTATGTTAGATTTCTGTTAAGATTTATCCCCGAGATTTTTTGCTCATATTTATTAAGATAAAACCAAACAATTAGAAATCAATAATACTAAGCATATATTTATTAAAATCAATTTTTTTAAGATCAATATGCAAATTAGCCTTCCCATTCACACTGTAAACCGCTATTTCGTTGAATATATAAAATAATTGCATGTTATTAGTATGTAGATATTGTTAACAGTCTTAATGATGTAAAACAATTTTACTAATAATTGAGGTTTAAATAAAAAATAAAATCATGGAGAATGTGATGTAAATAACAAAGGGAATTGTGACTTGTATAGTAATATAGTTTCGGTTACAGACAGAAAAACTCACAATCTCCATTATAATAAGATATATATATATATATGAGGGTAAGTAAACAAACAAATGTGTTCATTTTTATATGGCTTTAAGCCGACAATTTTTGTCAGATATGTGCTTAATTTAAGTCATACCTAATTTTGAAAATTAATTAGTTAATAATTAATGAATTTAGGCGGGCATATATGTTCAAATGTAAGGCTAAACAAATCGTAATTTTCAAAATGAGGTATGACTTCAATTATATATATATATATATATATATATATATATATACGCATGTTTAATTAAACAAAAGACACATCTCCTGTTTAGCAATTTTATTTGTGATTTTTTCAAGTTTTCTGGCCAACTTTTTAATATTTAGGTGAAATTCGTGGATTAGTCCACCAAAGTTCATGTCCCGAGTACTTTCGGCTCTTCGAAGTGCCATCATCAGGGATCACCCTGTTTTCCGGTTTTTCAAATTATATTAATGAATGTTGAGGCTGGGAAAAGATTTTACAAGTATTTTTTTTCTTTTCATTTCTTTTTCTTTTCTTTCTTTTAATAAAGAATTGATGACAGCAAGGAAACTAAAGAAGAGATGATTTAGATCAGAGGCTGAAAAAGTACATGGAAAGATTGAAAATGTCGAAAATTAAAAGGCCAAAAAAAAAAAAAATACAAAAAAAAAATGACAAAAGACAATTAGAAGTCACCTAATTTCTTTTATTCGTTTCGCTTTCTGTTTCGTCTTTCATTCATTCTTTCAAATTATTCGTCATTTGTTCATTGATTCTTTCTTTTTCTCTTCATATTCTTCAAGTAGTTTATCCTCCCTATTTGCTTATTTATCGTATATTTTTCTTCTTCTTTGCTGGTGTGTCTTTCGTTCTTCTGTTTCACCTTCTTTACATTGTGTTTTTTAATTTCTTTGCTGGGCGTCTTTCTTTTTTCTTGTTTTTTTCTTTACTTTTGTCTTTCTTCTTTTTATACTTATATCTTTCTTACTTTCTACGTATCCCTTTTTTTCTTTCTTTCATTATTTTTTTATACTTATATTATTTTTTTAAAACTCTTTCTTTCTTTTTTTCTTACAAATCGTGTCTTCTTTCATCTAGGAGTGACTTTTTCTTTTTTGATTTATCTTTCTTTCTTGTCTTTCTTTCTTTACTTCGGTCTTTCTTTCTTTACTTTGTGTCTTCTTTTTGTCTTCTTTAGCTTATTTCGTGGTTTTCTTTTTTCTTTGATCTTTCTTTATTCATATCTCTTCTTTCTTTCCTGTTCTTTACTTCTTCTTCTTCTTTGTTTTCTTTCTTTACTTCGTGTAGCTTCTCATGTTAGTGAGATCGTCTTTACTTCGTCTTTCTTCTTTCTTTCTTTCGTTCTTCCTTCGATCTTTTTCGTTCTTTTTTCTTTTCTTTTTCTTTTCTCCGTTTTATTTCTTTTCTATTATTTTTCTTTCTTTACTCGTTTATTGTGGTTTTCTTTTTTCTTGGGTTTCTTCTTTATTTCCTTCCATTCTTCTTTCTTTTGTCTAGATTTTTCTTTTTTGTCAATATTTGAGCGATTAGGGAATGTGTTTGAATGTACCTGTATTCTTATAACATTCTTGCTGAATCTTTCTTTCTTCTTTCTGTTCTGTTCTTTATTGTGGTTCGTGTCTTGTGTCTTTAACTGCTTCTTTGCTTTCTTTTTTTTTTTCTTCTTTCTTTTATTTAGACATATCGTGTCTTTCTACTTTCATTAGCTTTCTTTTCTTTACCTTACTTCGGGGTTTTACTTTTCTTATGTCTTTCTTTATATATCTAATCTATAGTTTGAAGTGATAGGTGATATCTAGTTGTGCATTCGTTCTGTGCAGATAGCGAAGGAGGGTCCCGGAATGACATATGAACTACAGCGTGCCAGCATAGACGCAGTACCAGTAAGTTCTGACTAGGCTACTTAAGGACCAGCCGAATACAGCAGCGGCAGCAGATCTGATGAT
>CM042175.1:15395192-15405192 GCA_023376005.1 Doryteuthis pealeii
CCAGTCTGCCCTACTATTTACCCATAGCCGGAAGGAGAATAGATTCATACCTTTCTCAAGGTTATTAGCACAATGTGCAATGCAAACAATCTAGTCCAGGATTTCAACTCGTCTCACCGAATCCATTTCCTTTGACGGTAACCATTACGCATTACGCGCCTCCAAATGAATTTGTTAAAATCGTGACTTGAAAGGGTTTAACTCTTTGCCTACAAAATTTCCCCAACGGCTGTACCTAATTATCTTATTTTTTTATCAGTATGATCGGATATTTCAAAGTTCACTATTCATTCACCTCAAAACTCATTCTATACAAAGAAAATCTTATTATTGTTTTAATCCGAACCTTTCTGTGCAATTATAAGGAATACGAATGTGAGCAGCTGTCAGCTACTTACGGTAGGATCGCGGTGGTGGGTGAGCTGCTGTGAGCAGTTTGAACTAGCCACAGTTTAACTATAATAAACCATTCAATTTCCCTGAATGTTTGAGATAAGGCTTGATGATTAGTATTATCTGCGTTATTCGGACTATTGTCCTAATCTTCATTGTTATCTGTACAACATTTCGGCCGATATACCCTCCGGCCTTCTTCAGGTATTTCTTGTCGGACACGGGAACCTTCTTTTCGGACAAAAAAAGCCTTTATGACACAAATATAGATTCCATCAGCTTTAGCATAATATATATATATATATATATATCATGTCGCGCAATTTGCACGGATATCCATGACGGTCTCTCGCCAACCCTCCCTGTCACTCATCGACTCTGGGAGCTCCTCCGCGCAGCATCCAGCATCTTTACATAGTTGGTCAATGTAGGTCCTGGCTGGGCAGCCTACGTTAGCATGTCCATGTGTTGGCCTCCACAGTAATACGTCGCTTACGAGCTCATCCCTACTTCTCCAGCAGTGCCCCGCATGACTAGCCCTCCTTACTCGTATGGTCTGTGATATGGGAGGCAGGTGGCCATACAGCTGCTTCTTGGTTGGGTGCTGTTTTCACGAATTATTCAGGCTGCTCGTAGCATTCTTGTGCAGCTCCCATCTAGCTTATTCTCAATGCGTTTCGTTAGGATCCAGGTGGTACAGCCATACAGCAGTACCGATATGACCACAGCCTGGAGAATCGTCTCTTTAGCTTGTCAGGGAGTCGGATTCCATACGACTGATAGTTTATTGGTGGCCAACATGCCTTTCCTGCGTGTGTTAACATCGCTTTCTGTGGATGTGATATTACTACCTAGGTATGTGAATATTCCAACTAGTTTAAGAGGCCTACCGTCTAGTGTGGAGATGCCTCCTTGCTTTTTGAAGCTCATGAACTCGGTTTTATCAGAGTTCACATAGAGGCCGACATATATATATAATTGATAGGTTACATATCAACTGTGTACGGTAGTGTAGATAAATCGGTGTTTAATGGTGTTAAATTTTGCAATGATTGATGATTCAGACAAATTGCAAAGATTAACAGTAAGTGAAGTGGTCTATTGTTGGTAACAAACTGACAGTGACGGAGTCTATCCACTTTTCACTAGACCACGGAAATTGTTTTTGCATCTGAGGTAAACCGCCACACCTACCTCCAACCCCTCACTTTGTCGCCCAGATCCAAGCTGTGCGCTGAGTTGCCGAGAACCGGCTTCAAACTGGGAAACTTGTGATTCCGAGGTAGATGTTCTACCGACTGAGCTCAACCGGCCCAAGTGCAGTTTATAATAATTGCAGATTATTTCTGGATAAAAAAAAAAGAAGATGTATTCTAGAATATGCCGACAATAATAAATTGCTGAACAAAAAAAAAAAATGTGAATTGATTTCTAAGTGTAAACATGATAACAAACTCCTTCTGCATCACTTACCACTTGATTGATTTCAAAATGTATTTTCCAAAGATTTCTACATATATTCAGATTACAAAAATCAATAAACAACAACTTTTGTTTTGTATGTATGTATGTATGTATGTATGTGTGTGTGTTTGAGTGTGTTTGCGTGTGTTTGTGTGTGTATGCCACAGGTGCCAACATGATGCCACGTGACAAATCCTTGTACCTTATGGAAGCGCGTGGTGTAATAGTTAAAGTCATGGGAAATTAACTCGTCTCCCCGAGTTCAAATCCTAGACGTGGTAATTGCATTTCACTTAGTGCTAATACCCTTAGGAAAGGCATGAATCTTACTCTCCATCCAGCTATGGGTAAATAGTAGGGTGGACTGTGCTCTTTAACCTTGGTTAGGCAACCGGTCTGGTTGAAGGAAAACTCTGAATTCAAACCTGTTAAACTCCGCCTAAGAAATTGAGCTTGTGTCGCATCCTGCTCGCACGGAGAGGTTGGATATATATATATATATAATATATATATATATATTATATATATATATATATGTGTTGTGTGTGTGTGTGTGTGTGTATACCTTAAACGGTTGACAACCACATTTTTCTCCTCCTTCCGTCTGGGAAATGTGTGGCTGTTTGTTTTGTTTTATATATCAGCACTTTTCGGGTTATTTAATGCTGAGTCAATACTTTTTGATAACCAAAAGACTCAGGTTGCTTACAGTACCTGTTGTTGCTTAAGTGGTCACCGAATTAAGTATTGAACAGGCTCCTTGCTGCTTAACTTCGGTGATTTAGAGTGAAGCGGTCGTGTGGTCCCGATTTCAATTCACGGGCTCAGCAAGTACATACTTTTGATATTTTAGGTTTTAATCCCATTCTGCCATAGAAGTATTGAGCACGTTTTATGAAACTTTACTAACTTGCATCTTTTCTACTTTTATATATTCAAATAAACTGTAATTATTTCGATTTCGTTTCACTCATTCGAATGATTTTCTTGATATTATCATGTCGAAAAGAAATGATAAAAAACCTGAAAGAATTATTATTCCGAGTACTTTCGGTTCTCCTTTGAACCATTAAAAAGACTAACAAAACTAAATAAGAACAAATATAAAAATATTACATTCATTTTAATGTTATTTGAATTGATACCTATATAAAATCATATATAGGATTGCTTTAAATACGTTTGAGAATAACATGATAGTATTAGAAATCAGTAACAACGAATTATTATTTATCAAACCCAGCATTGTTAAAATCATTATGCAAATTATTCCTACCATATTAGGACAATCTTAGAGATTTCTTAGAGATATTTAACACATATTTCAGGATTTCAGAGTGTTTTTAAGTGGTCATCATTGTTGTATCAATTGTATTGGTTATTCACTAAGTTGAACATAAATTACAGGGGGGGGGGAATTACAAAAATTTAAAGAATATTGTTTGGTTTGTTTTTGTTTACGGCATATCAACCTCAGTGGGTCATTTAATGCCGATAAAGTTTTGAAATTAAATCAATTTCTTAATGGATAATACACTTTTTTTTAATAAATACATTTTTTATATTTAACCCATAGATGGACCCTAACAGGTACTACCACTCCGGTCAGAGTGGACCAGGAGCATTGGTATGAAATGGGGTGCTCCACATTCCCCAAAACTCCAAAACTGGAACCTCACCATCAGATAGAGTTTAACGTCATTCCCAGGACATGTAGACCCGCAGCCACCGCCTTCTAGCACCCATATGATAAAAAAGGTTGGGGCTTGCCATAAGGCAATAGGGTTGGTGCAATCGTATAGGTGCTAGGGCTTGACGTGACGCAGATTGATCGGAGGGGCCTCTCCGACCGCCGTCTAGCCCAAGATAGGGCCAAAGTGGAGTATTGCATGTCATGTAGTATTTAAGAAAATTCAGTTCAATTATTGAACAGAGCAATATAATTAGAAAAAGAGCTTTAAAAGTGTCATTTTGCGGTTATAGATCTATTTCTATCCGCAGGTATGAGTGTATACCTGTGGAATAGAAATAGATTTATAACCGCAAATGGCCGATTTTAAACTTATTTCTTTACTATATATAAATATATAATATATATATATTATATATATGTATATATCTGAAAGTAAATGGAAGTGAATCGACAGTAGGATTAAACATTTTTGAAAAATAGAATTTTTCGAAAAACTAACAACATCATTTGTTTTTTCCAAAAAGTTTCATATTTATATATATATATTATATATATATATATATATATATATATATTATATGCGCCCTCTGTGTGTGTGTGTGTGTGTAATTTGGTAAGAATGTTTATTTCCAAATTACATTTTTACCCAAACAGGAAATTTCACTAATTACTAATTAGTTAGTAAATAAAAAAAGGAAGAATTCATCTCCGTCCATTTCATGTGTCCGTCTTATTCGTGTGCGGGTGTGCAGCTAGCTGTGTGCACGTGTGTTCGATCGTCTCACGCGTTTAATGCAGTACTGCATGGGTGGTGACTGCGGAAGAGTGCCAATACATTTTGCTATATTTCACGGGAGGAGGTAGATGGAACATATGACTAAATAGTCCTAGTGGATATATAGAAAACTACATTAGACTATCCCCGTTAGATTAGAAAGATAGAAACATCCAAGGATGCATCACTTGAAGTGACATACTATATAAAAAAGATATTATAATATATATTATTATATATATATATATATATATATATATAATATACTTAAGTGTAGTAGGATTATATTATATTATATCATAATTTATATATATTTGTGTACGTAGCTATATATATATATATGTCAAAGTAATTGGGCGGCCTAATGTTGGTATCAGCCATACAGCCAGGAGTCTATCCCCTTTTCACTAGCGCTAGACCAAGGAGATTATTTAGCGTCTGGGTGGAGTGCCACACCTACCATCAGCTCTTGCTTTACCGCACAGATCCCTTATAAACGCTTATTGGGGGGCCGGTATCGAACCAGGAACCTTGATGATAGTCCTAAAAGACTGAGCTAAACCGGCCCTTATACATATATATATATATATAATTCATCCACATAATGTCCTCTTTCAACGATCACGTCTTTAATGCAGCTAGACTAAGCAAGCTACGTTCAGCCAGAATTGAAACACGACCGATTTTTCAGTGCCTCTTGCTATAATTCAACCCTCTTGCGGAAGGTAATTTTACTGATAAACATACATATATAAGGCAGCTGGAATTATGTTGGCCTCTTCAAACTCTTTCATGGTATCGAAGAGATGATAGTGATTATTCCAGTGACGAGAAGTAAATCTGTAGTGAAGAAGTGGCTCAAGAACAGTCAACAGAAATTTTATGGGGCAGGGATGCATCTTCTCATTCGAAGGTGTAACATTGCTATTAAGAGAAAACGTGACTATGTGGAGAAGTAGGGATGTGATCCACGGAAGACTAGCTTCAAATAGATGTTCCTGTGTTGGTAATTTAACATGTCCTAAATAAAATGGCATTACTCTCTGACTTATACTTGTACGTGCATTGATGATAACGTCGTATTTAATGCATCTATACTATGCTAGTATAGAATAATCGGTCAGTCCAGGACAACGAAATCCAAGAGATTGTTTTGTAGCGTCTGAGGTGGAGTGCAACACCTATCATCAGCTCCTCACTTTGCCGCATAGATCCCTGTGCTACTCATACGCTGAGTTGCCGAGGGCTGGTATCGAACTTGGAACCTTGTAGTTACCAGGCGAATGCTTTACCGACTGAGCTAACCGACCATATATATATATATGGTATTTGTGGAAAAGGGACTTACCGGTGAAGTAGGTCACAATGGTTAGTTGATGCAAGTTTCACAATGATAAGACAGTGATATAACAAATATAAAGTGCTCAATACGTTGGTAGAGCAAATTTATTATGAAATGGCTAATGACCTACTCGAGTTTCACCATAAAGATCTTCAGGGTTATAGGTATGATTAATTGCAGATGATTTGCACTGTGTATTCTTGCGATAAACGGTTGGTTACAGGACCTGAAGATCCTTATGGTGAAACTCGAGTAGGTTATTACCGTGTACCATTATCATGATATATATAAATATTTGTAAATGTATAAGTAGTAACTTACCGGGGGTATGAGTACGATCGTTGGAAAGCGCACAATATCCAGAAGCTAAGTTTGAGAAAAAAAAATACAAAGTGCTCAATACAATGTAGAGCAAAAATTTATTTAACTATGGAAAGAGTAACCTACTCGAGTTTCATCGATTGATTCTTCAGGGTTACTTTAGAAAAATTAATCGAGTTTTCGATTAATCTTAGATTATAACATCTAGATTAATCGAAAACTCGATTAATTTAACTAAAGTAACCCTGAAGAATCAATCGATGAAACTCGAGTAGGTTATTCCTTTCCATTGTTAATATATATATTATATATATATATATAGAGAGAGAGAGAGAGATAATTTTGCCTAGATCTTTAAAAAAAATCTTTGTTTTTTATATTTATTAGAGAATTAACAGTAGATTTTTTTTAACTGTATAACAAATACGTGCGTAGATGGTACCGTCATATTTGACGGGTACTATGCTAGTATTGGAATAATCGGTCAGACAAGGACAACGAAATCCATGTGTGATGTACATAGGGATGTTTTGTATCAAACCAGACAATAGCCGGTAGATATCGTTTTTGTTAATTTTTCACAGGAACACCTAAGTCGGCAATTCTAGACTGAAGTCTCAGCGTTTTGCTTGTAAGCCACGTAAAGGCTGAGAGAAACGATGAGCAGAAAACAAGCTTGAATGACAGTCGGGTCATTTCATGTGTAAGGAAAAACACACGCCCGATTGATTAGTCACAGGTGACGAACTCTACAGAGAGCGGGTGGGGGTGGGGGCAAGGAAGACAGGTGAACTAAGAGATAAAAGGAGAGATCATATTTTGGACAAACGGGATTTACGTTGTGATTTTAAGTTGTTTTATTCATTGTTAAATATTGGAGGTGGGACAAAAACAGGGACTTACTGGCACTGTGTATGTTAGTCTGAGCACACAATCCTTTATAGTTACTGATATATATATATATATATATATATTTATTTATAATATATATATAGAGAGAGAGAGAGAGAGAGAGAGAGAGAGAGAGGGGGAGAGGGAGAGACAGAGAGAGAGAGGGGGGGGGGAAGGAGAGACAGAGAGCGAAGGTAAACATACTGGGATAGGTATGAACTGAAAGAGATAGATATGAACGAGAGATTTATGACCAGAACGAGATTGATTGATATGACCAGAAAGAGATAGATATGTGCAGAATGAGATAGATAGATAGATAGATAGATAGATTTACCAACCCCTCCGCACGAGCAGGATGTGACACAAGGTCAATTTCTAAAGCGGAGTTCAACAGGTTTGAATTTAGAGTTTTCCTTCTCCTAGACCGGTTGCCTAAACAAGGTTAAAGAGCCCAGTCTGCCCTACTATTTATCCATAGCTGGAGGGAGAGAAGGATTCATACCTTTCCCAAGAGTATTAGCACTAAGTGAAATGCAATTACCACATCCAGGATTTGAATTCAGGGCGACGAGTCCATTTCCCATGACTTTAACCATTACACCACGCGCTTTCTAGGTATAAGATGTAAGCAAAATCGCCACTCCTATTTATAGACTTTATTAAATAGTAGCAGGAGCTTCTGGAAAAAAATGGCCAAAGGGATTAAAGGACAAAATGCATTTAAGATCGTTTCTACTGTGCTGAAGATCACTTACTGACAGGAACCTTTCACCAGATAGACTTATCCTTAGATTAACACCAGAACGACTACAGACTTGGATTAATACCAGTGGTTCTTTGAACAGCATCTTCAACAACAACACCCCCAATATAACCCACCACAATAGCTTCATGGATTCTAACAAAAACTGAGGAAAAAAGCAGATGATAATATCTATATTTTTCTTTTTGGGGAGGTACAGCTAAAGAAAAAAAGAATTCCCAGTGCAAAGACTATTAATGTACTTCTGATCACATTAATCGACCAGTTTCGCTGATGTCGGTAAGGAACTATAGAAAGTAAAGTGCGTGACACTTTCTGGTTCATCAAATAATAATTTGGACCCCACATAAAAATTATCGGACCAAATCGAAGTCACAAGAAATCGATTAGTTTGATTATTTTTGAATGTCCACATATAATCTATTATTCAGAATGGAAATGCTTTCGTTTCTTTTGTGGTTTGGCAAGGATCGATATTTTAGAGAAATCAATCGGGCACGTGTTCACAGATTGGTCTAGTTACTGGCATGACGGTATGGTCAAGATAGGAGGACGTAGATCTTCAAAACATGGCTTTTTCAGCTAGGTGTGGTTTGTCAGATAGATATAAACGGAATGAGATGAAAGATTGATGAAAAAATTAAGTGAGAGAGAGAGAGAGAGAGAGAGAGAGAGAGAGAGAGAAGAGAGAGAGATAGAGAGAGAGAGGGGGGGACTAAAAGGGTTTTTAAAGAAAAATGTAAAGGATCTAAAAGTTTGAATGAAAGAAAGAGAGTGACATACAGAAAGACAATCAGGGACACAGCCAGTTAGATAATAGATTTTTTGATTATATATATATATATATATATATATATATATATAATATTATATAATATATATATAGCAGAGAAATGTATAAATCTAGTGAAAGTGGATAGAAAGCACTAATATTGTTTTTTTTTACGGCATATCAAAACTTTTCGGATTATTTAATACCGAATCACGTCATTATGATAAACGGATTTATCAAATAAGCTTTTGGTTGAAATAAATTTATAACCGTTAAAATCTTCGAAACTTATGTCTTTTCTGTATTAATCCGATATATATATATATATATAATATATATATATATATATATATATATATGCACAGGTTCGTCCAATTAGTAGCATGACAGTATGGTTAAGATGTAAGAGCGTATATCCAAATACCTAAGCTTGTGGTACTCTTGAAATTTCTCGACCGTAGGAGTGTTGTTCAGTAAATTCTTATACCATAGAAAAAATAAGACCATTAAGCTATCGATAGATTTGAACAATATATATATATATATATATATATATTATATATAATATATATATGTGTGTGTGTGTGTGTGTGTGGTGTGTGTGTGTGTGTGTGATAAAACTGACAGTTTCTCCTCAGACCAGCACTTGGTCTGAAGATTTCATTAGTGAGAAACTACTAGTAGCAAAGACACATTGACACCATTTACACGCTACGTTAGATAAAAATGCTATATCCGTGATATTGAGCACTGCCGACTTAAAACAACACCCATATGATCTATATAATGTATATATATCGGGGTATCTCAGTCGGTAGAGCGTTCGGCTAGAAACCACGAGGTTCCTAGTTCGATACCCGCCCTCGCCAACTCAGCGTATGAGTAGCACAGGGATCTGTGCGGTAAAGTAAGGAGCTGATGTGGCGCTCCAACTCTGATGCTAAAATAATCTCCTTGGTCTAGCACTATTGAAAAGGGGATAGACTCCCTCGCAGCATGGCTGATACCGACATTAGGCCGCCAGACGACTTTACTTTTACATATATATATATATATATGCATATATAGACTATACTTATTTTTTCTCTAGTATATGAGGATAGAAAATCAGGTCCTCGATTACAGAGTCCTCGAGTGTAAGAACTCATTCATTATGGTGTACACAAGATTAAAAGCAGAATATTATCCACTTTATTTCAAGAGAACGGGCGCATTTTCTTGACGAAAAGTGTATAACATGCTGCTTTGAAACCAATGGTAACAATCGCACCTAAAATGTATTGTACACTATAATGAATAAATACACACACACACACACACACACACACACACAGAGACATATATATATATTAATATATATATATATATATATATATATATATATATATGAATGAGAAAAAGGGGGTTGGGATGAATCCGACAGAATGAGGTAAAATATAAGGAATGAAATAACAAAACTCAAACAAAAATGTGTAGTATATTTCGCTGGATTTTTAACACGGCTTCTTCACATTTTATTGAATTATCAGGATCATACGAGTGTTTTATAGAAGGGAGAAGTAGGTAGGTGGGTAAGTTTTGTG
>CM042175.1:15415192-15424105 GCA_023376005.1 Doryteuthis pealeii
AATATATTATTTCGATAATCAATATTTACATTGTCATTATGTAATTTCCTGTTCTTTTGCCCTTTTATCCTTCTTGTATATTCGTTACATAGATTATTACTTATACTAGCAAATATAATGCACCCTCCGGGTGGCAAGTATTTAAGTTTTTAATGCCAATGAAATATCGTATTAATTAATGTAACAGAGTGGAGGTATAATAGAAAATAGTAATGAAACTTACTCTTGTCCATCACTCCTGTCTTTCATTGCTGAATGTTAACTTTATTTAAATATTTAGTTTAAATTAGGAAATAAAGAATAAAATGACAGTTTATTTTTCTTCTTGGTTTAATGGGGAATTTCAATTTAACGATTCATGAGAGATTTTTCTTATAATTCATTAAAATAAAACCAAACAATAGAAATCAATAATACTAAGCACATCTTTTAATAAAATCACATTTTTAATATCAATATGCAAATTAGCTTTCCATTCACAGGACTGCAAAACCGGCTATTTTTGTATATATAAACAATTGCATGTTATTCGTATGTAGATATGGACAACACTATAAAAAGGTCAGCAATTTTATTATAATTGAGGTTTAAATTATAAATAAAATCATGAGATGTGATGCAAATAACTATGTTAATTGTGACTCGATTAGTAATATATGTTTCGGTTACACAGAAAAAACCCCAAAACAAACAATTTTTTTCCCCCCAAAAAATTTTAATAAGAAAAAAAAAATAATCCCTAAGAGACTCCTTGTTTTTGGTAACCCAAAGCCTTCACCTAGTCAGTTGAGGTGAAGATTTCAATAGAGAATCGGGTGTTTATAGGTGGATTTGCCGAGCACCAACCGCCCTCACACACACTATAGATTTTAATTGTTCCCCAAAGATGATTTAACTCGATGGGGGAATAGGTAAGGGAAAGGTCTGGCAAATCCACCCATAAACACGCCCGATTCTCTATTGAAATCGTAGCACCATCAACTGACTAGGTGAAGGCTTTGGTTACGCGAAACAAAGGAGTCTCTAGATATCTTATTATATGGAGATTGTGTGTTTTCTGTCCTGTAACGGAGCGAAACTATCATTCTAATGCGAGTCACACATTAACATAGTTATTTGCATCACATTCTCCATGATTTTTATATTTAAACCTCAATTATTAAATAAAATTGCTTGACTTTTTTATTAGTGTTGTCCATATCTACATACGAATAAAACATGCAATTGTATTTATATATAGCAAAAAAATAGCGGTTTTGCAGTGTGAATGGGAAAGCTAATTTGCATATTGATATTAAAAATGTGATTTTAATTAAATATGTGCTTAGTATTATTTGATTTCTAATGTTTGGTTTTATTTTAATGAATATAAGCAAAAAACCCCCCCCTCCCTTCTCTTCAATGAATCTTAATGAAATCATTAACAAGAAGAAATAACTGTCATTTTATTCTTATAATTTCCTAATTTAACTAAATATTTACAATAAGTAACATTCAGCAATGAAAGACAGGAGTGGATGGAAGTAGTAAGTTTTCATTACTATTTTTCTATTATATTACCTCCAATCTGTTTACATAATATTAATACGATATTTTCATTGCATAAACTTAATACTTGCACCCGGAAGGGTGCATATAATTTGCTAGTATAAGTAAATAAATCTATGTAACGAATATAACAAGAAGGGGCAAAAGAAACAGGAAAATTAACATAATGACATGTAAATATTGATTATCGAAATAATATATATTGTCTAATGTTCTATTACTTATGCGCCAATCGCACAAATATATATATAATAAATATTTATATATATATATAATATATATATAGATAGATAAGATAGATACACATATTCTTACATATGACACACAGATGGTATACATATGTATCTAAATGTGTATGTATAATGTATGTATATGTAGGTATGTGTATTTGAAATATATGTATGTACTATCATGAGTATATGAAAGTGTAATATATGTAAGCATATGAGTAATTATGTATGTATGGTAATACTATGAAATGTGTGTAAATATATTATATATATATATATATATATATATATATATAATATATAAGTATATATATATAAAAGTATCTATAGGTTTTACATATATATATGTGTGTGTGTGTTGTGGTGTGTGTGTGTTTTCAAATAATGTGTTTTCAATAATGCGAAATATATAAAACTTTATATGTAATTATATGTTAATTATATGTAATGTTTAGTAAGGGTAAATAGTAAGGGCAATTGGGCTCTTTATCCTGATATGGCAGCCGGTTGAGAAAGCAAAATTCCGCTTAAAAATTGAACTGTGTCACATCCTGTCCAGGCGGAGAGTGGGTAAAATAAACATTATGTTTCTGTAATGATAACAAAATTCTGCAAACCTCTAGCAGAGGGGATAGACTCCCCAATGGGGCCACCGTTGGCCGTGGGTGGTGACCGTGATGCTTAAGGATGGCCCAGTGGATAAGCAGTTCATGACATGCAATACTCCACTTTGGCCCTATCTTGGGCTAGACGGGCGTCGAGAGGCCCCCTCCGATCAATCGGATGTCGCGTTTCAAAGCCTAGCACCTATATGCATTTTCACACCCTATTGCCTTTTATGGCCAAGCCCAACCCTTTTTTTATCATATGGGGTGCTAAGAAGCCGGTAAGCTGCGGCTTACATGTCCTGGGAATGACGTTAAACTGCTATCTGATGGTGAGGTTCCAGTTTTGGAGGTTTAGGGAATGTGGAGCACCCCTTCATCACAATGCTCCCTGGTCCACTCTGACCGAGTGGTAGTACCTGTTAGGGTCCCATCCTATGGGTTAAATAGAAAAATGTATTTATAAAAAAAGTGTATTATCCATTAAGAAATTGATTAATTTCAAACTTTTATCGGCATTAAATGACCCACCTGAGGTTGATATGCGTAAACAAACAAAACAAACAAACACACAAAATATACAAGTGTACATGTGCATTCAAAGGTATATGATGTATATATTTGGTGTGAGCGAGTGTATTGTTATAAAGTATCTACAATGGGTATTATATATTATATATATATTACTATGTGTGTATAGTGTGGTGTGTGTGTATATGTGTGTGTTGTGTGGTGTATATATTGTGTGTGTGGTGTGTGTGGTATGGTATGTATTGTAAATCATGGAATGTGACGAACAAAGAATGTATTGTTGGCTTTTTTCCAAACTTTACTCATGTAAGTGAACAAAGATTAGATTTAAGGAGTGGAGAGCTCTCCATATCCTTTTTTTGTCTGGGTCCAAGTACTTTAAAGCCCATTCTTGGCCCATTCTCAAAAACAAGACGCACGTAGTATGTGTGTATTTGTGTGTATTAGGATATAAAATGTTATAATGATATCCTGTTATATCTACCATCTCAACGCAGGCACCAATAGCCGATTAGTTTAGAAATGAACCCACGCCCCCTAAAAATTCTTGAACAAAGAATCAAGCGAGCACTCCCAACACAGGAGCAACTCCCGTCCTCGAAATGACCAAAGATGTTTTTTTGATTGATAGACTGATCTTAAACGGCACGTCAACTCCTCCAGGATCATTTATGCACAGGTACATTTTGAGGGATGATCAAATCTTTTTCAAGGGTTTTGTTAGTTTTGACAACAGGCTGTTTTTGAGCTGTCCCATTGCTAGGGCGGGAATCACTTAAAGGGACAAGTTTATAGGGTAAAGTTAAAGTTTATTGTTATATTTTCTGGTATAATT
This sequence comes from Doryteuthis pealeii, assembly GCA_023376005.1. Classification (NCBI taxonomy): domain Eukaryota; kingdom Metazoa; phylum Mollusca; class Cephalopoda; order Myopsida; family Loliginidae; genus Doryteuthis; species Doryteuthis pealeii. Next base: position 15,418,942 of record CM042175.1, read on the forward strand.
ATATTTTATACAGAAAAGACAAAAACAAAATATCAACATTTTCAAATGTATCCCATGTTGGCACATCAACCCATGCAGGGTTATTTTATGCCAAGCATTCAATTGTGAGGGATTGTCAAATTTATTGTTGTCTTTTCAAGGAATTTTCTTGGGTTGACAGAAAACACTTCTTGGAGTTGTCCTTTGGGCTGATCAGGAACATTTTTAAGGACAAGTTCATAAGGGTAAAGTTCCAGTTTATTGTTATCCAAAGAACAGACCTTGAACAGTTTTAACCTTTTTACACCCTTGATAATGGTTCAAAAGTAAACTAAAAGTACTTGGGAATAATTCTTTCTGATTTTTGAGTGGTAATATCAAGAAAAATTATTTGAAATGTTGAAAAGAAAAATGAAAGATTACAAAACAATTTGAATTCTTTTCTATTCAACAAAATTTGCTTTAATGAAAAGATGCTATCCAAATACACCTATTTTAAACATATATATCGAGTAGTGAAATGGGGATATGAAGCCGACGAAACATATCCTCCCCACTCCTGGCAGGTTATGCTCTCTGGAAATTGAATTTTCTGGATGCCGTTTATTACGCAAAAATTGCATTGCTCTCCGTAATCAGATAGAGCACTTTCAGCGGCCTATTAGTAAATCCCCTTTCTTAAAAGTAGGTGCGTAGATGCCGCATGAGATAAGAAACTACTAATTAATGACAAATCGCGGAGGTTCGAATCCCGCGCAAGAAGCAGATGGTCTGCATAGTGGCAATGAATAGCAGTGAACAGGACAGTGTGTGAATATATATATATATATATAATATATATTATATATATATATATAGATAGATAGATAGATAGATAGATACTTTCTATAGTAAAATCCTTGCGGTAAGAAAAACCTGAAAATAACTTTTAGAAAATTATCGATTAACACTATAACACATGTTAAAAAGAATTATATATATATATTATTATATATATTATTATATTTATATATATATATATAAACCTAGGTTGTCTAAAGCTAAAATGTAAAACGTGCAGATACCTAATACAGCAAATAATAAAGCGAACCTAATGAGACAGTTATACCAAAATTAAATAGTTTCGCATAGTAGCTCATCAGGGAAATCAGATTCTTGGCCCTGGATGAGCTACTCAGGCGAAACTATTAGTAGGTATATGTAACTCATTAGGTCAACAACTGATATTATTAACAAACCAACAATGTTCCTAGTTTCGATACTGGCCCTCGCCAGCTCAGGTATGAGTAGCACAAGGATCTGTGTGGTAAAGTAAGGAGCTTGAATGTAGGTGTGGCGCTCCAATTCAGTCGCAAAATCAATCTTTTCCTGTCTATCGCTAGTAAAAGGGATCGACTCCTCGCTGTTGCTGATACCGGACTTTAGGCCACCCCGACGATTTTGCGTTACTTTATATATATATATTATATATATGTATGTATTATATATATGTATATATATATATGATATATGTATATATTGTATATATATTGTATATATATATATGTATATATATGTATATATATGTATATCTATATATTATATATATATATAACTGTGTATATATATATATATATAATTGTATATTATATGTGTTATATATATATATATTATATATATATGTGATATATATATGGTGGTATATATATATGTGTATATATAATATATATATTGTATATATATATGTGTATATTATATATATATATATATATATGTATAATATATATGTGTATGATATATATGTGTATATATATATGTATAATATATATGGTATATATATATGTTATATATATATATAGTATATATATATATATGTATATATATATATATGTGTATATATATATGTAATATATATATATATATACTTGTGTATATATATATGTAATATATATTATTAGTGTGTAATATATGTGTGTATATATATATGTAATATATATATATGTGTATATATATATGTGTATATGTATATATATATATATGTATTATATATGTAAATATATATATATATAATATATATTGTATATATAACATTATATATATATATGTATATATATGTAATATATATATTATGTGTATATATATATTTAATATATATTATATATATAATATAATATGTATATTATCTATAATTATATATTATATGTATATATATATATATATATATATATGATGTATAATTATATATATAATGTATTATATATATATATGTATTATATGTTATAATTATAATATTATATGTATTATATGTATATTAATATGATATATATATATGTATATATTATTATAGTATATATATATATATGTATATATACAATATGTATATATATATATATATCAGCTATTAAGTGATATGCAATCTTTAAATTGGGTGCAAAAGATGCAACATTTTTCTAGGATAATATTGATAAAATACAACGGAAGGAGCCACTAAGCAATAACGTACAAAGTTTGAATCTCTACACATGTTGGTCTGGGCGCGATACACTGGCGAATGAATCTTTTTTTTTTCTCATTCAATAGATAAGTTTTTTATTTATTTATTTTATTTCTTTTATTACTTTTTTTCAGTTTCGGACCAGCGCACTGGTGAGCTGGTATTATAAAAGGAATAACATTTTACAGCGAAAGAAAAAAATCTATTTAAAAGATATTTGCTTCCGCCCTTTTCATATTTTATTTCATTGTTTTAAGGGTTATGGTTTAATAGGGTTTCTTTTACAGGCATAAGGGGGATAACGTGAAGAATTATGGAAAGGGTTCGTGTAAGATTATGAGAATGAAGAGATCAGTGTATGACGTCAGCGGTTGGTAACGTGTGATTCATGTGTGGAAATTGAAAAGTGTAGAAACAGAAAAAAACGAGAATAAGGAGACGTATAAGTGGGACGTGTGAGTGAGGGACTTTCGTTCTGATTGGACAAAACGGAACTAGAGCTACGGGTGCGAATAGACAAAGATAGAGAGAAAGTGTGTTTTGGCTAGATGTTTGGAAGGGACAGACGCAAGATGAAGGTCTGTTCTCCGAGGCCATTTAGTTGGGTTGATTTAATGAAGAACTCAAGGAAAACCAACGTCGTCTTGTGTTTGTTCTTAAAAACAACGCGTCACAAAAGAAGAAAAAAACAGAGATGAAAAATCAATTGGGTTTTCAGACCAAAAGGAAAGAACAACAGAGAATCATATAGTACCTAAAAGAGGACATGAATCGTATGTTTTCTACTAAATAAGACACCTTGGACGAGAGAACGAGCGATTCCATTATGGACATGTGAATGCTGTCAATTACAGTTACTCTTTTCATTGTATTCTTGTCTACTACACCCTTTCTTTACACTAAAATACTTACTGTGTTTCCTCTAGCACCTATATGATTTTCGCATTTTTAATGGGCAAGCCCAAACCTTTTATCATATGGGGTGATAGAAGGCGGTGGCTGCGGGCTACATGTCCTGGAATGACGTTAAACTCTAATCTGTTATGGTGAGGTTCCAGTTTTAGAGGTTTGGGGAATGTGGAACCCCCATTCATCACCATTGCTCCCTGGTCCACTCTGAACCCGGAGTGGTAGTACCTGTTAGGGTCATCTATAGGTAAATAGAAAATTGTTTTTAATAAAAAAATATTGTATTATCCATTAAGAATTGGATTTATTTCAAACTTTTTAATCAGCATCAAATGACTCACTGAGGTTGATATGCCGTAAACAAACAAACAAACAAAAATTACTGTTTTCTCTTCCTACTTTCTCTATTAACTCGGATATGACTTAGCAACAGATATGTTAATGTGATAATCTACCATCCCTGTGAACATACTTTGAAAAAATTGCAGTTAAGATTCACACACAAAAAAAACGCGAGCGTTACTTTTGCGTCACCTTCGCGATACAAAAATCATGGATACAAATAACGATAACATCTCAAAAACACCTTTTTTTGGTTTACAAAATATTTTTTGTCGCGAGGCAAGAATGTTTTTTTACTAATTTGGTGTGCTGATTCAAAGTTTATAAACATTTGCTCTATCAACTCTAGTTTTCTGTTTTTGAATAGTCTTATTTTAGTATATACAGAGTATTACGTGCTTATTTCAAAGTTGCAGCAGCTTATTTACAAGATAAAACGAAGAATAAAGAACATTGAGGAATATAATATAGCTTGGATGACACAATGTACACAATTCAATAGTAGCACAGACAATTAGAAGTAAAAAGAAGACATATCATACAATAATAGAAATTAACCTGAATGCATATCACGCTTATGTACAGTATGTGTAGCAATAATGTACAGTATATATCTAAAAAAAACTAGAGGTGATGAGTAAGAAACGGATTTCTTTGTAAACCAGTGTAATGGTTCAAAGTAGAACGAAAGTACTTGAAACAATTAATATTTATTATCTTTCAGTCGGCTTCATAATGATCAACTCATCAGTTTATATTCTATCTAATCCTGTCCATCTAATCGTTTCTCTCTGTTTGATTTATATCTATCCATGCCATCTATTTCAGCGTATTTATATTTATCAATCTCATTCTGTTCATATCTAATGCTTTCTCAGTTTGTTGATGTCTATCTAATATCTTTTCGTTCAATATCATCTTATATATCCATTTATAGGTTAAGTAAACAAACAAATGTGTTTATTTTTTTATATGGCTTAAAAGCCGAAATTTTTGTAACGGTTAGAGACTTTGCCTGTCCAGCTTGACAGTCGAGGTTTCGAGTCACAACACGGAGCAGTCTCCATGCTATAACCTTGCTGAACATGAGACCTAATAGGTTCGAAATGTACAATTCAGGGATTGACATTTCTCCGATTTGTTTAAGCCTTACATTTGAACATATATGGCCGCCTAAAATTCATTAATTATTAACTAATTTAATTTTCAAAATTAGGTAGCGACTTCCAATTAGCACATATTCCAAATATCCATTTATGTTCCATTCCGTTCATCTCTCTCTCTCTCTCTCTCTCTCTATATATATATATATATATATATATATATATATATATATATATAGTATATATATTTATATAATGTACAAGCGTTACTCTACTAATTAAGTCCCATTCGGCAACGGCATGGTTTATAACGACCAAAGATCTAATCGTAAACTCCGATTAATTTAAAGTAACCCTG
>CM042175.1:15424205-15426705 GCA_023376005.1 Doryteuthis pealeii
GTCTCTCCAGTTTATCCCAAGATCCAAGCCGTGCTTACTCAAATGCTAAGTTGGCGAGACCGTACAAACCTGGGAACCTAGGCCTATTTATCCGCTCAAAAACTAAGTATATTATATATAAATATATATATATATATATATCCACACACGACACACACACACACACACACACAATAATATATATATATATATATAGTAATATATAGTATATAGTAAAAAGAAAAAGTAAAGTCTCAGGTAGGCCTAATGTCGGTATCAGCCAACACCGAGGAATCTATCCCCTTTTCACCAGGCTAGCACCAAGAGATTATTTTGCATCTGAGGTGGAGCGCTCCACCTACATCGGCTCCTCATTTTACCGCACAACTCCCTGTGCTACTCATACGCTGAGTAGACAAGCGGGCTATCGAACAGGAACCTTGTGATTCCTAGCCGTGAGCTATACCAACTCTCCGCACAGCAGTATGCGAATACACAATGTCCCATTTCTTAGTGAGTTAACAGTTTGAATTCAGAGTTTTCCTTCTCCTAGACTGTTACCTAGCCATGTTTAAAGAGCCCAGTCTGGTCTAATATTTATCATAGTTTGGAGGAGAATAGTTGGATGCATACCTTTCCCAAGGGTATTAAGCGCTATGTGAAATTCAAATAGCTTCGAATAGGATTTGAACCACGTTCATTTCCTATGAGAGTAACCATTACACCACACGCCTCAAAACTAACAATATAAGTATATAAGTTATATTTGTGTATAATGTTTTGAATAAGTAATAGGTTGATTGCAACCAATCGAGGAGGTTACACTTCAGTCTCTATCGCTATGTGCAGCTTTACTGCATATTTCCCAGGACAATTTCTCGGAAAAGATTTGACGTGATATACCAAGTGGGACCACACCGAATAGAAATAGGTTTGTTGATCTTTGCTTCAGATATGTACAATCGCTGTTGCCAAGTAATATATGAAGATTGGTTTGGTTTGTTTTGTTTTACGGCATATCAACCTCAGTGGGTCATTTAATGCCGATAAAGTTTTGAAATAAATCAATTCTTAATGGATGCTCAATTTTTTTCATAAACACATTTTTCTATTTAATTTTATTGGACCCTAACAGATACTACCACTCCGGGTCAGAGTGGACCTGGGAACAATGGTGATGAAGGGGTGCCCCACATTCCCTAAACCTCCAAAACTGAAACCTCACCATCAGATAGAGTTTAACGTCATTCCCAGGACATGAAGACCCTCAGCCACCGCCTTCTAGCACCCACATGATAATAAGGGTTGCAGCTTGTCATAAGGGCAATAGGGTTGGGGCAATCATATAGGTGCTAGGGCTTCAGATGATCAGCCGATTAATCTTCGACCAACCGTCTAGCCCAAGAAAGGGTCAAAGTCATGGATTGCTCAACCACTTGGGTTCTATCCTTAGGCATCACGGGTCGCCACCCACAGCCAACAGGTGGCCCCATTGGGGGAGTCTTACCCCTCTGTAGAGGTGCAGTCGGTGCATTCTAACGCCCCAGCCAACAGGGCTGTAATTTATGAAGAAGCTTATTCCTATCCAGGGCCCGAGCGACCGTAGAATCGAGCTAAACCGATCCGCCACTTTTCAGGTTACGGTTCTGTTTGGTAGTAGAAAGATATTCAGTCCAGTCCCCACTCACCAAGGTCCACTATCAACATTAGTATATCCGTGACCCCCCCCCCACCATTGGGGCTACCTGTTGGCAGTGTGTGGTGACCTTTGATGCTTAAGGACGGAATTCTGGTTACTGAGCAGTGCATGGTAAGAGAAAGTCGACAGCCCTTAAACGAGTGCTATTTTGCATATTTTTTTCCAGATAATCACACACACACACACACACACACACGCACGCACGCACGCACGCACACACACACACACATATATATATATATATATCCGGATTCAATTCTCCAGTATTAAAAACTATATATATATGTATATATATATATAATATATATATATATATAGTGTGTGTGTATATATATATATATGTGTGTGTGTGTGTGTGTATGGTAAAGAAAGGGGCTTAATCGTTTTTGCGGTTATAGATCTATTTCTACTTACAGGTATCTGTGTATATCTATGGGTTTCATCAGACCGCTAACATTATTGAAACTGGTAAAAAAAAAAAAATGACGTTTTATATACAATTTTTTGGGGGAAATCCTGAAAGATTTCGATTTCAGTTCTTCTCGTCGTCTTAGGGTGCAGTGTTTATAACCAGATTATATATATATATATATATATATATATATATATATATATATATATATTGTTGTTATGGGACTGACATGAAAAAATTATATATCATATAAAAAGAAGGTCCGCAAAATGGATTTTGTTTTCTACAACAAAAATCTATTATTATTTCACATTAGCGACACGTGTTTCAGATCTTCTGATATCTTCTTCGGGCTTCGATTAACCACCGAATGGGGTTAATCGAAGCCTGATAAACATATGTGTCGCTAA
>CM042175.1:15429205-15431705 GCA_023376005.1 Doryteuthis pealeii
TGTGTGTTTCCTTTACTGTACAGTAGTCGTTTACTCAGCTTAGCATAAAGTTAGAAATATGAGGGCACACAGTGAGAATCAAACTCATTAACAATGGCCTGCTGGTCGCTTTTACTCTATCGTTGTCATTTACTCAGTTTAGCTTAATTTGGTACAAATCTAGAAATATGTGGGCACCCAGTGAGAATCAAAATCACTCGCAACAGTCTGCTAGTCTAGCTTGTAATACATTACACCTCAGTGTGGTGCCTGTATTTTATCATAGTCATTTACTAAAATTAGTTTGCCACAAGGTCATAATAATGGGGCACCCCTTAAGATTCGAACTTAATAACAACGAACTGTGAGTCTAGCTTACTGTATAGTAGGCATTTGCTCCGTTTAGCTTAGTTTGGCACAAGGTCAGAATAATCGGGTTCCCAATAACTTAATAACAATGACCTGCGAGCCTTCTTTGCTATATAGTAGGCATTTGCTTTGTTTAGCATAGTTTGCCACAAGGTCAGAAGAATGGGGCATCTACTAAGATTCGAACTTAATAAGAAAGACCTGCAAGCCTTGCTTAATGTATAGTAGTCATTTGCTCAGTTTAGCTTAGTTTGGCACAAGGTCAGAATAATCGGGCTCCCACTAACTTAATAACAATGACCTGCGAGCCTTCCTTACTATATAGTAGGCATTTGATCAGTTTAGCTTAGTTTGGCACAAGGTCAGAATAATCGGGCTCCCACTAAGTAACAATGACCTGCGAGCCTTCCTTACTGTATAGTAGGCATTTGCTCAGTTTAGCTTAGTTTGGCACAAGGTCAGAATAATCGGGCTCCCACTAACTTAGTAACAATGACCTGCGAGCCTTCCTTACTGTATATTTGGCATTTGCTCATTTTAGCTTAGTTTGGCACAAGGTCAGAAATATGAGGCTCACACTACGAATCGAACTTACTATCAATGATCTGCAAGCCTCGCTTAATGTATAGTAGACATTTGCTGAGTTTAGCTTAGTCTGGCACAAGGTCAGAAGAATGGGTCTCCTATTAAGATTCGAACTTACCAACAATGATTTATGAGTCTTGCTTGCTGTATTGTAGTCAATTGCCGAGTTTAGCTTCGTCTGGCACAAGGCCAAAAGTAAGGGGCACCCAGTAAAAATCAAACTCACTAACAAGCTTAGTTCACTAACCCTTACACTATAGACTAAAGCGCCCACTTTAAACCCAATCGTAGGGCTGCTAGTGAGAATGAAAACTTACTACTAAGTAGTACGTGTTCTGTGAGACGAAGTGCCCTCCATACGTGTGCCGCGTGGGGGAGAAAGAGATGTTTACAGGTCTCATTCACCGAGAGAAAAAGGAAAAATACCAATTCCTCGGGAAGTTATTTGCAAAACGATTTAGCGCGCCAATAAAGTGTAAAGGATATTTGCGTAGTCATTTTGATTTTATCTATTTTGCAGTTTCAAGTTGATGTCCATTAAATATTTACGTGCACATTTTTAAGCGTGTTCGGGCGCACGTGTGTGTTGCATCGGCTGTTACATGCTACAGAAAGCATTACTCTCCTTCTTACTCTCCAGTTGAAACACTCACACTCACACATAAGCTCACATACGTATGTGATGAGAGAGAGAGAGAGAGAAGAGAGAGAGAGAGTGAGAGAAAGAGAGAACGTGAGTGTAGAGAGAAAGAAAGAAAGAGAGAACATGAGTGTGTGTGTGAGAGAGAAAGAGAGAGAGAGAGAGAGAGAGAAGAGAGAGAGAGAGAAACGTGAGTGTGTGCGCGTGAGTGAGTGGAGATATATATATAGAGAGAGCGTGAGTGAGAGAGAAAGGGAACGTGAGTGAGAGAGAGAGAGAGAGAGAGAGAGAACGTGAGTGTGTGAGTGAGAGATAGATAGAGAGTAAGTGAGTGAGAGAGAGAGAGAGAGAGAGAGAGAAAGAGAACGTGAGTGTGTGTGTGTGTGTGTGTGAAGAGAGAGAGAGAAAGAGAACGTGAGTGTGTGTGTGTGTGGGTGTGTGAGAGAGAGAGAGAGAAAGAGAACGTGAGTGTGTGTGTGTGTGTGTGTGTGTGTGTGTGTGTGAGAGAGAGAGAGATAGAGAGAGAGAGAATGTGATTGTATCAGTGAGAGAGAGAGAGAACCTGAGTATGTGAATGAGAGAGAGAGAGAGAGAGAGGTTGAGAGAGAGAGAGAGAGAGAGAGAGAGAGAGAGAGAGAGAGAGAACGTGTGTGTGTGCGTGTGTGTGTGAGTGTGTGTGTGTGCCCTCTATGCGTGCCTCCGTATACAAACATTGAAAACTGCGTGTGTCCAACGATGTCAGAAAAATAAATAAATACGTAAGTGTCTTACCAAATCTCAGATATTTTGTGTTTTCGTCCATCTCTTATATGTAACTGCTATATATATGAATATATATATATATATATATATATATATATATATATATGTGTGTGTGTGTGTGTGTGTGTGTGTGTGTGTGTGTGTGTAACTTTAAGTCTCGAAATC
>CM042175.1:15434205-15464102 GCA_023376005.1 Doryteuthis pealeii
GAATTATACACGAGAAGTCCCCCTCAATATTACAAAGTTATGCGTATTATACAGGAAAGTTTTTTAACCCCAGAATTCCATAGTTATGCCTACTATACACGAGAGACCCCCTCAATATTACATAGTTATGCGCATTATACACAGAACTTTTCTTACCCAGAATGTCATAGTTATGCGTATTATACATGAGAGATTTCCTCCCTCACCCCCTAATATTACATAGTTATGCGTATTATACACGAGAGTTTTTTCCAGAATTTCATAGTTATTAATCATATTATACATAAGCGATTTCATTTCCTCCAATATTACATAGTTATGCGTATTATACACGAAAGATTTTCCCCGAATTTCATAGTCATACGTATTATGCATGAGAGATTTCTTTCCCAGAATTTCATAGTTATGCGTATTATACACGATAAATTTTTCCCATAAGTAAAAGTAAGTTAAGTCGTCGGGGTGGCCTAAAGTCGGTATCAGTCAATCAGCGAGGGTGCTAACCCCTTTTCACTAGCGCTAGATTAAGGTGATTGTTCTTGCGTCTGAGGTGTAGCGCTACACCTACCATCAGCTCCTTACTTTACTGGACAGATCCCTGTGCTACTCATTCGCTGAGTTGGCGATGGCCGGTATCGAACTAGGAACCTAGTGGTTTCTAGCCGGACGCTATATGTATTATACACGAAAGATTTCTTCTCCAGAATTTCATACTCATGCGTATCATACACAAGTGCGTATTATCCACAAGTATTTTTAAATGTGTAAAAGCGGATATAAGTCTTGTGCATCATTAATCTAATTGATTGTCTATTGTCTCGGGAAATACACACACACACACACACACACACACAACTATATTGCTGAGTAACAAATTCTTCTGCTTCATCATCCCTCAGCATCTTTATTAAAGCATCATTGATTTCACAGAGGTTAACAGGCGAACGGGTGTGTGTGACTCAAAAGTTCTACGTCAAGCCCTAGCACCTATATGATTTTCCCAACCCTATTGCCCTTATGGCAAGCCCCAACCCTTTTTATCATATGGGTGCTAGAAGGCGGTGGCTGCGGGTCTACATGTCCTGGGAATGACGTTAAACTCTATCTGATGGTGAGGTTCCAGTTTTGAAGGTTTGGGGAATGTGGAGCACCCCTTCATCACCGTTGCTCCCTGGTCTACTCTGACCCGGAGTGGTAGTACTTGTTAGGGTCCCATCTATGGGTTAAATAGAAAAATGTGTTTATAAAAAAAAAAATTGTATTATCCATTGATAATAATTGATTTATTTCAAAACTTTATCGGCATTAAATGACCCACTGAGGTTGATATGCCATAAAACAAAACAAACAAACAAACAAATGAAAGTTCTTTCTCTACTTACACTATGTGGTTTTCGCGAAGCCAAGACCATATAACTGCCTTACAATCAGGCAGTATACGCCTTACACACATTTATATATAAGACTATATTCTGCCTAGTGTGTGTGTGTGTGAGTGTGTGTGTGTGTGTGTGTGTGTGTGTAAGAGGTACTTCCATTAAAAGAACTGTTAATTTCTTATACATACTAGCAAATGTATGCACCCTCCGAGTGCAAGTATTTAAGTTTTAATATAATAAGATATCATATTAAATTAGAAAGGCTAAGGGAACTGAATAAGAATGCAGATAAAAAAATTGTGGACCAGAGGGGGTATGATTGAAAAATAGAACAACATTGAAACTAACTCTTCCATCATTTTCCATTACTCCCGTCTTTCATTGGTAAATTTTCTTAATTTAACTCTTTAGTTAAAATAGGAAGTAAAGAATAATATTACAGTTATTTATTCTTGGTAATGGATTTCTTTTAAGATTTATCCCCGAGATTTTTGCTCATATCTATTAAGATAAAACCAAACAATTAGAAATCAATAATACTAAGCATATATTTATTAAAATCAATTTTTTAAGATCAATATGCAAATTAGCCTTCACATTCACACTGTAAGCCACAGTTTTGTTGTATATTTAAATACAATTGCATGTTATTAATATGTAGATATGGTCAACAGTGGCTTCGGCCTCTGGACCATTGCTATAATTAACGGCGTCGATCCCAGGGGGCCATCCCCCCAGGCAACACCTGCCCCCTCGATTTAAAGGGGCAGGGCTGGGTTTATTGCCCAGTGCCTGAGGCGCCCCCCTTGAGGGGGAATGCCGACGGGATCGACGCAATTTTTCAACTGCCACTCCATGGGCTTCGGCTCGTGGGTGGTCCCACGTTAATAGGGACTTTGTGCCTGACCCGTACAAGTGGGGTACGCGGTAAATACCATCCCCCAGGCAACACCTGCCCCCTCGATTTAAAGGGGCAGGGCTGGGTTTATTGCCCAGCGCCTGAGGCGCCCCCCTTGAGGGGGAATGCCGACGGGATCGACGCAATTTTTCACCTGCCACTCCATGAGCTTCGGCTTGTGGGTGGTCCCACGTTAATAGGGACTTTGTGCCTGACCCGTACAAGTGGGGTACGCGGTAAATACAGTATGTAGATATGGTCAACAGTCTTAATGGTGTAAAACAATTTTATTAATAATTGAGGTTTGAATGAAAATAAAATCATGGAGAATGTGATGTAAATAACAAAGGGAATTGTGACTAGAGTAGTGATATAGTTTTGGTTACAGACAGAAAAATACACAATCTCCATTATAATAAGATATGTTATATACTTTACGTCTATAGAGAATGGGTTTATGTATATATATAATATATATATATATACATATATATATATAAGTATAGATAAAAGGATATGAAAACAACACAATATGCTGTTAAAGTGAAAATATTTTATATCATATTCATAGCTAACATTGAACAATATTTCGATTTATAAAAATCATCTTCAGAGCATGTTTTTACTCCGGATTCATCGAGAGAGGAGCTGAAAATAATTTGAATTCAAAACGAAAACATTGATGTTCCAAAAAGTCATGCGGTAGTTTCAAATATAAGCACATCCGCCACGCGTTTCTCGGTCAGCGACAATCATGTATATCTTAGTATAACAGTTTTTGAAAAAAGAAGACATATTTCAAATTCAACAATATATATATATATATATATATATATATATATATATATATATATATATATAAGTTAAAAGAAAGAAAATGAATCCGACGGTATGAATATATAAAAAGATATGAAAACACCACAAAATGCTGTTAAAGTGAAAACATTTTATAACATAGCTGATATTGAACAATATTTCAATTTTATGAAAATCATCATCAGAGCTTATTTATACTCCGTGTTGTTAAGAGCGGAGGCAAAAGTCATATGAGTTCAAAACAAAAACCTTGATGTTGCATAAAAGAAAAAGTTATACAATAGTTTCAAATGTGAGCACTTCCGCCGCATTTTTCTCGGTCATCAGATTATGTATATCTTATTGTAACAGTTTTTTAAAAAGAAGACATATTAACAATTTTGACACTAGACGAATTCTCTTATTCAAAACGGGATGAGTGTTAGCCTGTTGGCGGTTAGTCTTCAACAGATTTATAGAAAAAGAATTTTTATTTTTGTAATTAATATTGTAAATTTTCTATTTTTTGTTTTTCTTTAAACATCCGTTCATACTTTTTTACTTTTAAAGTAAAACAAGTATGAACGGTTGTTTAAAACGGTTTTTTAAAAACTGTTACAATAAGAGATACATAATCTGATGACCAAGAAAAATGCATCGGAAGTTTGGTTTGTTTTACGGCATATCAACCTCAGTGGGTCATTTAATGCCAATAAAGTTTTGAAATAAATCAATTCTTAATGGATAATACAATTTTTTTTATAAATACATTTTTCTATTTAACCCATAGATGGGAACCTAACAGGTACTACCACTCCGGGTCAGATTGGACTAGGATGCAATGGTGATGAAGGGGTGCTCCACATACCCCAAACCTCCAAAACTGGAACCTCACCATCAGATAGAGTTTAACGTCATTCCCAGGACATGTAGACCCGCAGCCACCGCCTTCTAGCACCCATATAATAAAAAGGGGTTGGGCTTGCCATAAAGGCAATAGGGTTGGGAAAATCATATAGGTGCTAGGGCTTGACGTGACCAGCCGATTGATCGGAGGGGGCCTCTTCGACCGCCCGTCTAGCCCAAGATAGGGCCAAAGTGGAGTATTGCATGTCATGAACTGCTCATCCACCTGGGCTCTATCCTTAAGCATCACGGGTCGCCACCCACGGCCAACAGGTGGCCCCATTGGGGGAGTCTTACCCCTCTGCAGAGGTGCAGTCGGTGCATTCTAACGCCCCAGCTTTTATAACATAAGCAATTAAGAAATAACTCATAATATCCAGGAATAAAATCTGTCTTACGTAATCTTATCCAAGGCAGAAAAGCAAATTTTAAAGGGAATAATGGCAATTTTCAATACTTTCACATTGCAAGCAATTAAGAAATAACACTTACTATCCAAGATCAAAATGAAAGTTACATAGCGTTATCAAGGACAGAAAAGCAAAGTTTGAAGAGAATAATGGCAATTTTCTATACTTTTTAGAACATAAACAATTAAGAAATAACACATACTATATAGGAACAAGTTTTGTGTCACATAGTGCTATCCAGGGCCCAACAGCAATGTTTGAATGAAATAATGGTCAATTTTTATCCTCTTACAAAGAAGTTTTTTTTTTTTTTTTTTTTTTTTTTTTTTTTTTTTCTTGGGCCGGGTTAGCTCAGTCGGTAGAGCGTTCGGCTAGAAACCACAAGGTTCCTAGTTCGATACCGGTCCACACCAACTCAGCGTATGAGTAGCACAGGGATCTGTGCGGTAAAGTAAGGAGCTGATGGTAGGTGTGGCGCTCCACCTCAGATGCTAAAACAATCTCCTTGGTCTAGCGCTATTGAAAAGGGGATAGACTCCCTTGCTGACTGGCTGATACCGACTTTAGGCCGCCCCGTCGACTTTACTTACTTTACTTTACAAAGAAGATTATTAGAACTGAAGTTGTTGCTAGTGATTGTTCATTTGTTCTGTCTCATGTCTTCCAAATTCTGTGTGTGTGTGGGGGTGGTGCTTGTTCCTGTGTGTGTTTGTGTGTGTGTAAGTGTGGGTGTAAGTGTGTGTTTGTGCGTTTGTGTGTCGGTTCATTTCCTTTTTTATTTATTAATTATTATTCCAAATTTGGCTCGCCCTCTAAGCATGGTTTTTTGTTTACTAACAGGACCATCTGATCTCTTTTTTCTTTTTTTCTTCTTTTTTTTATTAATATGTGCCTGAGAATTTCTTAGAGGCCTGTAGAGCACCCGCCTAGCAAGCACACAATTCTGGTTTTGATACTGGCCCCTGCCAGTGTTACCTAGTGTCATTCTGGACACAAAAGCAAAAGTTGAAGGAATAATAGCCATTTTTTCAAATACTTTTACTAAATAAGCAATTAAGAAATAACATAATATAAAGGAACAAAATTTGTGTTACATAGTGTCATAATTTTCATTTTTATAATTTTGTCAGTATATTTTAATATCTTTTTATTATTATTTATATCGTTTTATATCAAAATTGTTCGTTTTTAATTATACGGGCTTTTTTTTTAGTGGTCGTGTGTTGGTTGGTTATTTGGTTGGCTGGTTGGATTTTACGGCATGTCAACCCTTATTGGGTCATTTTATGCCGAAGACGTTTTGGTTGATTCATTCTTGATGGGTACTCAGTTATTTGTAAAATCAATTTTTCTTTTTAAACATTTTCATAAAATAAAATAAAATAGTGTACCACCAGCTTTATCTGGTACTGGAAGTGGCTACCCAGCGTTGCTTGGGTAGTGTGGGGAAAAAAACCCAGGTGTATTGATTTGTTTACTTTTGAGAATTACAAATGCTGGACATTTTTAAGTAGAATTTCAATGCTATTTCTATGTATATTCTAATCTTTAAATATCTATAACAGAATCAGACTGGGTAGGCCACATACTATAACGGCACCCAGTAGTTTTTAAAGTAGATCATTACTCGAGTATATAATGCAAGTGTTTTTTGAGAAAAGTGAATAGTTATTTTGTTTCTAACTGTTTTCTGGTGTATAGTCGGTTGGTTGGTTGGATTTTACGGCACGTCAACCCTTATTGGGTCATTTTATGCCAAAGATGTTTTGGTTGATTCATTTTTGATGGGTACTCAGTTATTTTGTAAAATCAATTTTTCTTTTTAAGCATATTTAAAAAAAAACATTTTGTTCTATTTAACCCATAGATGGGACACTAACAGGTACTACCACTCCGGGTCAGAGTGAACCTGGAAGCAATCGAGATGAAGAGGTGCTCTACATTCCCCAGACCCCAGAACCGGAACGTCACCACCAGAGTTTAACGTCATACCCAGGACATAAAGACCCTCAGTCACCGCCTTCTAGCACCCATATGATAAAAATGGGTAGGAGCTTACCAAGAGAGCAATAGGGTTGGGACAATCATATAGGTGCTAGGGCTTGGTGTGACCAGCCGATTGATAGGAGGGGACCTTTCCGACCGCCCGTCTCGCCTAAGTAAGTGCTAAAGTGGAGCGTTGCATGTCATGAACTGCTCATCCACCAGCATTCCGTCCTTAAGTATTACAGGTCGCTACCCACAGCCAACAGGTGGTCCCATTTGGGGGAGGGTCTTACCCCTCTTTTGAGGTGCAGTCATTGTATTCTAAAGCAACGGTCGATAGGCCTGTCGTAAGTGTGGTTCGTCGTAAGTCGCATACGTCGTAAGTCGATAAGTGCCTATTTGAAGCCGTGTACAGAAATAGTAGTGGCATATCATTGCATCTGATGTTCTTGTGTATAAGTCAACGCAAATTTCAAAAGACAAACTTGTGTCCAAATGGAACATGTTATATTCTCTATGTGTTGTTCTATATATGAAACAGATCGTTGGGAAGATGAGGCTGGGGTTGGATGAAGAGAGAAATCGACTGATGCGAAAAGTGCATAGTTGTGAAAAGAGTAAAAGATTGAATATCAGCACAAATACAGAATAACGTAGATATAAATAGATTGATAGATAGATATGAACAGATGGATAGATAGAAACGTAGCCGGAGAAAGATAGAAAGAAAGGTAGACTGAGCTAGATAGACAGAGTGAGACCAAACACAGAGCGAGATGGATTGATAGAAACGTAGCCGGAGAAAGATAGAAAGAAAGGTAGACTGAGATCAATAGACAGAAAGAAAGGTATACTGAGCTGGTTAGACAGAGTGAGACCTAACAAAGAGCGAGATGGATAGATAGAAACGTAGCCGGAAAAGGATAGAAAGAAAGGTAGACTAAGATCAATAGACAGAAAGAAAGGTATACTGAGCTGGATAGACAGAGTGAGACCTAACACAAAACGAGGATAGATAGAAACGTAGCCGGAAAAGGATAGAAAGAAAGGTAGACTAAGATCAATAGATAGAAAAAAAGGTATACTGAACTAGATAGACAGAGTGAGACCTAACACAGAACGAGATCAATAGACAGAAAGGTACAGAGAAATACGAACAGAAGAAGATGGATAGAAAGAAAGGTAGACTGAGATGGATAGACAGAAAGGTAGACCGATATAGACAAACTGGGAAAAACAGCGAGATGGATAGAAGGTAAGGTAGATAGATATAGATAGACAGAAAGATAGGGAGATTTAAACCGAAGAAGGTGGGTAGAAAGAAAGGTAGACTGAGATAGAAAGAAAGATAAACTGGGATGGATAGACTCATGCAATCAGAACGAGATGTATACTGATGTGGATAGAAAAAAAGTTATACTGAGATGGATAGACCGATGTATAAACAGAGCGAGATCAATAGAAAGAAAGGTAGACTGAGATGAATAGACAGAAAAGTAGACAGAGGGGGATAGAAAGAAAGGTAGACAGAGATGAATAGAAAGAAAGGTAAACTAAATCAATAGATAGAAAGAAAGGTAGACTGAGCTAGATAGACAGAGTGAGATGGATAAAAAAGAAAGGTAGCCGAAGGATAAAAAGAAAGGTAGACTGAGATGAATAGAAAGAAACGTAGCCGAGGGATAGAAAGAAAGGTATACTGAGCTAGATAGACAGAGTGAGACCTATCACAGAACGAGATGGATAGATAGAAACGTAGCCGGAGAAGGATAGAAAGAAAGGTAGACTGAGATCAATTGATAAAAAGAAAGGTATACTGAGCTGGATAGACAGAGTGAGACCTAACACAGAACGAGATGGATAGATAGAAACGTAGCCGGAGAAGGATAGAAAGAAAGGTAGACTGAGATCAATTGTCAGAAAAAAAGGTAGACTGAGCTGGATAGACAGAGTGAGAGCTAACACAGAACGAGATGGATAGATAGAAACGTAGCCGGAGAAGGATAGAAAGAAAGGTAGACTGAGATCAATTGTTAGAAAAAAAGGTAGACTGAGCTAGATAGACAGAGTGAGACCTAACACAAAACGAGATGGATAGATAGAAACGTAGCCGGAAAAGGATAGAAAGAAAAGTAGACTGAGATCAATAGATAAAAAGAAAGGTAGACTGAACTAGATAGACAGAGTGAGACCTAACACAGAACGAGATGGATAGATAGAAACGTAGCCGAAGAAGGATAGAAAGAAAAGTAGACTGAGATCAATTGATAGAAAGAAAGATATACTGAGCTGGATAGACAGAGTGAGACCTAACACAGAACGAGATGGATAGATAGAAACGTAGCCGAAGAAGGATAGAAAGAAAGTAGACTGAGTTCAATAGATAGAAAGAAAGGTAGACTGAGCTGGATAGACAGAGTGAGACGGATAGAAAGAAAGGTAGCCGAGTTGTATAGACAGAGTTAGACCTAACACAAAATGAGATGGATAGATAGAAACGTAGCCAGAGAGGGATAGAAAGAAAGGTAGACTGAGATCAATTGATAGAAAGAAAAGTAGACTGAGATCAATTGATAGAAAGAAAGGTAGACAGCTAGATAGACAGAGTGAGACCTAACACAAAACGAGATGGATAGATAGAAACGTAGCCAGAGAGGGATAGAAAGAAAGGTAGACTGAGATCAATTGATAAAAAGAAAGGTATACTGAGCTGGATAGACAGAGTGAGACGGATAGAAAGAAAGGTAGCCGAAGGATAGAAAGAAAGGTAGACTGAGATGAATAGAAAGAAACGTAGCTGAAGGATAGAAAGAAAGGTAGACTGAACTAAATAGACAGAGTGAGACCTAACACAGAACGAGATGGATAGAAAGAAACGTAGCCGGGGAAGGATAGAAAGAAAGGTAGACTAAGATCAATAGATAGAAAGAAAGGTATACTGAGCTGGATAGACAGAGTGAGACCTAACAAAGAACGAGATGGATAGATAGAAACGTAGACTGAGTTCAATAGATAAAAAGAAAGGTATACTGAGCTGGATAGACAGAGTGAAACCTAACACAGAACGAGATGGATAGATAGAAACGTACCCGGAGAAGGATAGAAAGAAAGGTAGACTGAGATCAATTGATAGAAAGAAAGGTAGACTGAACTAGATAGACAGAGTGAGACCTAACACAGAACGAGATGGATAGATAGAAACGTAGCCGAAGGATAGAAAGAAAGGTAGACTGAGATGAATAGAAAGAAACGTAGCTGAAGGATAGAAAGAAAGGTAGACTGAACTAGATAGACAGCGAGACCTAACACAGAACGAGATGGATAGATAGAAACGTAGCCGGAGAGGGATAGAAAGAAAGGTAGACTGAGATCAATAGTTAGAAAGAAAGGTATACTGAGCTGGATAGACAGAGTGAGACCTAACACAGAACGAGATGGATAGATAGAAACGTAGCCGGAGAAGGATAGAAAGAAAGGTAGACTGAGATCAATTGTCAGAAAAAAAGGTAGACTGAGCTAGATAGACAGAGTGAGACCTAACACAAAACGAGATGGATAGATAGAAACGTAACCGGAAAAGGATAGAAAGAAAGGTAGACTGAGATCAATTGATAAAAAGAAAGGTATACTGAACTAGATAGACAGAGTGAGACCTAACACAGAACGACATGGATAGATAGAAACGTAGCCGCAGAAGGATAGAAAGAAAGGTAGACTGAGATCAATTGATAGAAAGAAAGGTAGACTGAGCTGGATAGACAGAAAGGTAGACTGAGATCAATAGTTAGAAAGAAAGGTATACTGAGTTGAATAGACAGAGTGAGACCTAACACAGAACGAGATGGAGAGATAGAAACGTAGCCAGAGAGGGATAGAAAGAAAGGTAGACTGAGATCAATAGATAGAAAGAAAGGTATACTGAGCTGGATAGACAGAATGAGACCTAACACAAAATGAGATGGATAGATAGAAATGTAGCCGGAGAAGGATAGAAAGAAAAGTAGACTGAGATCAATTGATAAAAAGAAAGGTAGACTGAGTTGTATAGACAGAGTGAGACCTAACACAGAACGAGATGGATAGATAGAAACGTAGCCGGAGAAGGATAGAAAGAAAGGTAGACTGAGATCAATTGATAGAAAGAAAGGTATACTGAGCTAGATAGACAGAGTGAGACCTAACACAGAATGAGATGGATAGATAGAAACGTAGCCGGAGAGGGATAGAAAGAAAGGTAGACTGAGATCAATAGATAGAAAGAAAGGTATACTGAGCTGGATAGACAGAGTGAGACGGATAGAAAGAAAGGTAGCCGAAGGATAGAAAGAAAGGTAGACTGAGATGAATAGAAAGAAACGTAGCTGAAGGATAGAAAGAAAGGTAGACTGAGCTAGATAGACAGAGTGAGACCTAACACAGAACGAGATGGATAGATAGAAACGTAGCCGGAGAAGGATAGAAAGAAAGGTAGACTGAGATCAATTGATAAAAAGAAAGGTAGACTTAGCTGGATAGACAGAGTGAGACCTAACACAGAACGAGATGGATAGATAGAAACGTAGCCGGAGAAGGATAGAAAGAAAGGTAGACTGAGATCAATAGATAGAAAGAAAAGTAGACTGGACTAGATAGACAGAGTGAGACCTAACACAGAACGAGATGGATAGATAGAAACGTACCCGGAGAAGGATAGAAAGAAAGGTAGACTGAGATCAATAGATAGAAAGAAAGGTATACTGAGCTGGATAGACAGAGTGAGACCTAACAAAAAACGAGATGGATAGATAGAAACGTAGCCAGAGAAGGATAGAAAAAATGGTAGACTGAGATCAATTGATAAAAAGAAAGGTATACTGAGCTGGATAGACAGAGTGAGACCTAACACAGAATGAGATGGATAGATAGAAACGTAGCCGGAGAAGGATAGAAAGAAAGGTAGACTGAGATGTATAGACAGAGTGAGACCTATCACAAAACGAGATGGATAAAAACGTAGCAGAAGGATAGAAAGAAAGGTAGACTGAGATCAATAGATAGAAAGAAAGGTATACTGAGATCAATTAATAAAAAGAAAGGTATACTGAACTAGATAGACAGAGTGTGACCTAACACAAAACGAGATGGATAGAAACGTAGCCGGAGAAGGATAGAAAGAAAGGTAGACTGAGATGTATAGACAGAGTGAGACCTAACACAGAACGAGATGGATAGAAAGAAACGTAGCCGGAGAAGGATATAAAGAAAGGTAGACTGAGATCAATAGATAGAAAGAAAGGTAGACTGATTTGTATAGACAGAGTGAGACCTAACACAGAACGAGATGGATAGAAAGAAACGTAGCCGGAGAAGGATAGAAAGAAAGGTAGACCGAGATCAATAGATAGAAAGAAAGGTAGACTGAGTTGTATAGACAGAGTGAGACCTAATACAGAGCGAGATGGATAGACAATTGGAGGCAATGAACTAGATGCACGCATGTTTGTATAAAATGTGATGCATGTTTGATCAAAAGCCTGTCAATTTATCGTTAGCCATTCCTCACATGTGACTTGAAGTAAACGTCCTTGAAGAATGGGTACATTTATCAGCCAAATGCAGATCTGTGTGCTGACCTCCTTAGGTGAATTACATAGTAGTAGTCTACTTCCCTCGGGCTTATTCTGCACTCTTCTCTATGCGACTCACACATTTCTAAATGATGATCTTTTCAAGGCAGCAAAGCACTTGAATAATTGGCGCAACACAGTCTTCCCAGTCTTTTTTAACTATTCGGCTTAGTAAAAAAATACTTAAGTGAAAATCACAGTAAACGATTACGTATAAAAGTACAAGGTTGCTCTTTTCAAGGCATATAAGCCTTTCCTCTCCACTCTTGAATAATTGGCGCAATACAGTCTTCCTAGTCTTATTTAACTATTAGGCTTGGTAACATAGTCAAATAAAGATCACGGTGAACGATTACGCATAAAAAGTATAACGTTGCTCTTTTCAAGGCAAATAAGCCTTCCCTCTCCACTCTTGAATAATTGGCGCAACACAGTCTTCCCAGTCTTATTTAACTATTAGGCTTAGTAAAATACTGAAATAAAGATCACGGTGAACGATTAAGCATAAAAAGTATAACGTTGCTCTTTTCAAGGCAAATAAACCTTTCCTCTCCACTCTTGAATAATTGGCGCAACACAGTCTTCCAAGTCTTATTTAACTATTAGGCTTAGTAAAATAGTCAAATAAAGATCAAGGTGAACGATTACGCATAAAAATATAACGTTGCTCTTTTCAAGTCAAATAAGCCTTCCCTCTCCACTCTTGAATAATTGGCGCAACACAGTCTTCCAAGTCTTATTTAACTATTAGGCTTGGTAAAATAGTCAAATAAAGATCACGGTGAACGATTACGCATAAAAAGTATAACGTTGCTCCTTTCAAAGCAGATAAGCCTCCCCTTCCCACTCTTAAAGGATTGACGCTACATAATCTTCCTATTCTTATTTAACAATTAGGCTTAGCAAAATACTAAGTGAAGATCACGGTGAACTAACAAGTTGAAGTTTTGCAGCGCTTGTCTAGTAATTGACTCTGATTTCATCTTAGTAAAATCTTTCAATTTGTTAGTATCTACGACCTACTCTTAAATTGCCTAGTGATTAGTTTTAATGGCATGTCAACCCGTCTAGGGAGACTTTATGTATAGAGGTTAGGGAGTTGCGTTCATTTTACATTTTTGTGTATTTGGTTTTTAAGAGTTTGTTACGATTTTTTGCGGCCATCCTTTGGCTTTAAGCAAGAACACTCTCCAGAGTGCGATCCTTAGTGAAAAAAGTTTTGGCTGCTCCTTGGCGTCCCCTAATATTGGGTATGATCATTTGGTTGTTCCTTGGTGTCCCATAGTGTTGGGTATAATCCTTTGGTTGTTTCTTAATGTTGGGTATAATCCTTTGGTTGTTCCTTGGTGTCCATTAGTGTCGGGTATGATCCTTTGGTTGTAAGTCCGCTCGTCAATGTCGAATAACGTGCAAATGAACGGCTGACAATATAAGTCAAGTTTGCGTAGTGACCTACTGTCGGTATCAGCCGGACAGCAAGGGAATCTATCCCCCTTTCACTAGCGCTAGACCAGGGAGATTGTTTTTGCTGAGGTTGAGAGCCCCACCTACCGTCAGCTCCCTACTTTGCTCCACAAATTAGATTACCAAATCTGGGCTTTTTGGTGCGTCTCTGGAAATATACACGGCCCTGTCCCTTTTAGACGAGGGGACAAGTGCTGCTTTGGGGAACGGCAACCACGGGACAACGTGATTAATTTTACTTTACTCAGAGAAATAAAGGCCGAAGCCCCTTCTTTCTTGTATTTCTTTCTTTATTATATGTTGTTGGGGCCGTGGTGTAATGGTTAGAGTCGTAGGAAATGGACATGTCGACCCGAGTTCAAATCCTGGATGAAACCACAGTTCACATAGCGCTAATACCATTTGGAAAAGTATGAATCTAACTACTCTCCCTCCAGATATGAGTAAATAGTGGGGTAAACTGGGTTCTTTAACCTTGTTTAGGCAACCAGTCTAGAAAACCTATTAAATTCCGCTTGGGGTGGTCACTACTAGAATAGGCTCAGTCTTAATTACTGATCTATTTCACTAATTCTTTTTTTAATAAAAGCCTGTTAAAATATAACAATTTTTTTCTGAGGGGAGATTAGACCCCCTGCTCACGGTTACTACGGCCCAGTTGGTTTAATCTGTGTCCGAGAGAAGTTGAACCTAGAAAATTTACTCTAATTTTCCGTATAAACGTCTTAAGCGAAATTTATTTTTCTTAAATAATTTGTCTCGCTATGCAAAATCAACGCATCTACTCCATATTCACTTCTCTGCGAATCAGTACATTTGTGCGTTAGGGTAGGTCGATTTTTCACTTTAAAAAAATATCAAATTGTCCATCTATGCGAAAGTTGTGTGTTAGTATACTGAATACTCATACCGAAAATCAGATCTTTCACTTGCACCATTGTTTGAGGAAATAGCATCACAAATTTTTCGAAAACGAGGATTTTTAGTGCATTTAAGTGAACGATCTTTTGATACTATATCCTCAAACAATGGTGCAAGTAAAAGATCTAATTTTGGTATCAGTATTCAGTATACTAACACACAACTTTCGCATAGATGGATATTTTGATATTTTTAAAGAGTGAAAAATCGACCTAACCTAGTGTGCGTGTCGAATCTAAGAGACTCACGCAATATAAATCTTTCTGCTGTTTTCATGTGTACTAAGTATAGCTAGGTCAGTCATGACGCTGAAATGTATTTATTTAGTATAGATAGTAGTAGTGAGGTGTATTCTTTTTTGTTCTACTAAAGAACTATTAGAATTAGACACACTTTTCTTGTCAAACTGAAAGCGTGCTGTTTTCAGATGTCATTGTTTAAGATTTACGTACACGGGTTTTGATGTTGCGTAAAATCTTCTTACACACACCACACACACACAGACAGACAGACAGACACACACACACACACACACACACAGACAGACAGACAGACACACACACACACACACACAAATATATATATATATACACATATATATATATATATATATATATATACACACACATATATATATACATATATATATATATATATATATAGTTTGTGTCAAAAAAGTATCGAGATTTTTTGTCCTTTTTGACACACTTTGTATTCTGAAAAAATTCATTGTTCATTTTTATCTTGGTCAATACAGCTTTAAACTTGGCACTTTTATGACACACCTTGTATTCTGAAGAAAAAAATAACGTTCCATTCATTGTCCATTTGTATCATGGTAAATACAGCTTCAATCTTGATACTTTTACGAAAGATCTTATATTTATATATTTTTTCCTTTCCAGAGAGAGAGACACAGACTGATAGACAGACAGAGCGTCTCTACTTTTTAAACAAAGTCATCTTCTTTCAAATCAAGACAGCCAACTAGAATAATTGGCGCATCAGAGTCTTCCCATTCTTAGCCATCATTCTACAGCTTCACCACGGACAGGATGTGGCACAAGGTCAAGTTTAAGCCGAGATACGACTGGTTTGGATTCAGAGTTTTCCTTCTCCTTGACTAGCTGTCTAACCAAGTCTAAAGAACTCAGTCGGTCCTACTATTTACATTGAACTGGATCAGTATCAGATGGGTTCATACCTTTCCCAAAAGTATCAGCGTGAACTGAAACGCAAACAACCTCGTCCAGGATATGAACTCAGTTTGCCGTTTCCATTTTCTAAGAAAATAACCATTACCCAAGCGCATCTTTATCAGCTTACAGTAAATTTTTGGATTTATGAAGTTAAACCCCTCCCTCCAAAAAGTCATGATTTTCGGGACAAATTAATCGCTCTTTCAAATCACACCCCACGCTTGTTTGCCATCAGTCTATTGTAAAGTTTCAGTTGAAGAATATCTAAATGTATGTAAAGTCGGCGGGGCGGCCTAATGTCCGTATCAGCCAGACACGAGGAAGTCTATCCCCTTTTCACTAGCGCTTACCCAAGAAGATTATTTTAGCATCTGGGGTGGAGCTCTACACCTATCATGACCTCCACACTTTACCACACAGTTCCCTGTGCTACTCATTCGCTGAGTTGTTGAGAGCCGGTATCGAACCAGGAACCACGTTTCCAAAAATACGTCGTTACTTTTCAAACAATTTCTTATACATAACTATTTCGGACTGCACAACACATTTGTATCCATCAGTCTATTGTAGTTAAATACTTGTAAAATCTATTGAACTACGAAATGATTAGACAATTTATTTCCTTCCGCTCCGAAAATGTGACATTACATTCTGAACAAACTATAAACATAGCTGTTACAAAATATACCCTACGTTTGGCACCATCAGTCTATTGTAGTAAAATGCTTGTAAAATCTCTAAAAATAAAGTAAAGTCTTCAGGGCGGCTTAATGTCGGTATCAGCAAGACAGCGAGGGAGTCTATCCCATTTTCACTAACTCTAGGAGATTATTTAAGCGCCTGAGATACAGTGCCACACCTACCATCAGCTCTTCACTTTACCGCACAGATCACTGTGCTTCTCATACCTTGAGTTGGCGAGGGCCGGTATCGAACCAGGAGCCTTGTGCTTCCTAGCCGAACGCTCTACCGACTGAGCTAATCCATGGACGAAATGATTTCAAAATAGAATTTTCCGTCTTCCAAAAAGTGGCATTACTTTCTGAATCAACTAATACGGCTATTTTGACGAATTCTCCACGTTTGTAGCCATCAGTCTATTGTAGTTGAAAGTCTTGTAAAATTCCTAGATCTGCAAAATGGTTCCAACATTACTTTCCGAACAAGCTAATAAAAACCGACCTAGAAAAGGACAAAAGTCATAACGAGCTGAGCCACTACTTTCTTCGTGTAGCAGTAGCAGTAATAGTTGTTGTAGCAGTAGTGAAAGTAGTTCCATCAATAGTGAAGACGTTGTGAAATTGTACTGTGCTGATAGATCGATAGACGAATAGATAGATAGAGGGAGAGAGAGAGAGAGAGAGAGAGAGAGAGAGAGAGAGAGAGAGAGAGAGAGAGAGAGAGAATCACACGTTTTACAAGTATAATGTAAATACACGATTATGTCTCAAATGTGTAAATACAGTATTACGCAACGAACGCTGCGATTCTTGCTTGGTGACCCACGAATGTATCGTTGGACCAAGTAGGTTAATCCTAAAAGTACGGTCTCCAGAGAGCTGCAGACGCAAGTAAACCATTAGTGTGGCTATTGGCAACACTCATATGCGCTGCAATGCCCAGTTGTTTCTGATGGAGTTCCCGATTGATGTCAGCACCAAGTGTGAAGTTCACGCACTTATTCGATTTTGAACGCAAAATGAATTAAATCGATTGAAATTTATCGCCAATTAACATACGTGTAAGGCCAATCGCGCATGGATGTCAAAAACGTCCGCAAGTCGTGTAGGGAGTTTACAACGACGATGAGGTTCAACACTTCCTCAATGACATGGAAGCGAGCTGGTATGACATAGGCATACAACCACTGCCAAGGCACCTACAAAAGTACATCAACCGAAATAGCCGACTTGCACCTCTGCAGAGGGGTAAGACTCCCCCAATGGGGCCACCTGTTGGCCGTGGGTGGCAACCCGTGATGCTTAAGGATAGAACCCAGGTGGCTGAGCAGTTCATGACATGCAATATTCCACTTTAGGCTTTTCTTGGGCTAGACGGGCGGTCGGAGAGGCCCCCTCCGATCAAACGGCTGGCCACGTCAAGCCCTAGCACCTATATGATTTTCCCAACCCTATTGCCCTTATGGTAACCCCCAATCCTTCTTATCATATGGGTGCTAGAAGGCGGTGGCTGGGGGTCTACAGTTCCTGGGAATGACGTTAAACTCTATCTGATGGTGAGGTTCCAGTCCTGAAGGTTTGGGGAATGTGGAGCATCCCTTCATCACCGTTGCTCTCTTGTTCACTCTGACCCGGAGTGGTAGTACCTGTTAGAGTCCCATCTATGGGTTGAATAGAAAAACATGAGTTTATAAACAAAATTGTATTATGCATTAAGAATGAATTCATTTCACAACTTTGTCGGCATTAAATGACCCACCGAGATTGATATGCCGTAAAACAAAACAAGCCAAACCAAACCAAACTCAACCGAAATGGTGAGTATATGGAAAAATAGATACAAGTTGAATCTTTAAAATGATGTAAACAGCATTGACAATAGACAATGAACATTTCTGTGATTTCTAAATATTTTAGAGACTTTACCTTTGGAATTACGTACCTTTGTAGTATATTATTTTGCCGTTACAGTGGACCACAACGTAAAAAATAAAGTAAGCGAAAATATAGACTAATACCTGAATTTTGTTAGAAAACGCAAAAAAGCTGTGGAACATGATGGTGACGGTGATACCAATTGTAGTTGGTGCACTTGGAAGGGTCCCCAAATGCTTGGAAAAATAAACTAACGGAATTGGAGATAATAAGAAAAATCGAGTATCCAGACTACAGCATTGTTAAATCCAACCAGAATACTTGGAGAGTCTTGGGACCTGGGGAACTTACTGTCATTAGACTTTAGGAAAAAAACAATTAGTTAGATCAGATATCGAACTAGGATCTCGTGGTTTCTAGCCGAACGCTCTATCGACTGAACTAACACGGCTCTATATAACATAACGAGTGCTATTTTTCGCTTTTTATCTGCAAATTAATTTAGATATTTTACAACCCCCCCTACCTCCCATTATGAAATGTAAATAAGAACACCGACATTTTTTTTTCAATTGAAATTTGACAATATATTTTTTACAAAACACAAGCTGAAATTTGAAAACAATTTTCACCTAGATGCCCGCTCATAAGTACCAAGTTTGAACTAAGTTGGTTGGTAATTTATTACTGGGAATTTATTCTGTCTTCCAATAACCTATCTCTCCCTCTCTTTCCACAACTGTCCCACCCTAGCCCCGTCGGTACGCTCTGATTTTCCAACACCTTCCCCACACCCTTTACTAAGATCGATCTTTTTAGTTGTTCGTTTGAAAAAACCATCAATAGTAAAGCTGTTTGCATTAAGAGCGAAAAGCCGCCATCCGTAACGTTTCTTAATTGAACCATGGTAAAACCGCGACGGAGGGGGGAAGGTGAGAAGATCATGTTATGTGATAGGGGGGGGGGAACAAGTAGATAGAGATAAAGAAAGGGTGATAGATATGTAGAGAGAGGTAAAGAAAAGAAAGCCTTTTTCCAACATGATTCCCAAAATAAACCAAGAGAGAGAGAGAGAGAGAGAGAGAGAGAGAGAGAGAAGAGAGAGAGAGAGAGAGAGAGAGAGAAGAAGGAATCAGGTCGTTAGAGAAATAGCGGGAAGAAGAATGAAGCAGGTAGAGAGAGAGAGAGAGAGAGAGAGAGAGAGAGAGAAGGGGTGAGAGAGAGAAGGGGAGAAGGGGGAGAAGAAGGAAGTAGATTGTTAAAACAGATGAGAGAGAGAGAGAGAGAGAAATAGATAGAGAGAGAGAGAAAGAAGGAATCAGGTCGTTAGAGAAATAGAGGAAGAAGAATGAAGTAGGTAGGTAGGTAGGTAGGTAAGGTAGAGAGAGAGAGAGAGAGAGATGAAGAGAGAGAGAGAGAGAGGGGGGGGAATCAGATCGTTAGAGAAATAGAGGAAGAAGAATGAAGCAGGTAGAGAGAAAGAGAGAGAGAGAGAGAGAGAGAGAGAGAGAAGAGAGAGAGAAGGGAGTGAGAAGAAGGAAGTAGATTGTTAAACAGATGGAGAGATATATAAATAGATAGATAGATAGATAGAGAGAGAAAGAGAGAGAGAGAGAGAGAGAGAGAGAGAGAGAGAGAGAGAGAGAGAGAGGGACCAAGAGGTAGAAAGAATTGGAGATGGTAGAAGACGGTCATAAAATTTAAATGAACATGCTTGCACAGCTGAGGGACTTATATAATAAAGAGATGATAATGACTTTTTATCAGCGTTCCCACAGCGGTCTTGAGTAAAGGCAATAAAAAGGGTACTCCACACGCCCCAGAGCTACAGAACTAGAACTTCAACACTAGACGCAGCTAAATGTCACACCCAGGATATTTTCTTGTATTTTTGGGCTTGGCTTCCCACGTCACGTGACTGTTGGCCACATAATAATTCAACCTCTTATAATGTTCTATAGATCAAAAAAGTTACGCAGCAATGAGCCTGTTCAATACTTAATTGAGTGACCAATTAAGAAACAGCAGTCTGGGTCCATTGTTTATTAAAATCACTTGATTCGGTTTTAAATGACCTGAAAAGGGTATATATATTGAAAAACAAACATAAATATATTTACCAACCCCTCTGCACGAGCAGGATGCGACACAAGGTCAATTTCTTAAATGGAGTTTAACAGGTTTGAATTCAGTTTTCCTTCTCCTAGACCGGTTGCCTAACCAAGGTTAAAGAGCCCAGACTGCCCTACTATTTACCCATAGCTGGAGGAAGAGTAGGATTCATACCTTTCCCAAGGGTATTAGCGCTAAGTGAAATGCAATTACCACGTTCAGGATTTGAACTCGGGGCGACGAGTCCATTTCCCATGACTTTAACCATTACACCACGCGCTTACATATAGGTGCTAGGGCTTGACGTGGCTAACTGTCTGATTGGAGGGAGCCTCTCTGATCGCCCAAAATGACCTTTAATGACGATTATATATATATTTACCAACCTCCTTTGCACGAGGAAGAAGTGACACAAGGGCAATTTCTGCAGCGGAGTTTAACAGTTTTAAATTCAGAGTTTCATTTCTAGCCTAGTTGGCTAACAAGTATGTCCTACTATTTACCCATAGCTGGAGGGAGAGTAGTTCTTTCTGTTACGGCATTTACCCTGAATCGGTTGAGCCGTCTCCAACCAACGAATTCATCTGTGGTGAATTCATGGAAGGATTAACAAGAGAATACGAAATTCACAAGTGGCCCCCAAACCCCGTGTGCATATCCCGTTGTCCTGTGTATGATGTAAAACTCTATTTCTCTGAATGTTTGAGATGAGGCTTGAAGATTAGTATTATCTGCGTAATTCGGACTATTGTCCCCATCTTCATTGTTATTTGTACAACGTTTCGGCTGATATACCCTCCGGCCTTCTTCAGGTATTTCTTGTCGGACTCGGGAACCTTCTCGGACTCGGGAACCTTCTCATATATATATATATATATATATATATATATAGACAGAGAGAGAGAGAGAGAGGGGGGAGAGAGAGAGGAGGGGAGAGAGAGAGAGGGGGGGATGAGAAGAAGGAAGTAGGTTGTTAAACAGATAGAGAGAGAGAAAGAGATGAATAGATCGAGAGAGAGAGAGAGAGAAAGAAGGAATCAGGTCGTTAGAGAAATAGAGGAAGAAGAATGAAGCAGGTAGAGAGAGGGAGGGAGAGAGACATAGGCGGGAGAGAGAGAGAGAAGGGGGAGAAGAAGGAAGTAGATTCTTCAGTAGATTGTATGTAAAACTCTATCTGATGGTGAAGTTCCACTTCTAGAGGTCTGGGGAATGTAGAGAACCCCTTTATCATCATTACTCCCAGATCCACCCTGAACCAGAGTGGTAGTATCTGTTAGGGACCCATCTATGGGTTAAATAGAAAATTTGTTTATAAAAAGAAAAGAAAATGAGTTTAAATTTTCCACCGAACTATCGCTACGAATCTTTCAAAACTTTTCGTGCATTAAATGACCCACCGAGTTTTGATGTGCCGTAAAACAAAACAAACAAATCTCGGGGGCCATATGGCCCCCGATTGAAAACCTCTCTGCAATACGATCAACGCCGTCTTATGCAGTATGGCAACGTCTCTGTTGCAGGAGCACTTACCAACTCAGAAATGTCAGTTTCCTGCTCCACTCCTCATCCCCATCCCCATGACCCCACCCTAACCATCACTGTCATCTCTCTCATTGTTGTTGTTGTTACAGATTGGGAATTTCTCGTTGATATAGCCGCCATTTTGATTTCCAGCATTTCGTAGAGTCAGCTGTCTTCATTTGCCTTGCACAGCGCTTTTATTTACCTTAGTGGCTATCTAAGTTTTTTTCCTATTTGCCTATTTTTTCCTTCCACTCTTATCCAAATATATATATGCCGTTCGCCTACTATCCATCTAATTTTCTTCCTCTCTCATTCTATTTCATCTAAATTTCTTTTTTTTCTCTTTCTATCTTATTATAATGGAGATTGTGTATTTGTCTGTTTGTAACCGAAACTATGTCACTACTCAAGTCAAAATTCTCTTTCTTATTTACGTGATATTCTCCATGATTTTATTTTTAATTGAACCTCAATTGTTAATAAGATTGTTTTACGTAATTCTGTTGGCCTTATCTAGATACTAATTGTTGTGATGTTAATCCAACAGTAAAAAAGAAGTCAAGTCGACGTAGGGTAAAATAAGACAAGTGTATTTACAATAATGGTACAGGAACGGCTAGCTTGCCGTTAAACGGTAACAGTACAACCTTTTCACTCGGTGTCTCACTATTTATAGTGAGAACCGGTGTATATTCTCCACTGTAGGAACGGCCGGTACAACACTAATAAAATGCAATTGTATTTATATATACAACAAAATAGCGGTTTACGGTGTGAACGGGAAGGTTAATTTGCATATTGATATTAAAAAATTGATTGGGGGTGCATGTATTTGCTTGTGCTTATAAAATCTACAATATCAATATTATTGAATATTCTGTTTTCCTTGACTTTTCAATCAAATCAGCCCAATACTGGTCGGCCCTTTGATGTATATGATATTTTCCACGTATCCCACTTGTACGGGTCAGGCACAAGGCCCTATTTATGTGGGACCACCCACAAGCCGAGACTCATGGGTGGCGGGTGAAAAATTGCGTCGATCCCGTCGGCATTCCCCCTCAAGGGGGGGGGCGCCTCAGGCGCTGGGCAATAAACCCAGTCCTGCCCCTTTAAATCAAGGGGGCAGGTGTTGCCTGGGGGGATAGCCCCCTGGGATCGACGCTATTAACTCGTAAAGATCCAGGGCCGAAGCCACTGGACCCCTGGCGTTGGCCAGTTGCATTCTCTGGAAGGCCAGGATTTATAAGGGGACAAAGGGGGGAAGTCCACCGGGACCCCCTACCAGAAGGACACCCAGACTTCCTTTATAAGTTCTGTAATAATTATAAAATTAGTTTTATTATTGAAAAAATAATGGCGATTTGCTGCAAATTGGAAAGAATTATATCACTTAAGTAATTTAGTTGAGTGATCTATTGTCGGACATGGAGGGAGTCTATTCCCTTTTCACCAGCGCTAAATTAGTTTGGCGTATGAGGTGGAGCGCCATCAGCTTCCCACTTCCCAAAATCATTTCATCTAGAACCTTATTTCTATAAGTGTTGGACCCCTTATTTAGCTAGGAGAATGACAACCTGAGATTGACATGATTACGGATTATCTTGCTCCAGTTTGTCATTGAATAATTTAGAGTGGTATCCATGTCGTACAAGCGTTGACCACTACAATACCATCATGTACAAATGTTCCCTTGTTCCGTTGTTATCCATCTAAATTTTGTTCATTCTCCATCTATCCAATTAAGTTTTATTCTTTCTTGTATCAATCCAAGTTTCCGTCTTTCTCCTTCTATCCATCTAAGTTCTTTCTATCTATCTTCTCCTTCTCCATCTAAGTTCTATCTTTCTCCTTCTATCCATCTAATTCTGTCATTCTCCTTCTAACTATCCATCTAAGATTCTGTCTTCTCCTTCTATCCATCTAAGTGTCTGTCATTCTCCTTCTAACTATCCATCTAAGATTCTGTCTTTCTCCTTCTAACTATCCATCTAAGTGTCTGTCATTCTCCTCTAACTATCCATCTAAGTGTCTGTCTTCTCTTCTAACTATCCATCTAAATTTCTGTCTTTCTCCTTCTATCCATCTAAGTGTCTGTCATTCTCCTTCTAACTATCCATCTAAGATTCTGTCTTTCTCCTTCTATCCATCTAAGTGTCTGTCTTTCCTTCTAACTATCCATCTAAGTGTCTGTCTTTCTCCTTCTAACTATCCATCTAAATTTCTGTCTTTCTCCTTCTATCCATCTAAGTGTCTGTCATTCTCCTTCTAACTATCCATCTAAGATTCTGTCTTTCTCCTTCTATCCATCTAAGTGTCTGTCTTTCTCCTTTCCTCTAAATTTCTGTCTTTCTCCTTCTATCCATCTCTGTCTTTCTCCTTCTAACTATCCATCTAAATTTCTGTCTTTCTCCTTCTATCCATTAAGTGTCTGTCTTTCTCCTTCTAACTATCCATCTAAATTTCTGTCTTTCTCCCTTCTATCCTAAGTGTCTGTCTTTCTCCTTCTAACTAGCCATCTAAATAAATCTCTGTCTTTCTCCTTCTAACTAGCCATCTAAAATCTAAATTTCTTTCTTCTTCTATCTATCTATTCAAGATTGTTTTATCCCCTTTATCAATTTAAATTTCTTTCTTTCTCTTATCTTAAGTACTTTTCTTTTTTCTCATCAATCAATCAGAATTTTTCTTTCTTCTTCTATGTCTCTAAGTTCATTCCTTTCTTCTTCTTTCTTCTTTCTCATCGTTTTTCTTTCTATTCATTTAATTTAATCCTTTTTTCCCGTTTTCTCTCCCATCAATCTAAATTTCTCTCTTTGAGTTCCGTTTATCTATCTGGTACCAATCAGCATGTGGTAAATATTTTCTTTCTCATGTAAATTTTAGTGACAAATAGAAAATTCCCTCTTCTACGATTGATGTGTACGTTTCAAAGATTTTCGAGAAAATTAAAATAAATAAATTAATTAATAAACAAATAAAAACAAACAAATATAAATAATGAAAAATAAAACAAAATAAAGGTAACAAATCAGATAAATAGAAAAGAAGGGGGAATAATGAAAGTAAAGAAATCCTAGGAAGAAAAAAAAACAAAAAAAAACAAAACAACAACAACAACAACAACAAAGGACCCTAAGATGATAAAAAGAGCACAACATATTAAGGCAGAAGAAAAGGTGACACAAATTGGGATGAATTAGAACAAGAAAGATGGTTCATTATATATACTAGCAAATATATGCACCCTCCGGGTGCAAGTATTTAAGTTTTAATGTAATGAAATATCGTATTAAATTAGAAAGTCTAATAAGAATGCAGATAAAAAGATTTGAAACAGAGTGGGGGTATAATAGAAAAATAGAAATGAAACTTACTCTTCCATCACTCCCGTCTTTCATTGCTGAATTTGACTTATTTAACTATTTAGTTAAATTAGGAAATAAAGAATAAAATGACAGTTATTTTTTCTTGTTAATTGATTTCATTTAAGATTCATTGAAGAGATTTTTGGTTATATTCATTAAAATAAAACCAAACAATTAGAAATCAATAATACTAAGCACACATTTGATAAAATCACATTTTTAATATCAATATGCAAATTAGCCTTCCCATTCACACTGCAAACCGCTATTTTTTGTATATATAAATACAATTGCATGTTATTCGTATGTAGATATGGACAACACTAATAAAAAGGTGAAGCAATTTTATTAATAATTCAGGTTTAAATATAAATAAAATCATGGAGAATGTGATGTAAATAACTATGTTAATTGTGACTCGATTAGTAATATAGTTTCGGTTACAGACAGAAAAACACACAATCTCCATTATAATAAGATATATATATATATATATATATATATATATATATGAGGTTAAGTAAACAAACAAATGTGTTTATTTTTATATGGCTTTAAGCCGACAATTTTTGAAGGATATGTGCTTAATTGAAGTCATACCTAATTATGAAAATTAATTAGTTAATAATTAATGAATTTAGGCGGGCATATATGTTCAAATATAAGGCTAAACAAATCGTAGTTTTCAAAATTAGGTATGACTTCAATTAAGCATTATATCCTCAATATATATATATATAATATATATATATATATATATATATATATGCATGTTTAATTAAACAAAAGACACATCTCCTGTTTAACAATTTTATTTGTGATTTTTTCAAGTTTTCTGGGCAACTTTTTAATATTTAGGTGGAATTCGTGGATTTGTCCACCAAAGTTCACGTCCCGAGTACTTTCGGCTCTTCGAAGTGCCATCATCAGGGATCACTCTGTGTTCCAGTTTTTCAAATTATATTAATGAATGTTGAGGCTGGAAAAAGATTTTACAAGTATTTTTTTTCTCTTCATTTCTTTTTTTTTCTTTCTTTTAATAAATGAATTGATGACAGCAAGGAAAACTAAAGAAGAGATGATTTAGATCAGAGGCTGAAAAAGTACATGGAAAGATTGAAAATGTCGAAAAATTAAAAGGCCAAAAAAAAAAATTATATATATATATATATATATATATATATATATATATACAAAAAAAAAAAAAAAAATGACAAAAAAAAGACATTTAGAAGTCACCTAATTTCTTTTATCCGTTTCGATTTCTGTTTCCGTCTTTCATTCATTCTTTCAATCTATTCTTCCATTCGTTCATTGAGCTCTTTCTTTTTTCTTCATATCTTCTTCAGTAGTTTTATTCCTTCCTATTCGCTTTACTTTTCGTAGTATTTTTTTTCTTTCTTTGCTGTGTGTCTTTCGTTCTTCATGTTTCACTTTCTTTACATTGTGTTTTTTTATTTCTTTGCTGGGCGTCTTTCTTTCTTTCTTTCTTTCTTTCTTTTTCTTCTTTACTTCTTGTCTTTCGTTCTTTTTATACTTAGTATCTTTTTTCCTTTACTACGTATCCCTTTTCTTTCTTTCATTATTTCGTGGCTTTCTTTATACTTTATATCTTTTTTTAAACTTCTTTCTTTCTTTTTTTTCTTTACATCGTGTCTTTCTTTCTTTACTTTTTCTTTCTTTCTTTCTTTCTCTTTCTTTCTTTTCTTTCTCTTTCTTCTTTACTTCTTTCTTTCTTTCTTTACTTCTTTCTTTTTCTTCTTCTTTCTTTACTTCGTGTCTTTCTTTCTTTACTTCTTTCTTCTTTCTTTCTTTCCTTCTTTCTTTCTTTACTTATTTCGTGGTTTTCTTTTTTCTTTGAGTCTTTCTTTCTTTACTTCATTCTTCTTTCTTTCTTTCTTTCTTTCTTTACTGCGTGTCTTTCTTTATTTACTTCTTTTTCTTCTTTCTTTCTTTCCTTCTTTCTTTCTTTACTTATTTCGTGGTTTTCTTTTTTCTTTGAGTCTTTCTTTCTTTCTTTACTTCATTCTTCTTTCTTACTTTCTTTCTTTCTTTTTTTTTCTTTACTTCGTGTCTTTCTTTCTTTCTTTCCTTACTTCGTGGTTTTCTTTTTTTCTTTATGTCTTTCTTTCGTTCTTTCTTTCATGTATTTCTTTCTTTCCTTCTTTCTTTCTTTCCTGTTCTTTCTTTCTTTCCTTCGCGTCTTTCTTTTTTCTGTCTCTCTTTCTTTCTTTCTTTCTTTCTTTCTTTCTTTCTTTCTTTCCTTCTTCTTTGTATTTCTTTCTTTCCTTCTTTTCTTTCTTTCTTTCCTTCGTGTCTTTCTTTTTTCTTCTCTCTTTCTTTCTTTTCTTCGTGTCTTTTCTTTTTTTCTGTCTCTCTTTCTTTCTTTCTTTCTTTCCTTTCTTTCTTTTCTTCTTTTCTTTTCTTCGTGTCTTTTCTTTTTCTTCTCTCTCTTTCTTTCTTTTCTTTCTTTCTTTCTTTCTTTCTTTTATTGATCTTTTTCCAAGACTACATTTTCCATGACTTTCAAACTCCATTTTCATTTTTTTTCCTTTCTAGTACTTCCTCCCACTCTCTCCCTCCTCCACCTCCCACTCTTTTTTCTCCCAATGCCGCCTTTTCATCTCCCCCCTTAAAATCTTTCCGTCTAACCCCCCCACCCCACGCCACCCCCCACATACACCAATCACCTACTTTTCCCTTTGCCTTCCCTGACATCTTGACGTACTACAGCTGACGTATCGATAAATTTGTATCACGTGTTCCTCTGATTGAAACGCCGATCGACTTAAATTGATCGATCGATAAGCGGCGATCAGTCAAAGGTATCGAATGCGATCGCGTTGATGGTGAGGGCATGGGGGAGTGGTTGAGTGCGAGGGTGGAGCGCTGCCGAAAAATGAGTACTTCAAATTGATTGGAAAAATATTTAGAAAATATTTTTAAATGTAAAATTTAAAAGATAAAAAAAAGTAAATAGTTTTAACATTGTAAAAAAAATGATATGAACGAAAGGAAGAGAAAAGGAGAAAGAAGATTGAGAAAAGAAAGAAAGAAAGAAGAGAGAGAGAGAGAGAGGAGAGAGAGAGAGAGAGAGAAGAGAGAAGAAAATCTTAAGGGAGAAAAAAAGAGAGATAAGGAAAGAAGGATGTAAAGGAATGAAAAAAAAGTTAAAGAATGAAAAAGAAGTAAATTGAAAAAGAAGAAGAAGAAGGAAGAAAAGAGAGAGAGAGGAGAAGAAGAGGAGAGAGAGAGAGAGAGAAGAAGAAAAGAAGAAAGAAGAAGAAGAAGAAGAAGAAGAAGAAGAAGAAAGAGAGAGAGAGAGAACAGGGTAAGAAAGAGAAGAGAAAGAGAAGAAGAAGAAGAAAGAGAAAAGAAGAAAGAGAGAGAGAGAGAGAGAGAGGAGGAGAGAGAGAGAGGAGAGAAAAGTTGTAAAGAAGAAGAAAAAAAGAAAGAGAGAAAAGCACAAAGTTGGTAAAAGAAGAAGAGAGAAGAGAAAGAAGAGAGAGAGAGAGAGAGAAACAAAGTTGAAGAGAGAAGAAAAAAGAAAGAGAGAAAGAACACTGTTTGTGAAGAAGAAGAAGAAGAAGAAGTGAGAACGAAGTAAGGGAAGAAGAAGAGAAGAAAATGAAGTGAAGAAAAAGAAGAAGAAGAAGAAGAAGAAGAAGAAGAAGAAGAAGAAGAAGCAAATAGATTAGTGAAGAAGAAAGAAAGAATTAAAATAAGACTCCAAAGAAGGAAAAAAAAGAAGAAAGAATGAAATAGATAAAGTATGACTCCAGAGAAAGAAAGAAAGAAAGAAAGAAAAGTCTCAAAGAACTGACTAGGAAGAAGAAAGAAAGAAAAAGAAAGAAGAAAATTAGCTAAGATTGGGGATTTTACGTTGCTGCTCAGTCGAAATGGAGTCGGTCGTGGCTGATGTTAAAGATTGTACGCATATTTTGACGCAACACGTGTTTTACTCTTTCAGCTAAAAGTAAAAAAAAGTTAAAAAAGTTAACAAAAAACAAAAAAAAAAAAAACGCGTATCAGACAAGAGCGACATTCCGCTAAAAAGGAAGAGTGCTCACGGAAAAGAAGCGGGAATTCTCGTC
Source organism: Doryteuthis pealeii (assembly GCA_023376005.1). Classification (NCBI taxonomy): domain Eukaryota; kingdom Metazoa; phylum Mollusca; class Cephalopoda; order Myopsida; family Loliginidae; genus Doryteuthis; species Doryteuthis pealeii. Next base: position 15,463,423 of record CM042175.1, read on the forward strand.
TTCTTCCTCCACGCCTTTTTTCTCCCCTTGTTTTTTTGTTTTTAAGAATTTTTTTTGATGATACGCTGACATTGTATTAGTACCCAATCCCGTCAAAATACCCTCTACGCATCCTGTTAAAGTTCGAGTCAATCGAAGAGCAGGTATCTCAACTTTACAAACCAGAACGGTGAGTTCTGGTTAACAAATACTTTTCATTATTGTGTGTAACCCATTTATCATCTTATCATAATTCAGTAAATATCCGTCCATCTGTCCGTACACTTTAGGCTCTGTCATTTTTCACCCTGTTTTAACTATACTTATAAGAGCTGTGCATTCATAAACCCGAATACAAAGTCTATCAAACAATAAGCAGGAAAAGGAGGGGGAGAAGGAGAATAAGTGGGAGAAGGCTATAGAGAAGAAGGAAGAGGAGGAGGAGCTCTTAAAGTAGATTTGGATTTGAATTCAGAGTTTTCCTTCTCATAGACCGGTTGTGATACGAAGGTTAGAGCCCAGTCTGCCCTACTATTTACCCATAGCCGGAGGGAGAATAGATTCATACCTTTCTCAAGGTTATTAGCACAATGTGCAATGCAAACAATCTAATCCAGGATTTCAACTCGTCTCACCGAATCCATTTCTTTGACGGTAACCATTACGCATTACACGCCTCCAAATGAATTTGTTAAAATCGT
>CM042175.1:15469302-15479350 GCA_023376005.1 Doryteuthis pealeii
GGTGGCGCAACTCGCCCGCTCCTATCCTAGCGCACCAATCCTAGCTGCGCTACTCGAGCGCTGAGTTGGCGATGGCCGGTATCGAAACCTGAGCTTTGCCGTTCTAAATGGATGTTCTACGGACTGAGCTAAAACCGGCCAATATATATATATATATATATATATATATTATATTATATAGTATGCCATATCTATAAGTACAAACCTAAATAATACTGATTCAGCATCTATATCTACGTTAGGTTAGCGTCGGCATGAAGTCAACGGTGTATAATTACTAACAGTTTCTCGCCTATGAAATTCTCAAACTAAGTGTTTGTTTTTGTTTTTCTATATAACTGTAGTGTGTGTGCATTGTGGAAAGGGTGCATCACTTTATCATTACACGCACACACAAACACACACACACACACACACACACACACACCACATACACAAATCACAAGGTTCCTAGTTCGATACCGGTCCTCGCCAGCTCAGCCTATGAGAAGCACAGGGATCTGTGCGGTAAAGTAAGGAGCTGATGGAAGGTGTGGCGCTAAATACAATCTCCTTGGTCTAGCGCTATTGAAAAGGGGATAGACTCCCTCGCCGACTGGCTGATACCGACCTTAAGCCGCCCGTCGACTTTAATATATATATATATATATCCCGAAGAACCATTCGGGTGAAACCTAGGTAGATAGTGTCCGACACATTTAAGGCTATCTATCTCTCTCTCTCTCTCTCTCTCTATATATATATATATATATATATATATATATATATATAGAATATATAATATATATATATATATATGGGGGTGTATTCTTTTCTCAAAAACTTGTATCTTTCCCTACAAAATATGTTGTTAAATTAAATACCGAATTTAATTTACGATTTCTAACCATTTTATACCTAAGCAGTCAGTACTTTAATATATTCGTAATTATATCGTAAATTATATATATATATATATATAATATTATATATATATGTTTGATGACTTAACTTTCTGTGTTTGTGTCATCGATCTAGTTATCTTTCTTATGTCTATCTAGCTATGTCTATGATTGCCTATCGATCTGTCTGTCTATATAGTTATTTCTCTGTATATCTATCGATCTAGCGGGGTTGCCTATTATCGTTATCAGTTAGATAGCGAGTGAGCCTATCCCTTTTCACTAGCGCTAAACCAGGGAAATTGCTTTTGCATCTGAGGTGGAGCGCCACAGCTTACCATCAACTCCCCATTTTAGTGCACAGGTCCAAGCTGTGCTACTCATGCGCGTGAGTTGGCGAGGGTCGGTATCGAACAAGAACGTTTTTTTCGGGCAGATATATATATATATATATATATATATATATATAAGTAAAAAGTAAAGTCGTCGGGGCGGCCTAATGTCGGTATCAGCCAATCAGCGAGGGAGTCTATCCCCTTTTCACTAGCGCTAGACCAAGGAGATTGTTTTTGCATCTGATTTGGAGCACCACACCTACCATCAGCTACTTACTTTACCGCACAGATCCCTGTGCTACTCATAACGCTGAGTTGGCGAGGACAGGTATCGAACTAGGAACCTTGTGATTTCTAGCCGAACTCTCTCTATATATCTATATATCTATATTGATGATCTAGTCTTCTGTCAGCATGTCTATCGGGATGTCTGTCGATTTAGCTATTTCGCTGAGTGTCTATTAAACTATCTGTCGATCTAGCAATCTCTTTGCGTGTCTAGCGACGTTACTGTCGATCTAGATAGTTCTCGGTATGTCTATCGGTCTAGCTATCTCTCAGCGTGTCTATCCACCTGTTTATCGATCTAGCTATCTATCGACCTGTCTATCGTTATAATCATATATCGATCCATATGGATCAGGAAATGTCTCTGCACGCGAATCTTTCCATCAGACTTTATATTTATTTACCAACCCCTCCGCATGAGCAGGATGTGACACAAGGTCTGTTTCTTAAACGAAGTTTAAAAGGTTTGAATTCGGAGTTTCCTTCTTCGAGTATAGTTGCTTAACCAAGGTTAAAAATGAGTCTGTCCGACTATTTACCCATAGCTAGAGGGAAAATAGTTGGGTTCATACCTTTCCCAAGGGTATTAGCCTTATGGCAAATGTAAACAGTTTTAATAATATTAGTGATAATATAGTGTGCTATATTTATCAATAAATAGTGCTCAATATCGTGGATAGATCATGTATATCTAAGTGTAGTTAGGACATGAAGTCAATGGCGCTTATACATATATATATAAATATGTTCATATCTATCTATCTATGTCTTTCTATCGATCTGTTTCATTCTCAGTTTAATCTGTTTTCTTTCTATATATCTATGTCTATCTATTACAGTCTGGTTCATATTCATCAAATCTTTTTCCTATTCCAAACAGCCCGCTAATGTCTCTCTCTCTCTCTCGTCTCTCTCTCTTTCTCTCTCTCTCTCTCTCCTCTCTCTCTCTCTCTCTCTGTATATATATATAATGTGTATATATATGTGTAATGTGTATATATATATGTAATGTATATATATATATATGTTTGTGTGTATATATATAATGTTTGTATATAAATATATATACATATATATTTAAAATGTGTATATTATATGTTTGTGTATAAATATATATATATATTTATAATGTATATATTATATATATATATATATATATATATAATCTGTTCAATGTATATATATAATTTGTGTATATATTTCTCTTCTCTCTCTCTCTCTCTCTCTCTCTCTCCTTTCTTTCTCTCTTCTCTTTTTCTCTCTCCGTTTCTCTCTCTTCTCTTCTCTTTCTCTCTATCTCTTCTTCTCTCTCTCTTTTTTTTCTCCATTTTTCTTCCTATCTCTTTTATTTCATTCTCTTCCATTATCTATCTATATCTCTTTCTCTCTCTCTCTCTCTCTCTCTCTCTCTTCTCTCCTCTCTCTCTCTCTCTCTCTGCACATAAACAGAGTACACAATCCCAATACAAGAGACTAACAAGAAAGCTTTATACGTGCAGCCTCTCTCCCCACGTATACAGCTCAAACAATGTGCGTATTTGCGCACGTGTAGTTAAAGTTACACCACCCGAATCTTTGAATACATTCGAAGAGGCGTACACAGAGCACACGTACACAAGAATAATTATCTAAAGTGGGCCTTGCACATAAATATTTCAATACGCGCGTGTGCGTATTGTGTGTTTGTGTGTGTGTGTGTGTTGTGTGTGTGTGTGTGTGTGTGTGTGTGTGAGTGGTGTTTGGCTGTGTGTTTGTGTGTGTGTGTTGTGTCTGTCTGTCTGTTTGTCTGTTTGTCTGTAGAAACGATCTGAGTTCACAACAACTGATTTTCCCAAGAGCCGAACGACTCTCCTTATTGAACGTTTTTAAAAAAATGGAAGTGACATCTTTAAAGCAGTGCTTACTCGGCATTATCTCTGTCTATTCTTCTCAAATTGTACTGGTCTGTTCATATCTATCTATTTTTTTATATATCTATCTATTCATATATATATATATATATATATATTTTCAGGGATTGACATTTTCTCGATTTGTTTAGCCTTACATTTAAACATATATGCCTGCTAAAATTCATTAATTATTAACTAATTAATTTTCAAAAATTAGGTATGACTTCAATTAAGCACATATCCCCCCAAAAAATTGTCGGCTTAAAAGACATATGAAAATAAATACATTTGTTGTTTACTTAACCTCATATATATATATATATAATATAATATATATATATATAATATAATATATATATATGTCTGAATATTCATATATCGTTTTTCTGTAAATCATTCCGTACATCAAATCTCTCTCTCTCTCTCTCTCTCTCTCTCTCTCTCTCTCTCTCTCTCTCTCTCTCTCTCTCTCTCTCTCTCTCACATATATATATATATATCAGTTTTATCTTTTTTTTGTGGGTCTGCAGATATGTCTCTCTCAGCAGTTTGCTATCAATGGATTCTTATTTCTAATTCTTACTTTAATATATATAATATATATATATATATATATATAAATATATATATATATATTATATATATATAAGCGACAGGTAAGATGGGGCTGATTCTATTTTTGGATCTCTTTATCCTCCGTATGTCCACAATGCATGCCCAGTTTCGTTAGATAGACATCACACATTGTTGTGCGGTGCGCTATCATGACGAAACTGGCATCTTCTCAAGGTTACTAGCTGAAATAAATTTATGATAACAAAATGACGACTGTCTGTTACTTTTTCTCTTTCATTGGCGGTATATATAAATATATAATATATATATATATATAATATATATATATATATATATATATATATATTTATAATAGTGTGTGTGTGTAGTATAATTATATATTAATTTTGCCGGTTTAGCTGTTGTTATGTCCGGCTCGCGACTCAAGGTTTGCTTTATACCGGCCCTCTCAACTCAGCGTATGATTAGCATAGGAATCTCCGTGGTAAAGTAAGGAGCTAGGTAGTTGTGGCGCTCCACTTCAGACGCAAAAACAATCTCCTTGGTCTAGCACTAATGAAAAGGATAGACCACCTCGCTGTCTGGCTGATACCGACTCTAGCCACCAGGCGACTTATATATATATATATATATATATTATATATATATAATATATAATATATATATATATATACGTTTTTTCTGTTTCCCAGAAATTGCAGCAAGTTAGAGCAATGTATTCCATCAAGACTAAATTTTTGAAAACTTTGCAAGGCCTCATAGATAAGAATGGTGATCTGAAAACTTTGTCTTATGTATATACCCAACCCCCCATGCATGAGCAGGATGTAACACAAGATCAATTTAACTCTTTGCCAACCAAAGTTACCCCGCGGCTGTACCAAAGTGTTTGGTTATTTTTTACCTGTATGATTTCATATGTCAAAGTTCACTATTCACCTCAGAATTCATTCTATTCAAATAAAGTCCTATTATTATTTTAATCTTGGTCCTTTTTGCTAAATTATAATGAACAAACTACTAGGTTATATTATATATAATATATATATATTATATATATAAGAAAGAAAAATAGCCCATGCTATTCTGTTTTATCTGAACTTCTTATATTCAATATGTAGGATTATTATTTATATAAGGAACTTTTTTTTTTAATTATTGTAAATGAAGAACTGTATTAATTATCAAAAAAAAAAAAAAAAAATATAATATGAATTAACTCTTTGCCTAACAAACATCCCCCATGGCTGTTACAAATTTTCTTAGTATTTTTTACTTGTATGATGGGATATTTCAAAGTTCATTATCTCTTCACCTCAGAATTCTTTCCATTCAAATAAAGTCCTATTATTATTTTAATCTTGGTCCTTTTTGCTAAATTATAATGAACAAACCACCAGTTTTTTTTGTACTTTAATCACAGTGGTTCTCCAACGACTGTGAGCGACTTAAAGTAGGCAAAGAATTAATAAGTATGAATTCAGAATTTTCCATTTCCTCGACCGGTAATCATGCCAGTGTTAAAGAGCCCAGCCTAAACTACTATTTACTCCTAGGTAGAGGGATAATATTTGGATCTATACCTTTCCCAAGGGTATTAGCGGTAGGTAAAATTCAGCAAGCCTCGTCCAGGATTTGGACCTGTACCTAAAATAAACTATCTGAATAACCACAACCAAACACAAACACTGAATACCCTCACAAAACAAATAATCAAACCAAAAACAAACAACCACTCCAACAAATATCCCCTTGAGGACGGACCAATGACATCGTTGAAATGCTAGATAACAAATATGGGACACTTATCTACCATCTGGACTCGGATATATGAAAAACAGCAAAAAAACTTGAACATCTATACTTAAAGATCATCAAGAAGAAATATGCTATGGTCTTTAAACAAAACCTACTTAAATGATAACTAGCTGCTAATAACACTGTAACATGAGTGTGTCCCGTATACATATTTATATATATATATATGTGTACTTATATATATAGTGTATATTTAGGCAAGAACTCCTTTTAGCATGTTTTGGTAAATACAACAAACAAATCTTGTTGGGTCAACGTTTTCTCTCATTTTTCTTGTTTGCGAATAGTTTTTAAGTACTTGAAACCCTAATTACCTTAGGAATGTTCTAGCATCACTACGATGTTATGATGAAAACATAAAGGAAGAAAAACGTATTTACAAACAAACAAAATTAGAAAGAAGTTGACACGACAAATTTTGTTGGTCATATATTTTTAACGAAATTCTGTACAGTTATATATATATATATATATATATATACGCAAGTTTTGTTTAAAATATAAAGACACCCTCCGGGCGATGTAAAAATATTTTTTTAAAAGATATTGCCTGAGGGGATGGAAGCTGAAAATTCAATGTCATAGAGTGTGTAAAATCGTCAAATTTATCAAAGGAGTAAAAAAAAAAAAAAAGAAAGAAAGACAATTTAAATGGAAACAGTTCCGGTAACTTTAAATATTATATTAGAATAAAACAATCTATATATAAAAACAATGAGGATTGTCTAACGTTACATGCTCACATTTTGAGTATATTTATTCTATGTTATGACGTTGTATAATGTGTTGGGTAATGTGACGTAAGCAATGACGCAGTTTTTGTTACAGACACCAACCGGAAGCGAATCTCCATTATTGATAAAGATAAAATACAATAAATTAACAAAAACTGCCACCACGACCCCCAAAATATCTCTGCTACGGCCCTCTTTGTGCAATAATTTCTAATAATAAATGCAAATGCCTGTACGTCACATATTTTTCAACTTTACTCCTAAAGGCCGTAGTTCAATATATCATACCATTTTGGAAACAGGCCGAATTCGTGAGCAAATTAAATGACATTCCGAACCGAATCCAGAAACTTTATCTAATGGTGAAGTTCCAGTTCTGGGGCTCTGGGGAATGCGGAGTACTCCTTCATTACCATTACTCCCTGGTTCACTCTGATCCGGAAGGGTGGGGTTACAATTCATGAGATGTCATGAATTGTTAACTGACCTGTAGCTAGGAATATTTGAATTAGGGTCTGTTGATATGGAAACAAGGGAGTCAATGGAAAATTACCATTGACGGTTATAACCTGTTGATCCCTTGAAAATGTGCCATGACAGATACGTGGGAATAATTTAGATCGACCCGATTTGGAAGCTGAACAGACAGGATTGTCATTTCTCCCGTGTCATCTCATCCGCGGCTGAATCAGCCAATATGGGCTAGAAGAAAATAAAGCTTGATCAAGTAAACCCAAGTCTTGATGTGTTTATTAAATGAAGATACAAGCAATGTTAAGCCCAGCCAAGAAGAATTAGCAACGAGGAAAATCAACCCTTAAATAGAAGTCAACTAGACAAGATGGCAGCCAGAGCAGATAGAAGAAGAAGAAGAAGAAGAAGGACGAGGACGAGGAGAAGAAGAAGAAGAAGAAGAAGAAGAAGAAGAAGGACGAGGACGAGGACGAGGACGAGGAGGAGGAGAAGAAGAAGAAGAAGAAGAAGAAGAAGAAGAAGGACGAGGACGAGGACGAGGACGAGGAGGAGGAGGAGAAGAAGAAGAAGAAGAAGAAGAAGAAGAAGAAAGCAGAGTAATAATTCAATTAAGATCATTTCCTCTCTAATCTAAGTCTCTGTCTCTCCCCCCTCTGTCTCTCCCCCTCTGTCTCTGTCTCTCTCTCTCTCTCTGTCTCTCTGTCTCTCTTATATACACAACTAGTAGGAAGCGCGTAGTGTAATGGTTAAAGTCATGGGAAATGGAATCGTCGCCCCGAGTTCAAATCCTTGATGTGGTAATTGCATTTCACTTAGCGCTAATACCCTTGGGAAAGGTATGAATCCTACTCTCCCTCCAGCTATGGATAAAATAGTAGGGCAGCCTGGGCTCTTTAACCTTGGTTAGGCAACCGGTCTAGGAGAAGGAAAACTCTGAATTCAAACCTGTTGAACTCCGCCTAAGAAATTGACCTTGTGTCGCATCCTGCTCGCGCGGAGGGGTTGGTAAATATATATATACACAACTATGGCCGAAGGGTATATATGGTATGCAACAGTATTAGCTGTTACGGTTGAATTTAACAACAAAAATTTGAATATCCATCAAGAAATGAATAAAGCAAAACGCCTTCAGCATAAAATAACCCAACAAGTATGACATGCCGTAAAATCCAACCCAATAACACACCTACTGAATATTCTATATTCCTAAATTTGAATGAGATTTTTTTGCGATTTCTACGTGATTTTTTAACGACGAATTTCTTTGTACGAAAATACAGATTTTTTATAATCTGGAAATAAATTAGGGAAAACATTAAGTCAAAAGTACTCCACAACATCTAGTTTTAATTTCCATTAGGTTGGTTAATAATCATATATATGTAATCATACAGGGCTTGGTAGAGCCGACAGTTAAGGCCCTGGACTCATAAGGGAATTAAACCCTCCTGACGACATCTTTCCATTTCGGAACGGCTCATTATGTATATTTTCTGAATTATTACTTTAATGAATATGACTTATGTATGGTGAGGCATATATATGTACCATTCAGTGCATATTAATGTTATTAATTAGATGAGTCTTCATATACAAAAATATAAACGAAGGTGTTTCGAGAAAGGCTGGCTCCAAAGATCGTAAGACCGGGGCTATATGCCTGCCTCTCTCTCCCTCTCCCCTTCTCTCTCTCTCTCCAACCCCCCACTCTCTCTCTTCTTCTCTCTCTGCTCTCTCTCTCTGTATGTCTCTCTCCTGTCTGTTTGCTGTCTCTCTCTCTATATCGCTCATCTGTCTGTCTCTGTCTTTATCTCTATCTCTCTTTCTATCTCTCCTCGCTCGCTCTCTCTCTCTCTCTCTCCTCTCTCTCTTCGCTCTCTCTCTCCTCTATCTATAATATAATATATATATAGTATATATATTTAATACAGGTACAAGTAATAACCTAATCGAGTTTCACCAATAATGGATCTCAGGGTTAAATCCACTGGATTAATCAAGATATTGATTAATTGCAAGTCGATTACACGCTGTCTTTCGCGATAAACGGTTCGCTAGGTAGGTTTACCTGTATTAACAAATGAATTTGCTTCCTAACGTATTGACACTTTTTATTTGTATATCGCTTGTCTACCTTTCTGAATTTTGCATAACTACCATTGTGACTCTTCAACCGTAAGTCACCTCTTCAAAATACAATATATATATATATATATATATATATATATTATATATATATTCCCCTCTGTCTGTCTGGTCTGTCTGTCTGTCTGTCTCAACTCCACCCTGTTCGGGTTCTGTAGAATAAGTAGTCAATAAAAGTCGTTGGAGTATGTCCTTGAATAAATCCTATCTATATCTTTACGTGTACTTCGATAAGAAAGGCGCTCGAAAAACGGTTATCGTCATATAAGATAAAAACGATGACCAGAGTATAAATATCGCAGTAAACATTTGGGGTGCTTTTCTATAATAAAATATTTCCAAATCCTTTTATAGTAAAGTCCTTTTCTTATGTTTTTTTATAATATAAAATCATTTAATTTGTAAAAGTCTTTCCCCCTTTTGGGGGGTAAAACTTTTTTTCCCCTAAAATATAAAGTCCAAAAATTTTTTCAAAACAAAAATGGGGCCCCCCACCTTTTTTTTTCTATATATTAAAATGAAATAAAAGCAAACCTACAAAAATTACAGTGAACACTCACATTCATATATATATATATATATATATATATATAATGTGTGTGTGTGTGGTGTGTGTGTGGTGGTAGAAGAGAGAGAATTGTGTGTGTGTGGTGTATGAATTTTGATAAAAATGGCATAAACTATATATGGAAATAATTTCGAATAAATACAGAAAATTTGAAGGAATCAAACATCTAAGACCGTTGATATTGAATGTGTCCACAAATAAGTTATATGCCTTATATTAATATATATAATATAAACAGTATCCACAAATAAGTTTATAATTATTATGTATACTACAATATATGCCCCCTCCAGGTGCCAAGTATTTTGTAAATTTTATAATAAATATGTATTAT
>CM042175.1:15479450-15489450 GCA_023376005.1 Doryteuthis pealeii
GATATTAAAAGGAGTTAAATAGAAGATAGCGTAGATAGATACTAAATGACTGAGATAGGAGTAGATATTCCAACGGAATTGAATAAGAATATAGATCGAAAGATAGATATATGAGAGACGATAGAACAGAGATGAAGAGAGAGATGAATATGTGTGTGTGTGCGTGAGGCAGAGGAAGAAAGCAAGAGACAGAGAAGACAGAGAGGCGAGAGACAGAGAGACAGAGCACCAGGGAAGGAGACGTCGAAAATGAGAAGAGTACGATATATAAGAAAAGAGAGATAAAAGAGAACACGACCGAAGCAACGTAAGAGACGAGGGGCAGGACGTTTCACGAAAAACGAGATCGAGATCTGGAGAGAGACCGATTTCGAGAGGATCGAGAGGGAGAGAGAGAGAGAGCTAATGACACGGAATGACAGATACACTAAATGGGGAATTTGGAAGGGACTTAAGTCATGTGCTATAATGAAAGTCGTAAACCTCAATTTCTCGACAAATTAAATTAGTTAATTAACAGTCAAAATGAATGTTATAGACAAGAGCCTAGAATATGCTTACCCATAATGTACAGGTCCTAAACCACGACCATCCAAGACAAAAATTGTCACCCTGCCAATAACACTTTCGACCTTTTAGTCCTCATACGAAGTCAGGTTATAGACCAGGGGAAATACTGCTCGTGTGGCTTGTGACTCGATAACTCCCTTCGGGACCTGTCAAGCGACTCCAGGCCAAAGTCTCTAACCCTGTTTAATCAATTTGTTTAACAGCCATACTTAAAAAAAACACACATTTGTTAGTTCAACTGCTAACCTACTACTAAATCGCATATATCAGATCAGTATATAACGAAAAAATAATACGATATGACTCAACAAACCTCCCGGGATGAACAGATAGAATACATGCAACGGAATGCAAGTGATGAATTATATAAATCACTCTGAAATAGATGGCGAACGGATAGGATTTAATCAAACAGAGAGAAACGATTTAAAATTAGATGCGATAGATAGATAGATAGATACTTGAAAATGGATCGCATCAATATCGAACTCCGACTTAGCAAATGATAATAAATAGACATCTTGTTCTCACAGTGACTTTCGGTTCATTACTTTTGAACCAATTACAACTGTTTACAAAGAACATAGAAGAGCCGACGCACAAAAACAATAGCTGTTTTAACGCGACATTTGGAGTGCTGAATTCAGATTTGAAATCCGTTTAACTTCATCACCTCTAGTTATTTTAGATATGCATACCGGTACATTTTGTACACATTACTGTACATAAAGCGTATTATGCACTTCAGTTAGGTTTAATTTTAATATTGTATGATTTATGTCTTCTTTTTACTTCCTAACAACTGTCCTGCGTACTATGAATCTGTGTACATTGTGTCATCTCAGTATAATTTATTCCGTCAAATGCGTATCTTCCTATGCATCCGTTTTATTCGTGTTAATAAGCTGCTGGCAACTGTTGAAATAAGCAGTGATATACTCTAGTAATATACTAAACAGACTATTCAAAAGACGAAAACTAGAGGTGATAGAGCAAAAGCTGCTTTATAAACTTTGAATTTCAGCACACTAAATTAGTAAAAAAACACCTATTTCACATTCTTGCCTCGGACAAAAATTATTTTTTTGCGTCAACAAAAGGTGTTTTTTGAGATGTTATCGTTATTTTGTATCCTATTGCAATTTTTGCATATCGCGAAGGTGACGCAAAGTTTAAGCTCGCGTTTTTTTTTCTTATTTTGTGTGGGGAATTTAAATTCAACCAATTTTTTCATAAAGGTTATGTCACGGGATGTTGATTATCACGTAACATATCTGTTGTGAAGTCGTCGGTATCCGAGTAATAGATGGAACAGTAGGAAGAAAAAACCATTAAGTTTTTGTCTTGTTTCGTTTTGTTTTACATGCATATCAACCTCGTGGCTCATTTATGCTGATAAAGTTTGTGTGAAAAGTAAATCAAATCTTAATGCGATAATATAAGTTTTTTTCATATAATACATTTTTCTATTTAACCCAATAGATTGGACCCTAACAGTACCTACCCACTCCGGTCAGAGTGGGACCAGGGCAGCAATGAGGTGCTGAATGGGGTCCCCACACATTCCCCAAACCTCCAAAAACTTAGAACTCCTCACCATCAGATAGTAGTTTAAAACGCATTCCCAGGAACATGTTGACCCGCAGCCACCGCTCTTCTAGCACCCATATGATAAGAAAGGTTGGTTGCCATAAACAGGCCAATAGGGTTGGATACATCACTAAGGTGCTAGAGAAAAACACAGTAAGTCATTTCCTAGGTAAAGAAAGGGTTTAGTAGCAAGATACAAGATGAAAAGAGTGAACTCAGTAATTGGACAGATTCACATTGTCCAGTAAAGAATCGCTCAGTTCTCTCGTCCAAGGCTGTCGTTATTTATAGAAAAACAGACGATTCATTGTCCTCTTTTAGGTACTATATGGATTCTCCTGTGTTTCTTCTTTTGGTCTGAAACAATTGGGATTTTCATCCTCTGTTTTTTTTCTTCTTTGTGACGGTTGGTAGTCTTTAACGCACAAACACAAGACTGACGTTGCTTTTTCCTTGAGTCTTTATTAATCAACCCAACTAAATGGCCTCGGAGAACAGACCTTCACCTCTTGCGTCTGTCCTTCCAAACATCTAGCCAACAACACACTTTCTCTATATCCTTTGTCTATTCGCACCCGTAACTCTAGTTCCGTTTTGTCCAATCAAGAACGAAGGTCACTCACTCACACGTCCACTATACGTCTCCTTATTTCTCGTTTTTTCTGTTTCTACACTTTTCAATTTCCACACATGAATCACACGTTACCAACCGCTGACGTCATACACTGATCTCTTCATTCTCATAATCTTACACGAACCCTTTCCATAATTCTTCACGTTATCCCTCTTATGCCAGTAAAAGAAACCCTATTAAACCATAACCCTTAAAACAATGAAATAAAATATGAAAAGGGCGGAAGCAAATATTTTTACATAGTTTTTTTTTTCTTTCTCTGTAAAATGTTATCCTTTTATAATACCAGCTCACCAGTGCGCTGGTCCGAAAGTGAAAAAAGTAATAAAAGAAAATAAATAAATAAATAAAAAACTTATCTATTGAATACGAAAAAAAAACGATTCATTCGCCCAGTGTATCGGCCCAGACCAACCATGTGTAGAGATCAAACTTGTACGTTATGCTGAGAGGCTCCTTCCTTGTATTTTATCAATATTTATCCTAGAAAAAATGTTGCATCTTTAGCAACACCCAATTTAAAGATGTGCATATCACTTATAGTGCATATTATAATAAATATATATATATTATATATATATATATATATATATAAGTTAAGTAAACAAACAAATGTGTTTATTTTTTTAATATGGCTTTAAGCCGACAATTTTTGGAGGATATGTACTTAATTTAAAACATACTTAATTTTGAAAATTAATTAGTTAATAATTAATGAATTTAGGCGGGCATATATGTTCAAATGTAAGGCTAAACGAATCGAGAAAAAATGTCAATCCCTGAATGTCATATATATATAAAGTAAAAGCAAAGTCGTCGGGGTGGCCTAAAATCGGTATCAGCCAATCAGCGAGGGAGTCGATCCCCTTTTACTAGCGATAGACCAAGGAGATTGTTTTTGCGACTGAATTGGAGCGCCACACCTACCATCAGCTCCTTACTTTACCACACAGATCCTTGTGCTACTCAACCTCGACCGATTTGTCATTAGTTAGAGTTCTTATCTATGCGGCATCTACGCACCTACTTTTAAGAAATGGAATTTACTAATAGGCCGTTGAAAGTGCTCTATCCGATTAAGGAGAGCAATGCAATTTTTGCGTAATAAACGGCCTCCAGAAAATTCAATTTCCAGAGAGCATAACCAGCCAGCAGTGGGGAGGATATGTTTCGTCAGCTTCATATAGTCCTGCTTCGCCATTTCACTACTCGATATATATGTTTAAAATAGGTGTATTTGGATAGCATCTTTTCATTAAAGCAAATTTTGTTGAATAGAAAAGAATTCAAATTGTTTTGTAATCTTTTCTTTTTCTTTTCAACATTTCAAATAATTTTCTTGATATTACCATCTCAAAAATCAGAAAGAATTATTCCAAGTACTTTCGGTTTTACTTTGGACCATTATCAAGGGTGTTAAAAAGGTTAAAAACTGTTCAAAGTCTGTCTTTGGATAACAATAAACTGGAACTTTACCCTATGAACTTGTCCCTTAAAATGATTTCTGATCAGCAAATGACAGCTCCAAGAAGTGTTCTGTCAAACCCAAAAAAATCCTTGAAAAAGCCAACAATAAATTTGACCATCCCTCACAATTGAATGCATGGCAGAAAATACCCTCCTTGGGTTGACGTGCCAACATGAGATACATTGGAAAATGTTGATATTTTGTCTTTGTCTTCTCTGTAAAAAATAAAATTATACCAGGAAATATAACAATAAACTTGAACTTTACCCTATAAACTTGTCCCTTAAAGTGATTCCCACTTAGCAATGGACAGCTGCAAATAGCCTGTTGTCAAAACTAACAAAACCCTTGAAAATGATTTGATCATCCCTCAAAATGTACCTGTTGGCATAAAATGATCCTGGAGGAGTTGACGTGCCGTTAAGATCAGTCTATCAATCAAAAACCATATTTAGTCATTTTCGAGGACGGGAGTGCTCCTGCGTTGGGGAGTGTTCGGTTGATTCTTTGTTAAGAATTTTTAGGTGGGCGTGGCGTCATGTATAAACTAATCGGCTATTGGTGCTGGTTTGAGATGTAGATATAACAGGATATCATTATACATTTATATCCTAATACACACAAATACACACATACATAACTGCGTCTTGTTTTTGAGAATGGCCAGAGAATGGGCTAAAGTACTTGGACCCAGACAAAAAGGATATGGAGAGCTCTTCCACTCACTTAAATTTTATCTATGTTCACTTACATAAGTAAAAGTTTGGGAAAAAAGCCAACAATACATTCTTTGTTCGTCACATTCCATGAATTACACATACATACACCCCCACCACCCACACATACACACTCACACACCACACACACACACACACATATATATTAATATATCTATATATATATAATACCCATGTAGATACATTTATAACAATACACTCGCTCACACAAATATATACATCATATACCTTTGAATTCACATTACGAGATATATAGTTATTTAGCCACCCCTCCGCCCGGACAGGATGTGACACAAGTTCAATTTTTAAGCGGAATTTTGCTTCATCTCAATCGGCTGCAATATCAAGGATAAAGAGCCCAATCTGCCCTACTATTTACCCATTACTCACATTACATATAATTACATATAAAGTTTTATATATTTGGCATTATTGAAAAAGCATTATTGAAAACACACACACACACACACACACATATATATATGTATAAACCTATAGATACTTTTATATATATATATACTTATTTATATATACTTATTTATATATATATATATTTACACACATACATATGTATATATACATACATAATAACTCATATGCATACACATATACATATTTCATATACTCATGGATATGTACATACATATATTTCAAATACACATACCTACATATACATACATGTATACATACACATTTAGATACATATGTATACACATCTGTGTGTACATATGTAAGAATATGTATCTATCTATCTATCTATATCTCTCTCTCTCTCTCTCTATATATATATATATATATATATATTATATATATATATATATATATATATATATACACAAACTACTCATATATCCAGACACACACACACAGATGCATGCACATACGTACACATACACACATATATACACAAATATACAGAAACACACACATTAATATATATATATATATATATATATATATATTTGTGCGATGGCGCATAAGTAATAGAGCATTAGACAATATATATTATTTCTATAATCAATATTTACATGTCATTATGTTAATTGTCCTGTTTCTTTTGCCCCTTCTTGTATATTCGTTACATAGATTATTACTTATATATCTAGAGACTCCTTGTTTGGTAAAAGACCAAAGCCTTCACCTAGTCAGTTGATGGTACTACGATTTCAATAGAGAATCGGGTGTTTTATGGGGTGGATTTGCCAGCACCACACCCCCTCACACACACTAATAGATATTTACTTGTTCCCCAAAGAGATTTAACTCGATGGGGGATAGGTAAGGGAAAGGTAAGCTAAATTACAAGTCAAGGTCACAAACAGAAATTTTCCAGATCCCTCGGCTAAAACTAGAGGCGTAAGGGCGTGTTCCTACTCCTTTTAGTGATATGGGGAGGTGCTGCCTGGTACAACGGGGCCCCCCGGGCACCAAGTTTCAGTTAATTATTATTGGCTTCTATGCCCATAGGACCGGAAACCGACACCTCTAGTAATCTAAACACTTTGCCCCTAGGCAAAGTGATACTCCTTTTTTTTTTTTTTTTTTTACCAACTTGTAATTTTACGGTACTAACTACACTATGAAAGTGCAACAGAAAATTTTGTCAGCCCCACCCCCTGCTACCCACAAAAAAAGTGCATTTAGAAATAGGCTCGAATTGTACTAATATTAGCCACCCGGCCGTCCGCCAAGTTAGTTATCGGGTGTACACGTCTGTCTGTATGTCTGTCTGTCTATCTGTCTCTTGTAAAAGGGTCTCGGTTATATGAGATTAAATTTGCAACACTGAAACAGTAGGAGCAAGCAGCCGGCAAGAATACACGCTGTTTTGCAGTGTTAAAACCTTCTTCTTGCGTCAAGTAGCTGTTTAGGTTCAAGTATTGCTTCATTCGCATCTCGATGTTTAAGAGGCAGTCACAAGAACACCCGATGAGCATGTGCGGTATTCTACACAGCTGTTTATATATATATATATATATATATATCTTATTATAATGGAGATTGTGGGTTTGTCTGTCTGTAACCGAAACTATATTACTATACAAGTCATAATTCCTTTAGTTATTTACATCATGTTCTCCATTATTTTATTTTTATTTAAACCTCAATTATTAGTAAAATTGTTTTACATTACTTACACTGTTGACCATATCTACATTCTAATAACATGCAATTGTATTTATATATACAACAAAATAGAGGTTTACAGTATGAATTGGAAGGCTAATTTGCATATTGATTTAAAAAAATTGTTTTTAATAAATACATGCTTAGAATTATTGATTTCTAATTGTTCGGTTTTATCTTATTGAATATGAGCAAAAATCTCTGGGATAAATCTTAAAAGAAATCCCTTAACAATAAGAAATAACTGTAATATTATTATTTACTTCCTATTTTAACTAAAGAGTTTTATTAGGAAAATTTACCAATGAAAGACGGGAGTAACGGAAAATGATGGAAGGGTTAGTTTCAAAGTTGTTCTATTTTTCAATCATACCCCATCTTTTTATCTACATTCTTATTCAGTTTCATTAGCCTTTCTAATTTAATACCATATTTTATTATAAAATTTAACTAAAATACTTGCACCCGGAGGGTGCATATATTTGCTAGTATACATAATAATTATAAACTTATTTGTGGATACTGTTTATATATATATATATATATAAGGATTATAAATTTATTTGTGGACACTTCAATTCCAACGGTCTTAGATGTTTGATTCCTTCAAATTTTTGTATTATTCGAATTATTTCCATATATAGTCTATGCCATTTTTATCAAATTCATACACACACACACACAATTCTCTACACACACACACACACACACACACACACACACACATATTTATATATATATATAATATATATATATATATATATATATATATATATGAATGTGAGTGTTTACTGTTAATTTTTTGTAGGTTGCTTTTATTTTCATTTTAATATATAGAAAGGCATTGTGAATGACTTTATTATAGAAAAGTACTAGAAAGATTTTACCAAATAAATGATTTTATTATTAAAAAAAAACATTGAAAAGGACTTTACTATAAAAAGGATTGGAAATTATTTTATTATAGAAAAGCACCCCAAAATGTTACGATATTTATACTCTGGTCATCGTTTTAATTTCATATGAGGATAACCGTTATTCGAGCGCCTCTTACTCGAAGTAACACGTAAAGATATAGATAGGATTTATTAAGCACATACTCCAAAACATTTTATTTACTACTGATTCTCAGAACCCGACAGGGTGAGAGAGAGAGAGAGAGAGAGAGAGAGAGAGAGAGAGAGAGAGAGAGAGAGAGAGAGAGGGGGAAATATATATATATATATATATATAATGTGTGTGTGTGTGTGTGTGTATTTTGGAAAAGGTGACTTACCGGTGAAGATGGTCACAATGGTTAGTTGATGCAAAATTCAATGCAAAAGGTAAGTCAGCGATATAACAAATAAAAAGTGCTCAATACGTTAGTAGAGCAAATTTATTGTAATACAGGTAACCTACCTAAGCGAACCGTTTATCGCGAAAGACACACATGTGTAATCTACTGCAATTAATCCAGGGGATTTAACCTTGAAGATCCTTATGGTGAAACTCGAGAAGGTTATTACTTGTACCTGTATTACAATATATATATATATATATATATATATATATATATATATATATGTATAGAGAGGGATAGAGAGAGCGAGACAGACAGACAGAGACACACACGTGTAATCGACTGCAATTAATCAATATCTTGATTAACCCAGTGGATTTAATCTTGAAGATCCTTATGGTGAAACTCGAGTAGGTTATTGTACCTGTATTAGAATATATATATATATATATATACATATACATATATATATATATATATATATACATGTATATAAATATATATAGAGAGAGAGCGAGAGAGAGAGCGAGACAGACAGACAGAGACAGACAGACGAGCAGAGAGAGAGAGAGAGAGAGAGAGAAGAGAGAGAGAGGGTGAGAGTGAGGGAAAGAGAGGGGTGGAGAGAGTGAGGGAAAGAGAGGGAGAGAGAGAGAAGAGAGAGAGAGAGAGAGAGAGAGAGAGAGAGAGCATGTAGCCCCGGTCTACGATTTGGAGCCAGCCTTCTCGAAACACCTTGTTAATATTTTTGTATAGAAGACTCATCTAATTAAATAACATTATATGCACTGAATGTACATATATATGCCTCACCCATACATAAGTCATATTCATTAAGTAATAATTAGAAATATACATAATGAGCCGTTCGAAATGGGAAAGATGTCGTCAGGAGGGTTAATTTCCCCTTATGGTCCAGGCCTACTGTCGGCTCTACCAAGCCCTGATGATTACATATATATGTATTAACCAACCCCTAGGAATTAAACTAGATGTTGTGAAGTACTTTTGATTAATTTTCCCAAATTTATTTCCAGATTATAAAAAGATTGTATTCGTACCAAAATTCGTCGCAAAATATCACGTAGAAAATCGCCAAAATATCAATTAAAACTTGGAATATAGAATTTCAGAAGGTGTGTTATTGAGTTGGGTTTTACGGCATGTCAACACTTGTTGGGTTATTTTATGCCGAAGGCGTTTGCTTTATTCATTCTTGATGGATATTCAAATGTTTGTTGTTAAACTCAACTGTAACAGCTAATACTGTTGCATACCATATATACCCTTCGGCCATAGTTGTGTATATATATATTTACCAACCCCTCCGCGCGAGCAGGATGCGACACAAGGTCAATTTCTTAGGCGGAGTTCAACAGATTTGAATTCAGTGTTTTCCTTCTCCTAGACCAGTTGCCTAACCAAGGTTAAAGAGCCCAGTCTGCCCTACTATGTTATCCATAGCTGGAGGGAGAGTAGGATTCATACCTTTTCCAAGGGTATTAGCGCTAAGTGAAATGCAATTACCACATCCAGGATTTGAACTCGGGGCGACGATTCCATTTCTTATGACTTTAACCATTACACTACGC
>CM042175.1:15491950-15496950 GCA_023376005.1 Doryteuthis pealeii
AATCTCTGTATGTACATTTCGGCCTATTAGGCCTCATCAGCAGAGCTATAGATACAAAGACCGCCCGTGTGCGATTCGAAACCTGATTGTCAAGCTGACATGTCAAGCGTCTTACCACCACACCAAACGGACTCAGCAGATTTCTTCGTTTTGTTAAGGAGTAGGTATTTATATTCCTCTTAAGTGACCTCTACACGAACTTACGAGAAGTAAACAATATATATATATATATATATATATAACTGTACGCAATTTCGTTAAGAATATATGACCAACAAAATTTGTCGTGTCAACTTCTTTCTAATTTTGTTTGTTTGTAAATAGTTTTTTCTTTTTTTCTGTTTTCATCATAACATCGAAGTGATGCTAGAACATTCCTAAGGTAATTAGGGTTTCAAGTACTTAAAAACTATTCGCAAACAAGAAAAATGAGAGAAAACGTTGACCCAACAAGATTTGTTTGTTGTATTTACCAAAACATGCTAAAAGGAGTTCTTGTCTAAATATACACTATATATATATATATATATATATATATATATATAACACATATATATATACAAACATATGTATACGCACACACGCATTGTTACAGTGTTATATAGCAGCTAGTTATTATTTAAGTAGGTTTTGTTAAAGACCATATAATATTTCTTCTTGATGATCTTTAAGTATAGATGTTCAAGTTTTCTTGCTGTTTTTCATATATCAGAGCCAGATGGTAGATAATGTGTCCCATATTTGTTACCCTAGCATTTCAACGATGTCGTCCTCAAGGGGATTATTTGTTGGAGTGGTTGTTTGTTTTTGGTTTGAGTTTTATTCGTTTTGTGAGCGTTTATTGCAGTGTTTTGTTGTTGGTGGTGGTTTATTCAGATTGTTTATTTTAGGTACAGTTGCAAATCCTGGACGAGACTTGCTGCATTTTACCTACCGCTAATACCCTTGGGAAAGGTATAGATCCAAATATTATCCCTACCTAGGAGGAAATAGTAGTTTAGGCTGGGCTCTTTAACACTGGCATGATTACCGGTCGAGGAAAAAGAAAACTCTGAATTCATACCAGTTAATTCTTTGCCTACTTTAAGTCGCTCACAGTGGTTGGAGAACCACTGTGATCAAAGTACAAAAAATGGTGGTTTGTACATTATAATTGAGCAAAAGGACCAAGATTAAAATGGTAATAGGACTTTATTTGAATGGAAAGAATTCTGAGGTGAATAGATAATGAACTTTGAAATATCCCATCATACAAGTAAAAAATACTAAGAAAATTTGTAACAGCCATGGGGGATGTTTGTTAGGCAAAGAGTTAATACATATTTTTTTTTTTACTTTTGATAATTAATACAGTTTTTCATTTACAATAAAATATTTTTTAAAAGTTCCTTATATAAAATAATAATCCTAGCATTTAAATATAAGAAGTTCAGAATAACAACAGGATAGCATGGGCTATTTTTTTCTTTCTTTAAATATATAAAAAAATGGTGGTTTGTTCATTATAATTTAGCAAAAAGGACCCGGATTAAAATGATAATAGGACTTTATTTGAATAGAATGAATAGATTGTGAACTTTGAAATATGAAATCCTATAGGTAAAGAATACCAAAAAACTTTGGTACAGCCGTGGGGTAACTTTGGTTGGCAAAGAGTTAAATTGATTTGTGTCACATCCTGCTCAAGTGGAAGGTTGGGTATATACATAAAACAAAGTTTTCAGATCACCATTCTTATCTATGAGGCCTTGCAAAGTTTTCAGAAATTTAGTCTTGATGGAATCCATTGCTCTAACTTGCTGCAATTTTCTGGGGAAACAGAAAAAACATATACATATAAATATATATACATATATATATATATATATATATATATATATTATATATATATATATAAGTCACCTGGGTGGCCTACAGTCAGTATCAGCCAGACAGCGAGGTGGTCTATCCCCTTTTCATTAGTGCTAGACCAAGGAGATTGTTTTTTGCGTCTGAGGTGGAGCGCCACACCTACTATCAGCTCCTTACTTTACCGCACAAATCCCTATGCTACTCATATGCTGAGTTGGCGAGGGCCGGTATACAAGCAAGAACCTTGTAGTCGCGAGCCGGACACTAACAACTCAGCTAAACCGGCTCAATATATATATATATATATATATATATATATATATATATATCGCCAATAAAAGAGAAAAAGTCCGACAGACAGTCGTCATTTGGTTATCATAAATTTATTTCAGCTAGTAACTCTGGAAAAAGATGCCTGTTTCGTCAGATAGCCACCGCACAACATGTGTGATGTCTATCTAACGAAACTGGGCATGCATTGTGGACATACGGAGGATAAAGAAGATCCAAAATAGAATCAGCCCCATCTTACCTGTCGCTTGGATATATATATATATATATATATATATAATAAGGTAAGAATAGACTGAGATACATTGATAGCAAACATGCTGAGAGAGACATATCTACAGACACCAAAAAACATAAAAACCGATATATTATATATATATATATATATATATATATATGTGAGAGAGAGAGAGAGAGAGAGAGAGAGAGAGAGAGAGAGAGAGAGAGAGAGAGAAGCAGACAGAGATTGGTGTACGGAATGATTTACAGAAAAACGATATATGAATATTCAGACATTTTATATATATATATATATATATATATTATATATATATATATATATGAATAAATAGATATATAGTAAGATAGATTGATAGATATGAACAGACAGTAAAATTTGAGAAGAATAGACAGAGATAATGCCGAGTAAGCACTGCTTAAAAGATGTCACTCCATTTTTTTAAAAAAAAAATCGTTCAATAAAGGAGAGTCGTTCGGCTCTTGGAGAAATCAGTTGTTGTGAACTCAGATCGTTCTACAGACAAACAGACAAACAGACAGACAGACACACACACACACACACAAACACACAAACACACAGTCACAAACACACACTCACACACACACATACGCACACACACACATACACACACAAACACACACATACGCACACGCGCGTATGAAATATTTATGTGCAAGGCCACTTTAGATAATTATTCTTGTGTACGTGTGCTCGTGTGTACGCCTCTTCGAATGTATTCACAGATTCGGGTGGTGTACTTTAACTACACGTGCGCAAATACGCACATTGTTTGAGCTGTATACGTGGGGAGAGAGGCTGCACGTATAAAGCTTTCTTGTTAGTGTCTTGTATTTGGGATTGTGTACGCTGTTTATGTGCAGAGAGAGAGAGAGAGAGAGAGAGAGAGAGAATGGAAGAAATAGAAATATATAGAAGAAAAGGGGAGAAGAGAAAAAGAGAGAGAGAGAGAGAGAAGAGAAAAGAGAGAGAGAGAAGAGAAAGACAGAGAATGAGGGGAGAAAGAAAGAGAAAGGGAGCAAAGAAAAGAGAGAAGAGAATGAGAGAGAGAGTGGGAGAGATGAGAAGAGAGAGAGAAGAGAAATATATACACAATTATATATATAATACATGAACAGATTATATATTATATAATATATATAATATTATATATATTATATATATATATATTATAACATATATATACATTTATATATTACATACATATATATATATAATATATACATTATATATATATATATATATATATAGAGAGAGAGAGAGAGAGAGACACACACACACACACAGAGAGAGACAGAGAGAAAGACAGAGAGACAGACAGAGAGAGACAGACAGAGAGAGACATTAGCGGGCTGTTTTGGAATAGGAAAAAGATTGATGAATATGAGCAGACTGTGATAGATAGATATAGATATATAGAAAGAAAACAGATTAAACTGTGAATGAGACAGGTCGATAGATAGATAGATAGGTAGATAGATAGATAGATAGACAGATATGAACATATTTATGTATATATGTATAAGCGCCATTGACTTCATGTCCTAACTACACTTAAATATATATAACCTATCCACGATATTGAGCACTATTTATTGAGAAATATAGCACACTATATCATCACTAATATTATTAAAACTGTTTACATTTGCCATAAGGCTAATACCTTTGGGAAAGTTATGAATTCCTCTATTCTCCCTCTAGCTATGGATAAATAGTGGGACATACTCATTTTAAACCTTGGTTAAGCAACTAGACTCGAACAAGGAAACTCCGAATTCAAACCTTTTAAACTTCGTTTAAGAAACAGACCTTGTGTCACATCCTGCTCGTGCGGAGGGGTTGGTAAATATATATAAAGTCTGATGGAAAGATTGGCGTGCAGAGACATTTCCTGATCCATATGGATCGATATATGATTATAACGATAGACAGGTCGATAGATAGCTAGATCGATAAACAGGTGGATAGACACGCTGAGAGATAGCTAGACCGATAGACATACCGAGAACTATCTAGATCGACAGTAACGTCGCTAGACACGCAAAGAGATTGCTAGATCGACAGATAGTTTAATAGACACTCAGCGAAATAGCTAAATCGAAAGACATACCGATAGACATGCTGACAGAAGACTAGATCATCAATATATATATATAGAGATATATAGAGAGAGTTCGGCTAGAAATCACAAGGTTCCTAGTTCGATACCTGTCTTCGCCAACTCAGCGTTATGAGTAGCACAGGGATCTGTGCGGTAAAGTAAGTAGCTGATGGTAGGTGTGGTGCTCCAAATCAGATGCTAGAAACAATCTCCTTGGTCTAGCACTAGTGAAAAGGGGATAGACTCCCTCGCTGATTGGCTGATACCGACATTAGGCCGCCCCGACAACTTTACTTTTTACTTATATATATATATATATATATATATATATATGCCTCGAAAAAAACGTTCTGTGTTCGATACCGACCCTCGCCAACTCAGCGCATGAGTAGCACAACTTGGACCTGTGCACTAAAATGGGGAGGTGATGGTAAGTGTGGCTCTCCACCTCAGATGCAAAAACAATTCCCCTGGTTTAGCGCTAGTGAAAAGGGG
>CM042175.1:15499450-15524987 GCA_023376005.1 Doryteuthis pealeii
TTATAAGGTTATAATAATAACAGCTAACCCTAACCCTAACTTTAACCCTATTTCAGAATTTTAGTTAAATAGATCTCTGATACATGTAAATAATGGATAAATTCCTTTTTTAATTATTCTTAATTACTATATACAGCTTATGACTGAATTGCATTTCTCGAAATTGATTATATGTGAAAAATAATTAGTTTGAATAAATTGCCTACTACTTATATCCATAATATACTGAGGTAGGACACATTCAAACCGGGTAGGCCACATACTA
This sequence comes from Doryteuthis pealeii, assembly GCA_023376005.1. Lineage (NCBI taxonomy): Eukaryota > Metazoa > Mollusca > Cephalopoda > Myopsida > Loliginidae > Doryteuthis > Doryteuthis pealeii. The sequence continues at coordinate 15,499,716 of CM042175.1, forward strand.
TAATAGAATCAAAAAGGTATGCCACATACTATAACGGCACCAACTTATCTAACAACACGGTCCTCAACCACACATGGATATCTATCAAACTTTTTTTAAAAACAATCTCTCCTTATATGCACAGTGACATATATATATATATATATATATATATATATATATATATATATATATACCAACCCCTCTGCACGAGCAGGATGTGACACGAGGCCAATTTCTTAAGCGGGGTTTAACAGGTTTGAATTCAGAGTTTTCCTTCTCCTATACTGGTTACCTAGCCATGGTTAAAGAGCCCAGTCTACCCTGCTATTTAGCTGGAGGGAGAATTGGATTCATACCTTTCCCAAGGTTATTAGCGCCATGTGAAATGCAAACAGCTTCGTCCAGGAATTGAACTTGGGTCGATGAGCCCATTTCTTACGACTCTAACCATTAGATCAAGCGTCTACATATATATAAATATATATGGGGGTAGGGTTGGATGCGATAAAATGTCACAAGTGCAGGGCATCCACCAAGGATCGAACTCACTATTCTGTAGTAATGGATAAGTGAAACTAGCTTATCAAGCATCCCACCTCGAAGAGATGTCCTATCTGGATGTGTGCATATTTATATACGTATGGAGGTGTTCGTTGTGTAAGGGTTACCGTCGTGGGAAATGGACAAGGGGATCCCAGTTCAAATCCCGGACGAGACAGTCTGCATTTCACATAAGGATAATAACTGAGGAAAAGGGATAGATCAAACTTCCTCCACACGCTATGTGTAAATAATAAGGCAGACTGGGATCATTAACCTTGGTATGGCAACCGCTCCAGGAGAAGGATAACTCTAAATTCGATCCTCAAAAATCAACTTGTTTAGCATCCTGATATATCCAGAGGGGTATATATATATATATATATATATATATATATATATATATATATATATAATATGCGTGATATATTTATAAGTAAAAAGGGCTCAATATCATAGATAGAGCATTTATATATCCGTTAAGGTTTGAAGATATCATTTGCGAGAAACATTCACTAACTAGGCGCCGTTGACTCCATGTCCACGCTACCTTAGATATATATTAATGTTTGAAGAAGATATCAGAAGATCTGAAACACGTGTCGCTAAATGTTAAGTAATAATTTTTTTTTAAACATAAACCATTTTGCGGAGAGAGAGAAAGAGAGAGAGAGAGAGAGAGAGAGAGAGAGAGAGAGAGGGAGAGAGAACTGTTTCGTGACCCTCAACGTTATAGGCATAACATTATATATCGCTATTAAAAACATATACTACGTGAACAAAGGATAAAGAAAATGTGATCATATATATATATATAATATATATATATATATATATATAATATTATATAAGGACCAGCTTAGCTCAGTCGATAAAGCTTCAGCGTAGAAACCATAAGGTTCCGGGTTCGGAACTCAGCGTATGAGTAGCACGGGGGTCTGTGCGGTAAAGTAAGGAGCTGATGGTAGGTTTGGCGCTCCACCACAGACGCAAGAATAATCTCATTGGTTTAGCGCTAAAGATAAGGTTATAGACTCCCTCGCTGTCTGGCTGATACCGACTTTAGGCCACCCCGATGACTTTACTTACTTTACTATATATATATATATATATATATATTATATATATATATACATGCCAGGATGTTGACCAAGTGGGGAGGGACCTTGGCCACGAAACGTAGTTATTATGTGAGGGATGGGGTACGTCTTGTAAGGGTTAACGACTTCTTAGGATTTGGATTCGGTGTAAGTAAAGTAAAGTCGTCGGGGCGGCCTAGTGTCGGTATCAGCCAGACAGCGAGGGAGTCTATCCCCTTTTCACTAGCGCCTGAGGCACCCCCCTTGAGGGGGAACCCCGAAGGGATCGACGCAATTTTTGTTCTCTCCCACCCATTAGCTTCGGCTTGTGGGTGGGCCCACGATAAAACGAGGCCTTGTGCCCAGTCCATACAGATGGGGTATGAGACAAATACCCCTTTTCACTGGCGCTAGACCAAGGAGATTATTTGAGTATCTGAGGTGGAGTGCCACACCTACCATAAGCTCCTTACTTTATCGCACAGATCCCTGTGCTACTCATTTGCTGAGTTGGCGGGAGCCGGTATCGAACCAAGAACCTTGTGATTCCTAGCCGAACACTCTACCGACTGAGCTAAACCGGCCCCTTGTACCAAGTTCAAATCCTGGACGAATCTGTTTCAGTTGTGTTTTCATGCTCATACTCTTGGGGTAAAAGTACACCTCTGATTTTTAGATTAGTTACTTGAAACTATAATTGTTTACGAAGGATTACTTGAAGTTACTTGAATTGCTAGATAAGAAATAAAGACTTAAATCATCAGAATTGACATGCCATATAACCAACCAGCCAATATATATATATATATATATATATATATATATATATGAGAGAGAGAGAGAGAGAGAGAGAGAGAGAGAGAGAGAGAGAGAGAGAGGGGGGATAGATATGCATGCAGCTAAATCGTTCAGACTATCAGATAAATAGATCGATACACATACAAACATACAGATATATGGACAGATATATAGTCATACATTTAGATTAGATGGGCATATATATATTTATATATATATAAGTAAAGTCGTCGGGGCGGCCTAATATCGGTATCAGCCAGACAGGGAGGGAGCCTCACCCCTTTTCACTAGCGCTAGACCAAGGAGATTATTTTAGTCTCTGATGAGGAGTGCCACACCTACCATCAGTTCCTTACTTTACCACACAGATCCCTGTGCTATTCATACGCTGAGTTGGCGAGGGCCGGTATCAAACCAGGGACTGAGCTAAACCGGCCGTATATATATATTATATATATATATAATATATATATAGAGAGAGAGAGAGAGAGAGAGAGAGAGAGAGAGAGGAAGAGGGAGAGAGGGGAACCGAGATAAGAGAGATAGGTAGATACATAATGAGCCGATATGAAGAGAGAAAGAGAAGTCGATCGCGAGATCGACAGTTGAATACGGAAGCAGCTAGCTAGAGAGACATACCGATAGATGTACACATGTTATCTCTCCCGTTTCTATAAACACATTAACTGATCTGCATTGAATCGATGATCGATCAACTTTTAAACGGACAAACTCTTTCTTTCTTTCTTTCTTTCTCTAGAACGCTTCAGTCAACTAAACACTTTTGTTATAAAAAAGAAAAAAAGAAAAAAAAGAAAGAAAAAAATCCCTGGAAAAATACATTAAATTTGTCTATTTATTTATTTACGATTAAAAAGTCGCGTAATGATTCGATTGGGAAGACTTGTCTTTTTAAATTGAATATCTTTTATTTCAATCCCAGAAGTTGTACGTCGCTCGCTCGGCTGGAGAGGAAAAAGCTTCGCTCTTATTACAAGAATTACGATTATAGCAAAACTAACCTGTAACAAAAAACCGAGACGGAACGGTCTACTCAGCACAAAAATAATTAAATGAAACTGCTTAGACCGAATAGAAAAAAACCCCTACAAAAACAAAACCAAAAATACAGCAAAAAGGTTTGTAAACAAAGTGTAATATACAGAAGTATTCTATAATAATAATAAAATAATAATATTTTCGTATTTTTTTCCGTACTTACCTAATGTTAAGACAGTCCAAAACTGTATGATACCCATACTTGAAATTTCAATTTAGCTCTCCAAAAACGTCTTTTGTGTTAAAAAATGATCACTCCGTAAAGATATTGCTGGTCAATTTTAAAGAAAAGAATTTTTCGTAAATATGAGACTGTCAACCGGCAATTTTTCTTCCCTGCATTTGTTCCGAACACAGTGCGGAAAATGTTTATCCTTGTAGCGTTTGCGCGTGTGGGCCTTTCTTTACGTTATTGCAGCGAAATATTTCTATTTAACAAATAGATATCTATACTTAAAAATACTTGTATGTATATATTTCATATTTATTGATAAATATAGATATATATATATATAGGTAAATATTATCTTATTGTATTAATTGTATTTTCTGTCTCTTCTTTTCTTTATTTAAAAAAAAATATACTTATTGATTTTTTTTGTACCTTTTTCCTTACGTAAATTTCGTTTCCTGTTTCTTTTTTGTTTTTGTTTTCAAAAGTTTTGCAACCCGAAAAATAAAAGATATATTTCGTTATTACAGTGAAATATTTCTATTTAACAAATAAATATCTGTATTATTAGCGTTATTCGGACTATTCTTCATACTAATCTTCAAGCCTCATCTCAAACATTCAGAGAAATAGTAAATAAATATCTGTACTTATAAATGCTTCTATGTATATATTTTATATTTATTGATACATATAGATGTATATATAGGTGTATATTATATTATTGTATTAATTTGTATTTTTGTCGCTCCTTTTTTACATTTTTTTTAATATACTTATTAAATTTTTGTGGCCCTTTCTTTCGTAAATTTCTTTCTTTCTTTTTTTTGTTTTTGTTTTCAAAAGTTTTAAAACCCGAAAAATAAAAGATATATTAAAACAAAGAGAAAGTGAAAGATAAAAACAATAACTCTTTTCTTTTTCTTTTTCTTTTTCTTTTGGTCAAATAATTCCTAAGAAATATTTTGGCGGTAAAAATTGTTACAGCGAGAATGTAGAATTATTTTTCTGAAGGGATCAGTTTCATTCAGTTAATTGATTTTTTAAAAACAATGTCGCCCTCAGTTGAGGGAATATTTGTTGTAAATGTTGATTGTGGAAAAACCGCTGTGGACGTTATGGTAAAGTCTACTTAATAAGAAGGGTGGAGTGGTATCAACCCCGTAAAACAATTATGAAACATGAAAAATGGTGGCTCTGGTAGCGAGTTCAATCCTTAGTCGGGTTATCAGACGCATGACTCTGTAATAGAATTCGTCGCGTTTTGGATATGATTGGAATAGAATTTAAAAAAAAACAAAAAAAAACTTTTTTTTTTAAGAAGATAATCAATAATTGCTTCTATTTAAAAATAAAATTAGAAATTCATTAAAAATTTCTTTTCGTTTTTCATTTTTTTCTTCTTCTTCAAAATCTTTCTTCAAAATTCAGAATTGAAAAAAAAAAAGATTAAAAAAATAAACAAAAAACAAGACAAAAGAAAAAACAAAGCAAAACAAACAACTGTTGGATTATTATAATTTTTTATTAGTTTTATAAAAATGAAATCTGCAAAAAAAAGAATTAATTTTTTTCACTTTAAATTTTTTCTATAAAAAATGATTTCCCTGGATTAAAGAATTTAACAGATTTACGATTAGAAAAAAAACAAAAAACGATGATTATGATGCTGATGATGAGTTTGACGTGACTACTACTACTACTACTACTACAACTACTACTACTACTGATAATAATAATAATAATAACAACAACAACTTGGAACGATCCTGGGGACCTGAGGAGACTTGTTGTCACACAGACTCCAGGGAAAGACCATCAGCTTATGCTGGTGTGAAATAATAATAATAATAATAATAATAATAATAATAATAATAAAAGGGTTTGGAAAGTTTGGATATCAAAGGAAGGATTGAAACCATTCAGAACACTGCACTGCTGCAATCTGCCAGAATACTCAGAAGAGTCCTGGAGACCTGAGGAGACTTGCTGTCACTCAGACTCCAGTGAAAGACCATCAGCTAATGCTGATGTGAAAACTCAATAATAATAATAATAAAGAGAACTTGTGATCTGGTAGATTTTGCTGTTCCAGGAGATCTCAGGGTAAAGATGAAAGAAAGCGAACAGTTAGAAAAATACCTAGACCACACCAGAGAAATGAAAATACTGTGGAATATGAAGGCGAAAGTAATACCAATAGTAGTTGGGGCACTTGGAACTGTCCCCAAAACCTTAGAAAAAAGAACAGAAGAACTGGAAATCATAGGAAGAATAGAGACCATCCAAACAACATCATCGTTGAAATCAGCTGGAATACTCAGGAGAGTTCTGGAGTGAAAAACTAATAATTGTAATTGGTGCCCTTGCAACGGTCCCCAAAAGTTTAGAAAACACACAAGAGGAATTGGAAATCAGAGGAAGAATTGAGAGAAATTGGGACCATCCAGACAATAGCATTGTTGAAATCGGCTAGAATACTCAGAAGAGTCCTGGAGACCTGAGGAGACTTGCTGTCACTCAGACTCCAGTGAAAGACCATCAGCTTACGGTGGTGTGAAAATTATTATTATTATTTTACTCCTTTTGAGTTTTCACATCAGCATTAGCTGATGGTCTTTCACTGGAGTCTGAGTGACAGCAAGTCTCCTCAGGTCTCCAGGACTCTTCTGAGTATCCTGGCAGATTGCAGCAGTGCAGTGTTCTGAATGGTTTCAACCCTTCCTCTGATTTCCAAACTTTCCAAACCCTTTTCTAATCCTTTTGGGACTGTTCCAAGTGTACCAACTACAATTGGTATCACCTTCACTTTCATATTCCATAACTTTTTCAGTTCTCTGGCAAGGTTCAGATATTATATATATATATATAGATTTTTTCATTTTCCTTTAGCTTCCCCCTGTGATCTGCTGGCACTGCAAAATCCACCAGTTGACAAGTTCTTTCTCTTTTGTTTATCAACACTAGGTCTGGTTTTCTTGCTGGGATAAGGTGATCCGTTTTTATATCAAAGTCCCAGAGAATTTTATGCGTTTCGTTCTCAAGAACAGATTCTGGTTTATGCATATACCATTTTTTTGCATGGTCAAAATTAAATTTTTGCATAATTCCCAGTGGATCACCTTCCCAACCCAGTCGTATTATTATTATTATTATTATTATTTACCAAATTTATGCGAACTTGTTATTGTGTAATATCGATCACTTGTTTATCGGCACACATGCACTAGAACGTATTGTATTTAACAGGGTATCCTGTTGTACTGTTGTATTCATACGAAATAATCTGGTTACGTAATAGATTAACAAAGAGAACGAGTAACACACAACGTCTTTGCTTACAGATATATAACTTTCAGGGAGTCAATTATATAAGCATATATCTGCAAACGGGGGTCTGGGAACGCACATATCTAAATGTGCAGATATATTGCAGGAAACTTTTGGGGCGGTTTTAAATTTCTTTGTAAAACTATTTTTCAACTTACAATATTTTTTTTGTTTAAAAACACAACACACACACACACACACACACACACTGTAGAGCGCCAGACTAGGAACCACAAGGTTCCGTGTTCGATAGCGGCCCTCGCCAACTCAGCATATGAGTAGCACAGGTATCTGGGGAGCTGATGGTAGATATGGCGCTCCACCTCAGACGCCAAAACAATCTCCTTGATCTCGTCGGAGCGGCCTAAAGTCAGTCAGCGAGGGAGTCTCTCCCCTTTTCAATAGTGCTAGACCAAGGAGATTGTTTTGGCGTCTGAGGTGGAGCGCCACACCTACCATCAGCTCCTTACTTTACCGCACAGATCCCTGTGCTACTCATACGCTGAGTTGGCGAGGACCGGTATTGAACTAGGAACCTTGTGGTTTCTAGCCGAACGCTCTACCGACTGAGCTAACCCGGCCCCTAAGTGCTTGTCAAAAGGGGATAGACTTCTATGCTGTCTGGCTGATACCGACTTTAGGCCACCCAATCTACTTTACTTATATATATATATATATATATATATATATCTGCAATAGTGTATGGTAATCACTCTCTCAGTTGGTGGGACAAGATTTTGCTGTATTGTTAGAGGAGTGCTCAATATCAGTGATAGAGCTATTTTATATATGAGCCTAAAGATAAATATATATTAGTGTGTATATATATATTTATTGAACGGAAGTGATTCTGTAACCCTGTGTTTTATGCCCTCATTGCGACATTCATCAGAGGGAAAAGTTTCTTAAAAAGTATCGGAATAATATAGCCCTCTAACCCGCCAAATTTCTTGAGTTGGGTGTGTGTATAAATTTGCATATTGCTTATATATATATATATATATATATATATATATATATACCAACCCCTCCGCACGAGTTCTATCTATCTATCTATCACCCCATCCATCTTTCTACATATCTCTGTTCATATCTATCTATCTATCTATCTATCTATGTCACAATCAACTTATCTGTCCGTCTATCGTTGCGACACAAGGTCTGTTACTTAAGCGGATATTAATAGGTTTGAATTCAGGCTTTTCCTTCTCCTAGACTGGTTGCCTAATCAAGGCTGAAGATCCCAGTTTGCCCTCCAATTTACCCATAGCTGGAATGAGAATAGTTGAATTCATACCTTTCCCAAGAGTATTAGCGCTATGTGAAATGAAAACAGCTTCGTCCAGGACTTGAACTCGGGTTGACGAGTCCATTTACTACGACTCTAACCATTATACCACGCACGTCTGCATGTATATATATATACATGTAGTTTAAAATAAACTTTTCATTATTTTTTTCTTAACTAAAACAGTATTAAAGACGAAAGATTTCTAGAATTTTCGTGTTGAAAAAATTTTTTTTTCACGAATTGTTGGAAATTTATCTTACTTGTAGTACATTAAAAAAAATACCTTTCCTTTAAAAATAATATAAATTATCAATTTTTCAATTCAATCCCCAGTGAGGATTTAAATTTCAACATAATTTAAATATCTCTTTCGGCAAATGTGCAAGTTGCAGTCTGAAAGCCAGATATGCACACTTAAACGGGGTTCGCCGGCGATGTTATGTATAAAATAAACGTATAATATATATAACTGTATATTCATGCATATCTATCTATCTATCTATCTATCTATCTATCTATCTATCTATTTTCTTTCTCTCTTACTTATTTTCTTTCTTTCTTTCTTCGCTATGTAATCATGTAATTAATATCTGTTGTGATCTATGTATGTATGTATGTATCTATCTATCTATCTATCTAACTAGACTCACATTCACCCCCCCACATATATATATATATATATATATATAATCCAAAAGTCCAGAGAAGAAATCTTCCTTACGATACAAGAGTTTTTTTTTAAAAAACCTGTCGCAGTTTGAGAGCTCAATGTGTGCTCTTATTGTTAGAGTCACAGAGCAAATTCATAAGTAAAGAAATAACAAAAGACTTAGAGATTTAGCGTTATAGTCTATTTCAGGGAGCTTAGACAAAGTGTCTAACTCTCCCGACTCATCAGATGCGAATGATGAATTCTTTATTACTTTAAAGGCATTTGAAAACAGATTTAAAAAAAATTTTTAAATCTTTTTTATTCCTGTTTCGCTCAGCTGTAGAGTAATAAAAAGATATTTGACCATGTCAGTAATTTGTTAGGAATTTCTGTTAAATCAATCTATTCCAGATTTCAACTAAAGGGACTACCTTTAAATATATATATATCTATAGCTCTGCTGATGACGCCTAATAGGCCGAAATGTACATACAGAGACTGATTTTTCTCGATTTGTTTAGCCATACACTTAAATAGGCATTCCCGCCTAATTAATTATTAATTAATTAATTTTCAAAATTAGGTACGACTCCAATTAAGCACATATTCTCCCAATATATATATATATATATATATATATATATATATATATATATTTGCGTGTGTGTGTGTTTATAGATGTTTATGTATATATAAGTAAAGTTTCTTTCTTTTTCTTTCCCTACTCAACGAATCTGTGATTATGCGCGTCGTTGTCTTAGTATGTAACTGTATGATCGGAATTATCGGGGATTCTGTACATCCTATAAACGCATCCTAAATGTATATAATCATATATTCATGCATATCTCTCTCTCTCTGACGCACACACTCTATCGCTCTCTCACCCACACTATCTCTTCCTCTCTCTCTCTCTCTCTATATATATATATATATATATATATATATGTATGTAAATATGAAACTGGAAGTGAATCCGACGATATGTTGAAAGAATGAATAAAGGAAAGAAAGTATAGAAAGGATAATAAATATAATAAACAATAATATATATATATATATATATATATATATATATATATATATATATATATATATAATGTTTAGAAATGCTTATGTATGTATAAACAAAGTATTTTTCTTTTTTTTCTATTCACCCTCGCTGATTGAAATCAACGAGTGTGTGAATGTATGTGCCTTTGTGTGTTTGCATATATGTATGTGTGTGTATGTGTGTGTATATGTTTACAAATGCTTATATATATATATATATATATATATATATATATATATATATATATATATATATATATATATATATATATATGTATATATATTATATATATATATATAATATATATATATATATATATATATAAACATATATATATATGTATATATATAAACACACACACACACACACACACATATATATATATATATATATATATATATATATATATATATATATATATATTTATGTATATTATATATATATATATATAAACAAATTTTCTTTTTCTTTTTTTTCCCCATCGCTGTTAGAAATCAACGAGTGTGTATGTTTGTGCCTGTGTATGTATGTGTGCGTGCGTGTGAGTGAATATATATGCCTATATGTGCTTGTATATATGTATGCATGTGCGTGTGCGTGTGTGTGTGTGTGTGTATGTGTGCATGTGTGTGCATATACCTGCCAATATTAGGGTTGTATTGGTAGATTGGGGGGAAAAAAAAAAGGTCTACAATTTTTTCCCCGATGAAAATAAGCAGCCCGCTTCTCTTTCGGTTTGTAGTGGGTTCTTCCCTTCGCACGCATGCGCACAGCCTACAATGCGGCCGAGAAAGCCTTGGGTTTTTTTTCGACTTCCAGAAGTTGCACACATAGACATGCACGCACATGCACACATACGCACGTACACGCGTACGCACGTACACCCGCACACACATCGGTGCGGCATGCGCCTCACTTTTTCGGAGCAGCTACATTAAATGACAACTACATTGCTATATTATCATCAGTATCGTCGGGGGAAAAGGGTTAGTATATTTCATGGGTGATGGTACACCCCCTATCTATCTATCTATCTCTCTCTCTCTCTCTCTATATATATATATATATATATATATATATATATATATATATATATATATATATGCACGTGTTAAAATTTTAAAATCCCGTTAAAATCGCCTGTAAAAAGGAATTAAAAAAGGCTTTCATTTACAAACAGTTTATACCGTTAAATATATATATATATATATATATATATATATATATATATATATATATATGTGTGTGTGTGTGTATGCATAAGAGAGAGAGAGAGAGAGAGAGAGAGAGAGAGAGAGAGAGAGAGAGAGAGACGGTGTGAAGGATGGCCAGATAGACAGACAAATATATAAGCGTGTTTATAGATAGATAGATAGATAGATAAATATGGAGGAAAACTTTGAGATAATTAGATAGATAGATAGATAGATAGATAGATAGATGTGAACAGAGATATATAAAAAAGACGGACGGACGGAGATAGATACATAAAGAGAGAGGGGGGGAGAGAGAGAGAGGGGGGAGGCGAGAGAGCAGCAACAGAGAGAGGAGAGAGGAGAGAGAGAGAGAGAGAGAGAGAGAGAGAGAGAGAGAGAGAGAGAGAAGAGAGCAGAAGCAGCAAACAAACGGAGATAGATAGATAGATAGATAGATAGGAAGAAATAAACTGATATTTTTTTATAGATTTTAAAAATACTATGTGAATTTGCAAACAAATTTTGTCATCAATTTTCTGTTCGCGCGTTACTCGAGTGAAATTTGTATTCATTATCGTAAACATAATAAACATTTAAAAATCTTGTTTGTTTATTTTTTTTATTTAAAAAAAAAATTTTTTTCACCAAATTTGTTCCTCTTCTTTCTTTTTCATTTCTCGTTTTTTTTCTCTTTTGGCCGTCTCACTATAATTTATGTGTTTCAATACTTTATATACATGATGTCCACAAAGTCCATGCGCACTTTAAAGGAGTTTAAAATTTAAAGTGCACATGGACATTGTAGACACGTTGTATATATATATATATATATATATATATATGTATGTAATTAATGAATAAGTTATCCACAGACACGTGTTTTGAAGTTTCACCTCTCATCAGTGTGGCTACACTTTAACAGCTACCCCTGGCCGGGTTTGAGACCTGAGACCTGAATGAATTTTCGTTCGCCAAGTCTCTTACCCATGCGGCCAGTAGTGGCTGTCAAATATAGGAGAATATGTAATTGATAGATTTCTAAGCGGAAATGAATTCACTAGAGTACTCTAACTTTTGTAAACAAAGTGAGGGTTAGCTACACCCCAGAACGGTGAATTTTACAATTAAAATCCCTATTTAGAGAACTCAACCAAATTGGGAGTATACACACACACACACACACACACACACACACACACACACACATATGTATATATATATATATATATATATGTGTGTGTGTGTGTGTATACATTATCCAGATGAACCATTCGGGTGAAACCTAGGTAGATAGTGTCTGACTCATTTACATCCTTATAATTTTGCTGTACTTAGTGTATTGACAACTTTTTACATATATAACTTAGAACACTCCTTCGGAGTTTGTATTTTTTTATTCTGGTCACTATATTACGCTACTGATGATTATTTTCAGAAAGAAAGAATACAGATGGGAGAGAGAGAAGGAGGAGGAGGAGGAAAGAAATATATATATATATATATATATATATATATATATATATATAGAGAGAGAGAGAGAGAGAGAGAGAGAGAGAGAGAGAGAGAGAGAGAGTGTGTGTGGTGTGAATAAGGAGAGTAAAGAGAGATATATGGATTGATTGGAATAGAGGAAGTGAGAAATATATAAACACGTTTAAAAAATGAGGAAGGGATACATGTATATGTGTATCTATATATTATATATTATATATATATATATATATATATAATGTGTGTGTGTGTGTATATGTGGAGAGAGAGAGAGAGAGAGAGAGAGAGAGAGAGAGAGAGAGCAAGAGGGATAGATAGAGAGAAAGATATATATATATACATATATATATTGATGGAATATATAAAGAAAAGACATTAAAAACTGACTGTCGTTTACCTTTTAATATCAATTGTGTGTGTTGATCTTGGCATTTAAAAAAAAAATTCCCCAGATATCAGTTGTTTTTTTTTTTTTTTACAAACTGAGTTATCTGGGTTTTTTTCTCTCACAGGTTACATTTAGAAACAAAAATAATATATATACATATATAGTGATCCACAGACACGTGTTTCGACTTATCAAGTATCTTCAGTGTGGCTAGACATTTGTAAGCTACCTACAGCCGGGATAGAAATCCGATCGGTTTCAGCATCAGTCAGACACCCTAACCGCTAGGCTATAGTCACCCACAGAATGCGCAGGGGATTCTAACTGTTTTTAATCAAGAAAGAATAAATAAATTTCCGAATTTAAGCAACGAACATGTAAAAGCTACACAAATAGAAAGTGCTCAATACACGATTAAAAACGGTATGGTCGAAAACCAGACCCCGAGTCGAGTTTCTTGTAATTAACGAATCTACACACACTGAATATTTGCAAACCCGACGAAACAGGTAAATATATATATATATATATATATATATATATATATATATATATATATACATTTATATGTATACACATATAGTCATACACACAACTCTCATGAACCCTCCCTCACATATATAGGACCATTAAAAAAATAACCCACCTCATAGAGGTTCTTCACGGAACAAATAGACATGCTACTATTAACACACTCGTCTACCCGGATTTTAATAGAATGTCAAACCCTCAAAAACACTTCAACTTTTATAGTTATTCTATAATGCTCCCTTTCTAATAATCTATCAACAATTTCTTCAAATAAGAAATTTTCTCCTGACGATGACCTACGGTCGAAACTAGTTGAGAATAAACAACATACAAGAAATATTCCTGATTGTCTTAATACTTTTTGTTCGTACTATATATGTATATATATATATATATATATATATATATATATATATATATATATATTGTATTTTCGGGGTCTCTGTATGCTTCTCTTGGTATATATTTTATGTTTTTTTTTTATGTTGAAGTTGGGCGTTATTATGAAGCATTTAAAAATAGATACTAAATATTTAAAATCGATCCCGAAAATTTATGATAACAAATAATAAAAAAATAAGTGAATCTAGTACTCCATAACATCGAGTTCCTTCATTTATTTTTAAATGCTTCATAATAACGCCCAACTTCAACATAAAACACACACACACACACACACACACACACACACACTATATATATATATATATATATATATATTATATATATTAACAGTAAATACAATTTTGCCCTTGTCTTTTTTTGTTTCCGATTAAGAGATCTTTTATTCAGTTTCTATTTTCCGTTCTATCACAGCTAATATACAGACCGCTTCTTAAAGCGCTCTAGCACTTTTAAGCGGCACTGCTTGCGTGGAGACGCACCGGGCGCAGTTTTTCACACGTTCCGTAGTTTTGCTTCTCATTCACTTTCAATACTTAGTCATGTATCAGGCTCATTCATCTTAGTTCGACACAAGGCTAGAATTAGTAGAGCACTCAGAATTGATGTTACTCGTAACCAACATGCTATAAAGAGACGTGTAGTATAGTGGTTAAATTCGTAGGAAATGGACTCTTCGGCCCGAGTTCAAATCCTAGACGAGGCTGTTTACATTTCAAATAGCGCTCGTAACCTTGGGAACGGTATCCACCCAACTACTCTGTCTCTTTTAATCTTGGCTAGGTAACCACTCTAGAAGAAGGAAAACTGATTACACACCTGTTAAAATCCGTTTAATAAATTGAACTTTTGTCGTATCCTGCTCGTGCGGAGAGGGTGGTATATATATATATATATATATATATATATATATATATATATATATATATAGGTAATTTTTGTCCACCTCACTTAGCGTCATTTAGCAAGATATACTAGCAGACCATTATTAATAATTTCGATTCTCACAGGGCGCACCATATTTCTGACCTTGTGCCATATACAAAATAAATTTAGTAGTAGTAAAGTTGGTCGAATTGTTCCTTTGTCGGTATAAGTTGGACAGCGAGTGAGTCTATCTCCTTTTCCTTGTGATAGACAAGAGAGATTGCTTTTGCGTCTGAGTAGGCGATACACCTACTGTCAGTTCCTTACTTTACTGCACCGATTCAAGCTGTACTAC
Organism: Doryteuthis pealeii; assembly: GCA_023376005.1. Lineage (NCBI taxonomy): Eukaryota > Metazoa > Mollusca > Cephalopoda > Myopsida > Loliginidae > Doryteuthis > Doryteuthis pealeii. The sequence goes on from CM042175.1 coordinate 15,514,903, forward strand.
TCATGTGCTGAGTTGGTGAGGGCCGGTATCGAACTCAGGAATTTACGGTTCCTAGGAGGTTGCTCTACCGACTTAGCTGAGTCCTTTACTGAAGTAAAGTAAGTAAATTCGGCGGGGTGGCCTAATGTGGGGTATCAGCCAGACAGTGAAGGAGTCTATTCCCTTTTCACTAGCGCTAGACCAAGGAAATTATTTTAGGTCTGAGGTCTAGTTCTCACTTTGCCGCACATATCCCTGTGCAACTCTATACACTGAATTGGCGAGGGCCGGTATCGAACCCGGAACCTTGTGATTCCTAAGCTGATGCTCCACCGATTGAGGTGGGTGGGTATTATTTTTCTTCGTCACGGGGTGGCAGGTGTGATGATTCCAAGTGGAATTTGATGACGTGGGCTTTTAAACGTTGGTATAACAACCAGTCGATGAGAGAGAAAACCTTGAATTCAGTTGTAGTCCGAGAGAGGGATAGGCTCCGTCAGACTATTCCTACCCAAGACATATTACAGGAGTACCGCGCCCACAAACAAACAATGTTATGGGCCCAATGAGTGATACACACACACACATATATATATATATATATATATATATATATATATATATTAAAAGAGAGAGAGAGAGAGAGAGGAGGGGGAGTTGGGAAGAGGGTGGCCCGTAATGTAAGGTTTATCGTTTTAGGAAGTGAAATCGGCTGCCCGGATTCACACACACACACACACACACACACACACACACACACACACACACACACACACACACGCACGTACACACACACACACACACACACATATATATATATATATATATTAAAATCTCTTCGATAAATACCTAAGAGCTATGAAACCGAGAGTCACAGAATTACTTCCATGCAATATATATATATATATATATATATATATATATATCAATAGATTGATATCAACAGACTTAGATTGATGGATAAATAATAGCAGCATGGTATATATAGATAGATTGGTTGGTAGGTAGATAAATAGATGCATATGAACCGACAGAGATAGATACATAGTTATTAACAGGATGACAGATAGACAAAAAGATAGATATGAATATGATGATAATGATAGATAGATAGATAGATAGAAAGAGAGATATGAATATGATGATATAGATAGATAGATAGGTATAAACAGAATGAGATAGATAGATAGTTAAATTGATAGATAGATAGACATGAGCAGGATGATATAGATACATAGGTAGATAGATATGTAGATATATAGGTATAGACAGGATGAGATAGATAGATTGACAGATAGATAGATAGAAAGATAGCTATAAGGATGATGTAGATAGATAGATAGATAGATAGATGGATATGAATAGGATGATAAAGGCTCGTAGATAGGTAGATAGATAGATAGATTAATAGATATGTATAAACAGAATGAGATAGATAGATAGATAGATATAAACATGACGATATAGATAGATAGATGAATTGATTGATAGATATGAACAATATGATGTAGATAGATAGATAGATAGATAGATAGATAGATATAAACAGGGAGATGTAGATAGATAGATGAATTGATTGATAGATATGAACATGATGATGTAGATAGATAGATAGATAGATATAAACAGGACGATGTAGATAGATGAATTGATTGATAGATATGAACATGATGATGTAGATAGATAAATAGATAGACAGATAGATAGAAACAGGGAGATGTAGATAGATAGATGAATTGATTGATAGATATGAACATTATGATGTAGATAGATAGATAAATAGATAGACAGATAGATAGAAACAGGAAGATGTAGATAGATAGATGAATTGATTGATAGATATGAACATGAGGATGTAGATAGATAGATAGATAGATATATATAAACAGGAAGATGTAGATAGATAGATGAATTGATTGATAGATATGAATATGAGGATGTAGATAGATAGATAGATAGATAGATATAAACAGGAAGATGTAGATAGATAGATGAATTGATTGATAGATATGAACATGAGGATGTAGATAGATAGATAGATAGATAGATATAAACAGAAAGATGTAGATAGATAGATGAATTGATTGATAGATATGAATATGAGGATGTAGATAGATAGATAGATAGATAGATAGATATAAACAGAAAGATGTAGATAGATAGATGAATTGATTGATAGATATGAACATTATGATGTAGATAGATAGATATATATATAGATAGATAGATAGATATAAACAGGAAGATGTAGATAGATAGATGAATTGATTGATAGATATGAACATTATGATGTAGATAGATAGATAGATATATAGATAGATAGATAGATAGATATAAACAGGAAGATGTAGATAGATAGATGAATTGATTGATAGATATGAACATTATGATGTAGATAGATAGATAGATAGATAGATAGATAGATAGATAGATATAAACAGGAAGATGTAGATAGATAGATGAATTGATTGATAGATATGAACATGAGGATGTAGATAGATAGATATATAGATAGATAGATAGATAGATATAAACAGGAAGATGTAGATAGATAGATGAATTGATTGATAGATATGAACATTATGATGTAGATAGATAGATAGATAGATAGATATTTAGGTACATATATAGGTATAAACAGGATGAGATAGATAGATAGATATCAAAAGACTGAGATAGATTCAGTTATTTTGCCCACGTACATTTATAACCTTTTAATGTAAAACTTTTTTGTTCGTCCCTGTGTATGTTAATAAATATAAACAAATTTTCATGAATTAATTTTAAAACAAAGGAATTAATTACAAAATGCCTGACGTTGTAAATCAATATTCGATCAATAAAGATTTATTTCAATGGTTTGACGATTATGGCAAAATAAAATCTCAAATTGAATCGATCAATGAACTCTCTTGTTTACTCCTTAACTATTGATTCTATTCATGATATTGTTCTCAATAACTTTATATATATATATATATATATATATATATATATAGATAGATAGATATATATGAAAAATAGATGGAAATTAATCCGACAGTATGAAATTTAACATTTTGAAAAAACATGATATTTGTTATGTAATTGCTGACAGATCTGTTTCGACCAAATCGATAAGTTGGTCTTCATCAAAGAGCGACATAGACGGGAAGAAAGATATCCGTTAACAAACATCATATGTTTTTTCAAAATGTTAAATTTCATATATATATATATATATATATACATATATATATATGCACACACACACACACACACACAACACATATATATATATATATATATATATATATATATAATATATATATATATATATATAACAATCAGAAACTAAATGGATTCTAAAATTACAGACGCACGTGAAGGGATTAAACGCAGACATCGGAATTCTCCGTTAGTACAAATATTTCACAGACGCTGCCACTGTCGATAACAACAGAGACAAAGAAGCCGTTAAACAGTAATAACATTTGACAAAGGGTATCTAACGAACCTGAAAATTTATGACAAAAAATAATTAAAAAATAAGTGAATCCAATACTCCATAATATCGAGTTCATTCATTTATACATTTTTAATGCTTCAGAATAACGCCCAATTTAAAAAAAACATTTTTATATATATATATATATATATATATATATATATATATATATATATATATGAATAGGCAGTTTTTCTAGTATAGTTGAATTGAAAATAAAGTGCTCGATTACGGGTGTAAGAGCTGTATTTATTTATTCATCATAGTGTACAATACATTTAAGGTACGATTTGCTCAGTCGGTAGAGCGTTCGGCTAGAAACCACAAGGTACCTAGTTCGATACTGGTCCTCGCCAACTCAGCGTATGAGTAGCACAGGGACCTGTGTGGTAAAGTAAGGTGCTGATGGTAGGTGTGGCGCTCCACTTCAGATGCAAAAACAATCTCCTTGGTCTAGCGCTAGCGAAAAGGGGATAGACTCACTCGCTAATTGACTGATGCCGACTTTAGGCCACCCCGACGACTTTACTTTTACTATCTCCATTGGGTTAAAAGAAGCATATTCGCTACTCATCGTCAAGACAACACACCCTTTAAGAAATTTCAATTCATGTATGTGTGTACTTATGCGAGCCGAATTGTATTTCTCCGCTTAGGAGTGAAAATAGTGCGTATACGCTCACTCACTCGCACAACCAGATGTGCCTACACATCTACACGCAGTATGTAGATATGTTCCACATATCTAACACCGGTTTCGACCGGGGGTCCAGTGAGCTTCGGCCGCTGGACCATACAAGTTAATAGCGTCGATCCCAGGGGGCTATCCCCCCGGGCAATACCTGCCCCCTTGGGGGGCGGGGCTGGGTTTATTGCCCAGCGTCTGAGGCGCCCCCATTGAGGGGAATGCCGAAGGGATCGACGCAATTTTTGTTCTTTCCCACCCATGAGCTTCGGCTTGTGGGTGGGCCTACATTAAAACGAGGCTTTGAGCCCAGCCCATACAAGTGGGGTATGAGGCAAATACCCCTACACATCTACACGCACTCGTCAAGGTACCTGTAGTGTGACAAAGAGAGGAAGAATAAGTGAGGAGACAACATGTCAACCCTTGTTGGGTTATTTTATACCGAAGACATTTTCTTTTATTCATTCTTGATGGCTATTATCAATTCTTTTTAAAAGTCAATTTCTTAAACACATTTTTAATTTTTTCTATTTTACCCATAGATGGGAATCTAACAGGTACTACCACTCCGAGTCAGAGTGGAACTGAGAGGAGTGGCAACGAAGGAGTACTCCATACTTTCCAGAGCTCCAAAATTTGAACTTCACTATCGAATAGAGTTTAATGTCATACCCACGTAGACCTTTAGCCATCGCCTTCTAGCACATATATACTAGAAGGGTATGGGGTTTGCCATAAGGACAATAGGATAGGAACAATCATATATATATTTACCAAACCTTCCGCACGAGCAGGATGTGACACAAGGTCGATTTCTTAAGCGGAGTTTAACAGGTTTGAATTCAGAGTTTTCCTTCTTCTAGTCCGGTTGCCTAACCAAGGTTAAAGTACCCAGTCTGCCCTACTATTTACCTATAGCTGGAGGGAGAGTAGAATTCATACCTTTCCCAAGGGTATTAGCGCTAAGTGAAATGCAATTACCACGTCCAGGATTTGAACTCGGGGCGACGAGTCCATTTCCCATGACTTTATCCATTACACCACGCGGAACAATCATATAGGTGCTAGGGATTGACGTGTCCATTCGATTAAAGGGCGGGAGCTTCTCTGTCCGCTCGTCTCGCTCAAGTAAGAACCAGAGAGGAGTGTTGCAAGTCATGGACGGCTCAACCACCAGTATTTCGTACTTGAGCATCATGGGTCGCCACCCACGGCTAACAGGTAGGCCCATTGGGCGGATTTTACCCCTGTAGCGTTAGTTTGTATTCGCCGGGTGGAGTTGTCTGCCCCTTTTAGTTTGATGATGCCCGCTAGGGCACGAGTATTTAAGCGCCGGTTTCAAAGCCTTTCGCTCTCTTTATAGTTTCAGCAACTACGAGCCACATGGGGTAGATTCTATCTAAACCCTCTCGTGGGGCTCCGCCCCCCTTACATTACTGTAAGTTCTTTACAGCATGGACTATCGCTAGTCTCATGTCTGTACTCTTTTATGTTATACTCTGTATCATTCATGAATGTGTCTATCTTTTTATATGTACTCTTTATTATGAACGTTGTATTCTACTGTTATCCATGTGCTGTTGTATTAAATGTTTGTCTATTAACCTTTGTCGGAGTTATTTGTATCCAAAGTATGTTGAACATTAATTCATCTTTACACCCCTATGCAAAGGTTTCCCAGCAGATAGAGCGGTTTTTGTATCTTGTCCCTCCCTTGGACAATTGTCGTATATTAATAGATATCGATGTAGGATATATCGATGTAGGAAGCGCGTGGTGTAATGGTTAAAGTCATAGGAAATGGATTCGTCGACTCGAGTTCAAATCCTGGATGTGGTAATTGCATTTCACTCATATACTATTACAGATGCGGATGCATTCTGCTTGAGGGCGACTAAGACACTCAGCAATAAACCCGGGCCGTATCCCTTTTATGGCAAAGGAGACAAGTGCTTCCTGGGGGTAAAGCCCCTGGTATCACGTGATTGATTTTAGTTCATCTAATTACCCCGAAGCTGATGTTCTGCATTTGTTAGCAGTTATATGGTTTCAAGTATTCCTATCTAATACAAATGTCTCATACACGATATGGTTTGAAGTAACTATGCAGATGTAATAAACAATGGTTTGCGCACAGTTATTTGCTATCAAATCTTCCAATCTAATATATATGATTTTCATACAGCTCTATGCTTTCACGTATTATAATCTGACACTTGTAATTTTAAAACCCGCCCTGTCGCCTGGGGCTGTAGAAATATGGCGACTGCACCTTTGTGCAGAGGCAAAATCCCCCCCCCCAATGTGGTGGTGACCCATGAAGCTTAAGTACGGAATTCTGGTGGCTGAAGAGTTCATGACATGCTAATCCATTTTGGCCTTTACTTTGGCTAGATGAGAGGTCAGAAAGGCCCTTCAGTTCATTTCATATATGTGCTAGAAGGCGGCGGCTGAGTGTATGCTCCCCATGCCCCAGGGGTTGAGCACTTTGGGGGGGATTTTGCTGACGACAGCCAACTAAAACGTAAACGCATCTCTCCTATATAAGGATGGAGCACTCTATGGTGGCCTTTTCATACATACAGATGTGTGTATTAAAACAATTAAAATCCTCCCGCATTCTGTAGGTGACGATAGCCTAGCTAGTAAGCTGTCCGACTGATGCTGAACCGATCAGATTTCAATCCCAGCTGTAGGTAGCTTACAAATGTCTAGCCACACTGAAGAGACTTGATAAGTCGAAACACGTGTTTGTGGATGACTATATATATATATATATATATATATATAATATATTATATATTGGTGGATGGTATCAAGTGTGGAGCACCCCTTGATCACCATTGATCCTAGCTCCACTCCGACCCGGAGTGGTAGTACCTGTTAGGGTCCTATCTATGGGTTAAATAGAAAAACATGAGTTTTAAAAATATGAATACCCATGAAGAATGACTAAAACAAAAACAACTTCAGCATAAATTGACCCAACGGGTTGACATGCCGTAAAAACCAACCAACCAACCAACCAACCAACCAGCCCCACTTCCTATGTTTGCGTATATGTCTATACTGCTAAGTGTGTACGTATGTATATTCATAAGTGCCTGTATGTGTATATGAATGTATGTGTGTGTACATGTGTACGTGTTCGCGTGCATGTGTGTGTTTTGGTGGGATCATACGCCTTGCATATATCTGTGTATATGTGTATACTGCTAAGTGTTTCTGTATGCATATATACATGTGTGTGTATACATATGCGTGTGTCTGTGTGCATGTGTGCTTAATCGATGAGATCAGCTTTAATGGATTCCGCTTTTACGCGGGAAACCCACACGCGTTCGGTGCTGTGTTCGTGTGTTCGACTTTGTTGACGACTGCACTGAGACGAATGCACAACCTTTGTCATTACATGGACATGGTTAAGCAACAATGTAACTCTGAAAAGTGGGTGACATTTCTTCTTCTTCTTCTTCTTCTTCTTCTTCTTCTTCTTATTATTATTATTATTATTATTATTATTATTATTATTATTATTATTCCCTTAATTTTTTTCCACACCTACCTTAGCTAGTGGTTCACTGGAGGCTGAGTGACAGTAAGTAATCTCCTGGTCGCTTCTGAGTATTCTAGCCGATTTCAACAATGCTGTTGTCTGGATGGTCTTGAATCTTCCTCTTATTTCCAGTTCCGCTTGTCTCTTTTCCAAGCTTTTATGGACCGCTCCAAGCACACCAACTACAATTGGTATCACTTTCACTTTCATATTCCACAGCTTTTTCAATTCTCTGGCAAGGTCCAGGTATTTATCTATCTTTTCGTTTTCCGTCATTTTCACCCTGTGATCTGCTGTCACTACAAAATCTACCAGATGAAAATTTCTCTTTTTTTTTTCTTTTTGTTAATCCATACTAGATCTGGTCTTTTAGCTGGGATAAGGTGATCCGTCTTAATTTCAAAGTCTCAGTGAATTTTATGCGTTTCTTCTCAAGAACAGATTCTGGTTTATGCATATACCACTTTGTTGTATGGTCAAAATTTAGTTTCTTGTATAATTCCCAGTTGATCACCTTTCAACCCAGTCGTGCCTAGCTTTGTATTCTCGTGCTAGTTTGCTACATTCGCTTAATACATGATTAACGGTTATTATTATTATTATTATTATTATTATTATTATTATTATTATTATTATTATTATTTCACACCTGTCGTAGCCAGTGGTTCACTGTAGTTTGTGTGACAGCAAGTCTCCTCGGGTCTCCAGAACTCTTCTGAGTATTCTAGTCGATCTTAACAATGCTGTAGTTTGAATGGTCACGATTCTCCTTCGGATTTCCAGTTCATCCAGACTCTTTTCCAGACTATTGTGGATCCTTACAACGGCACCACTTACAATTGGTATAAATTTTACCTTCATATTCCACAGTTTTCTCAGTTCTCCGGCAAGGTTCAAGTATTTGTTTATCTTTTCGCCTTATTTCACTTTTATTCGGTGATCGACCGAGACGGCAAAATCAACGAGATGACAAGTTATTATTATTATTATTATTATTATTATTATTATTTACTCCTTTTGAGTTTTCACATCAGCATTAGCTGATGTTCTTTCACTGGAGTCTGAGTGACAACAACTCTCCTTAGGTCTCCAGGATTCTTCTGAGTATTCTAGCCGATTGCAGCAGTGCAGTAGTCTTGATGGTCTATATTCTTCCTCCGATTTCTTGATCCTCCAGTCTTTTTCCCCAAGTTTATTAGTACCGTTTCAAGTACACCAACTACAATTGGTATCACTTTCATCCTCATATTCCACAGGTTTTTCAATTTTCTGGCAAGGTCCAGGTATTTATCCATCTTTTCATTTTCCTTCAGCTTCACCCTGTGATCTGCTGGGACTGCAAACTCCACTAGTTATTATTAATATTTTACTCCTTTTGAGTTTTCACTCAGCATTAGCTGATGGTCTCTCACTGGAGTCTGGAGTGACAGCAAGTCTCCTTAGGTCCTCCAGGACTCTTCTTAGTATTATGGCAGATTCAGCAGGCAGTGTTCTGAATGGGTTCAATCCTTCCTCTGATTTCCAAACTTTCCAAACCCTTTTTTAATCCTTTTTGGGACTGTTCCAAGTGTTCACAAAACTACAATTGGTATCACTTTCACTTTCACGTTCCATAACTTTTTTCAGTTCTCTGGCAAGATCCAGATATTTGTCCATTTTTTAAAATTTATTTTATATTATTATTAATTATTATTATTAATCAAACATAGGTCCTTGGTCTCTTGACCGGACTAGAATGATCCGTAGTATCTCATTCATATCAATAAGACTGGATATGAAATCTTTTTAATTTTATGTTATAGTTCTTTTATTAATCTTTACTGTTTGCTTGTTGTTTAATATTTGACCAATTGTACTTTGATAGCATTCAACTCTTCTCCTCACTGCTATCTTTCACGTGAATATAGCACTTAGCAAATCATGAAATTAATAAGAAAGTGACAAAACAAGGGTCAGAAGGTTGAACAACACTCAAAATGCGTCAATTTATCATATAAAAGAAAGAAAAAGACATGATAATTTAATTAGCAATTTGTGCCATAGTACAATAGAATGAAAAGAATAAAGCACTCACTTTTAATTATTATATTTTTTAAACAACTTTTATACGATTCTACAACACAAACAGCGCCCCCTGTCCGATGTTTTTAATACATAAAAATCAAAATGGGTCCAAACATACAGTTAAACAATGGCCGGGTTAGCTTCAGTCGGTAGAGTGGTTCGCTAAGAAACCACAGGTTCTAGTTCGTCCTGGTCCTCGCCAACTCAGCGTATGGGTAGCAACAGGGATCCTGTGTGGTAAAGTAAAGAGCCTTGAATGGTAGGTAGGTGTGGCACCTCACCTCAAGATGCTAAAATAATCTCCTTGGTCT
>CM042175.1:15525087-15540087 GCA_023376005.1 Doryteuthis pealeii
CAGAGAGAGATAACAAACAGTTTATACGTTATATACTATATAATAGTATATATATATTATATATTATATATTTATATATATAGTGTGTATATTTATATACGTTCGTATGTGTGTATACATGAGAGAGAGAGAGAGGGGGAGAGAGAGAGAGAGAGAGAGAGAGAGATGGTGTGAAGGATGACGCAAGCATAGAGACAGGCAAACATTTATGCGTGGATGTTAATAAGATAGATAGATCAATAGATAGATAATTGGAGGAAGAACTTTGAGTAATGAAGATAGATTAGTAATAGAATAGATGTGGTACAGAGATATATAAAAAAGGCTGGACGGAGGGACTGATTAGATAAAATTAGAGAGAGACGAGAGAGAGAGAGAGAGAGAGAGAGAAGAGAGAGAGAGAGAGAGAGAGAGAGCAGCGCAGCAACAAACGGAGATAGATAGATGATAGATAGACAGATCACGATAGATAGATGGAAGCAAATAAAACTGATATTTTTTTAATATTTTTAAAAATACAAATGTGAATTTGCAAACGAATTTTGTCATCAAAATTTTGTGTTCGTGCGTTACCGAGTGAAATTTGTATTCATTATCGTAAACATAAATAAACATTAAATCTGGTTTGTTTATTTTAAATTTTAATTTTTTTTTTTTTCTCCAAATTTTGTTCCTCTTCTTTCTTTTTCATTTCTCGTTTTTTTTCTCTTTTGGCCGTCTCACTATAATTTATGTGTTTGGAAGTAGGACGATTCACTCTCAGGCAGTCAGTATTACTCGCCCACGCTCATATCGATGAGCACGAGCATATTATATTCGGGGTGGAGATACCTCTCTCAGGTATTAGAGTAGACATAAGCATATTTGACGGATGCTTGGTTGAGATACTTGATATTATGGGTAGATCGGCAGTGCTCACTTGAGGTTCACCAGCAGTGGTTTAATGAAATAGTTAGCAGAGCGCTCTCTACATATATGTGCAGTTGAGGCGTGCTCTCACGCTCGCTCGCGCATGAACCGCTGTTCGCGTCGATAGAGTCTTGTTGGGCATATAATGGGACCTCGAGCGAGAGGAGAGCCTGGCCGGGTTGAGACTGAATGAATTTTCGTTGCCAAGTCTCTTACCCATGAGAATGTCTCAGTCGCGGCACGCCACTCATCGCTCCATATCTCGCGGCATAGATTTCTAAGCGGAAATGAATTCTCGAGAGTCCCCTAACTTGTTGTAACAAAGTGCGAGGGTTGCTACAACCCAAGAAACTACAACCAAATTGCGGAGTATAGTCGTCAGCAGCACCGACAAGATGGATCCGATCGTTAAGCCAGGTATACGTGAGGAGGTAACGTAGGTGAGCCACACACACAAACACAATATATTAATGTGTGTGGTGTTGTGGTGTGTGTGGTACATTATCCAATGAAGTCCATTCGGGTGACACCTTAGTAGATAGTCTCTGACTGCAAATTTTGAGGCTGTACTTGAGCGTATTGACAACTTTTACATATGATAACTTAGAAACATTCCTTCGCGGAGTTTGGTATTTTTTATTTTGGTTACTATATTACCTACTGATGATTATTTTCAGAAAGAAAGAATACAGATGGGAGAGAGAGAAGGAGGAGGAGGAAAAGAAATATTATTTAGTATATATAGAGAAGATAACTATATATATTATATATATATATAATATAATATATAAAAGAGAGAGAGCAGAGGAGAGTGTGTGTGTGAATAAGAAGGAGAGTAAAAGGCGAGAGGATTTGGAAAATAGAAAAGCAGAATATATAAGACAAGTTAAAAAATGAGGAAGGAATACATGTATATATGTATCTATATATAATATATATATATATATATATATATATATATATTATATATATATATAGAAATGTGTGTGTGTGTATATGTGGATAAGTATATATACTATATATATACTAATCGATGAGTCTGTATATGATCTATATATATTGATGGAATATATAAAGAAAAGACATTAAACTGACTGTGCGTTTTTCTTTTAAGTATCAACTTGGCGTTGTGATGTAGATCTTAGCATTTAAAAAAAAAATTTCCCCAGATATATCGTTATTTTTTTTTATTTTTCAAAACTGAAGTTATCTTGTGGGTTTTTTTTTCTCACAGGTTACATTTAAGAAACAAAAAATAATATATATCATATAATGACGTGTCCACAGACCGTGTTTTTCGACTTTATCAAGTATCTTCAGTGGTGGCTGACATTTGTAGCTTACCTATCAGCCGGGATTGAAATCAGATCGGTTCCAGCATAGTCAGACACTTAACCGCTAGGCTATAGTCAGCGCCACAGAATGCGAAGGGGATTCCAAGCTGTTTTTGAATCAGAAAGAATAATAAATTTCCGAAATTTAAACAAACGAACGTGTAAAGTACGCAAATTTATAGAAAGTGCTCAATACGCGATTAAAACGGTATGGTCGAAACCAGAACCCCGAGTACGAGTTTCTTGTAAATTAACGAATCTAACAACAACTGATATTTTGCAAACCCGACGAAACAGGTAAATATATATATATATATAAATATATTTAATATATATGATATATACATACATTTATATGTACTACACATATAGGTCATACACACAACTCTCATGAACCTCCCTCACCATATATAGGACTCATTAAAAAAATAACCCACCTCTAGAGGTTTTCACGGAACAAATAGACATGCTACTATTAAACAACTCCGTCTACACGGCCGGATTTTATAGAATGATCAACCCATCAAAAACAACTCACTTTTATAGTTATTCTAAATGCTTCCCTTTCTAATAATCTATCAACAATTCTTCAAAATAAGAAATTTTCTCACTGACGTATGACCTACGGTCGAACTAGTTGAGAATAAACACAATACAAGAAATATTCTGATTGTTCTTAATACTTTTTGTTCGTAACTAATATATGTGTAATATTATATAAACTAGATATTGTATTTTTTTGGGGGTCCATCCGTATGGTTTCTTGGTATTAATTATTATGGTTTTTTCTTTATATTATGGTTGAAGTTGGGCGTTATTATGAAGCATTTAAAATAGTCTAAATATTTAAAATCGATCCGCGAAAATTTATGATAACAAATAAATAAAAAAATAAGTAATCCAGTATTCCATAACATCGAGTTCTTTCATTTATTTTTAATGGCTTCATAAATAACTGCCCTATTGCAGAACTGGTCAACCATAACAACATACACACACACGACACACCACCACACACATATATATTATTATATATATATACATATATATATATATTAACAGTAAATAGAATTTTCCTCTGTGTCTTTTTTGGTTTCCGATTAAGAGATCTTTTATTCAGTTCTATTCCGTTCTTCACAGGCTATATCAGACCGCTTCTTAAAGAGTCTAGCACTTTTAAGCGGCACCTGCTTTGCGTGGACGCACCGGGCGCAGTTTTTCACACATTCCGTAGTTTTTGCTTCTCATTCACTTTCAATACTTGTCATGTATGCAGGCTCATTTCATCTTAGTTGACGAAAACACATGGCCCCCTTAGGAATTTTATTGGGGGGAAAGGGGCAAAACTAAAAGAAAAATTTGAAAAAAAAAAATTTTGGTTTACTCCGTAAAAACCAACCATGCTTTTTATAACCAAAGGAGACAGTGTAGTATAGTTATTAAGATTCGTAGGAAATGGTTCTCTTCGGGGCCCGAGTTCAAATCCTAAGACGAGGCTGTTTACATTCAAATAGCGCTCGTAAACCTTGGAACGGTATCCACCAACTACTCTGTCTCTTTAATTTGCTAGGTAAACCACTCTAGAAAGAAGGAAAACTGATTACACACCTGTTAAAATCCTTTAATAAATTGGACCTTTTGTCATATCCGGGTTCGTTGGGCGGAGGGGGTGATATATATAATATATAATATAATAAGTTATATATATTAATATTATAGAGAGAGAGAGAGAGAGAGAGATGGTAATTTTTAGCCGCTCACTTAGGCGTCATTTAGCAGATATATTATGCCGCAATTATTAATGAATTTCGATTATTCACAGAGCGGCAAGAGGCACCATGATTTCTGAACCTTGTGCCACATACAAAATAGATTTAGTAGTAAGTAAAGTGGTCGAAGTCCTTTGTCGGTAATAAAGTTGGACAGCGAGTGAGTTCTATCTCCTTTTCTTGTGCTAGACAAAGAGAGATTGCTTTTGCGGTCTGAAGTAGGCAATACACCTAATACTATCAGTTCCTTACTTCTTTACTGAAAACCGATTCATCAGCTGTGCTATTAATGCTGGAGTTGGTGAGGGCCGGTATCGAGACTCAGAAATTTGCAGGTTCCTAGGAGGATGCTCTACACCGACTTAGCTGAGTCCTTTACTTAAGTAAAGTAAGTAAAGTCGGCGGGGTTGGGCCTAATGTGGGGTATCAGCCAGACAGTGAAGGAGTCTATTCCCTTTCACTAGCGCTAGACCAAGGGAATTATTTCTAGGTCTCACTTTGCCACCCACATATCCCTGTGCAACTCTATACACTGAATTGGCGAGGCGCGGTATCGAACCCGGAACCTTGTGATCCTAAGCTGATGCTCCACCGATTAAGGTGGGTGGCTATTATTTTTCTTCGTCACGGGGAGGCAGGTGTGATGATTCCAAGTGGAATTTGATGACGTACGCTTTTAAACGTTGGTATAACAACCAGTCGATGAGAGAGAAAGACTTGAATTCAGTTGTAGTCCGAGAGAGGGATAGGTTTCCGTCAGACTATTCTACCAAGCATTTTCCATGAGTACCGCGCCCACAACAACAAATGTTATGGGCCAATGAGTGATATATATATAAATATATTATATATATATATATTAAAATGAGAGAGAGAGAAGAGAGAGAGAGAGAGAGAGAGAGGATGGAGGGTGGAGGTAGGAAGAGGGTGGGCACGTAATGTAGGTTTATCGTTTTAGGAAGTGAAATCGGCTGCCCGTTCCACACACACACACACACCACACAACACCACCACACTCACACACACACACATATATATATATATATATATAATATATAATATTAACAATCTCTTCGATAAATACCTAGAGCTATGAAACGAGCCGTCAGAATTACTTCCATGAAATATATATTATATATATAATATATAGTATTTATATATATATATATATATTATATATCGATAGATAGAAATATCAACAGACTTAGATTGATAGATAAATAATAACAGCATGGTATATATAGATAGATTGGTTGGTAGGGTTAGATAAATAGATGCATATGACCCGACAGAGATAGATACATAGTATATTAACAGGGTGAACATATAGACAAAAGATAGATATTGATAGATGATGATAGACAGATAGATAGATAGATAGATAGATAGATAGATATACAGAATGAGGATAGATAGATAGATAGATAGTTAAATTGATAGATAGATAGATAGACATGAGCTGGATGATATAGATAGCAGTAAGGTAGAGTAGATAGGATAGATATATTAGTGTTATATTGACAGGAATGAGATAGAATAGAGTGGTGACAGATAGGATAAGGATAGACAGATAGTAGGCTATGGGAGGATGTAGTGTAGATGAGATAGATGAATAGATAAGAGGAATGATAGCTGAGGCTCGTAGATAGGTAGAATATAGAGTTGTAAGACTATGTATTACGAACTTGAGGATACCGATAGATATGATAGATAGATAATAGATAATTGGATAACCTAGAATATAGGAACAAGGACCGATAATAGATAGATAGTGGAATTGAATTAGTAGATGATGAACACATGGTGCATATGAGTTGATAGATAGATAGAATAGATAGAAACAGGACGATGTAGATAGATATGTATAATTGATGATAGATATGAACATTATGATATAGCATAGATGATAGAAAGCAGGACGATGTAAGATAGATAGATGATCTGATTGATAGATATGAACATTATGATAGATAGATAGATAGATAGATAAGAACAGGAAACGATGTATAGATATAATGAATTGATTGATAAGATTTGAGGATGAGATAGATAGATAGATATATAGATAGATAGATAGATAGATAGATATAAACAGGAAGATGTAGATGAATAGATGATTTGATTGGATAGATATGTACATGATGATGTAATAGATAGATAGATAGATAGATATAAACAGGACTATGTAGATAGATAGATGAATTGATTGATATATGAACATTATGATGTAGATAGATAGATAGGTAGATAGATATATATAGATTATATAGGTATAAACAGGATGAGATAGATAGATAGATAGATAGATATCAAAAGACTGCGAGATAGATTCAGTTTATTTTGCCCACGTACATTTATAACCTTTTAATGTAAAACTTTTTTGTTCGTCCTGTGTATGTTAATAAATATAAACAAATTTTCATGAATTAATTTTAAAACAAAGGAATTAATTACAAAATGCCTGACGTTGTAAATCAATATTCGATCAATAAAGATTTATTTCAATGGTTTGACGATTATGGCAAAATAAAATCTCAAATTGAATCGATCAATGAACTCTCTTGTTTTACTCCTTAACTATTGATTCTATTCATGATATTGTTCTCAATAACTTTTATATATATATATATATATATATAGTAGATAGATAGATATATAATGAAAAAATAGATGGAAATTAATCCGACAGTATGAAATTTAACATTTTGAAAAAACATGATATTTGTTATGTAATTGCTGACAGATCTGTTTCGACCAAATCGATAAGTTGGTCTTCATCAAGAGCGACATAGACGGGAAGAAAGATATCCGTTAACAACATCATATGTTTTTTCAAAATGTTAAATTTCATATATATATATATTATACATATATATATATGCACACACACCACACACACACACACACATATATATATATATAATATATATATATATATATATATATACTATATATATACAATCAGAAACTAATGGATTCTAAAATTACAGACGCACGTGAAGGGATTAAACGCAGACATCGGAATTCTCCGTTATTACAAATATTTCACAGACGCTGACACTGTCGATAACAACAGAGACAAGAAGCCGTTAAACAATAATAACATTTGACAAAGGGTATCTAACGAACCTGAAAATTTATGACAAAAAATAATTAAAAAATAAGTGAATCCAATACTCCATAATATCGAGTTCATTCATTTATACATTTTTAATGCTTCAGAAAACGCCCAATTTAAAAAACAACATTTTTTTAAATATATATATATATATATATATATATATATATATATAAAGTGCTCCGTCGGGTGTAAGAGCTGTATTTATTTATTCATCATAGTGTACAATACATTTAAGGTACGATTTGCTCAGTTGTAGAGCGTTCGGCTAGAAACCACAAGGTACCTAATTCGATACCGGTCCTCGCCAACTCAGCGTATGAGTAGCACAGGGACCTGTGTGGTAAAGTAGTGTTGGCGCTCCACTTCAGATGCAAAAACAATCTCCTTGGTCTAGCGCTAGCGAAAAGGGGATAGACTCACTCGCTAATTGACTGATGCCGACTTTAGGCCACCCCGACGACTTTACTTTTACTATCTCCATTGGGTTTAAAAGAAGCATATTCGCTACTCATCGTCCAAGACAACACACCCTTTAGAAATTTCAATTCATGTATGTGTGTACTTATGCGAGCCGAATTGTATTTCTCCGCTTAGGAGTGAAAATAGTGCGTATACGCTCACTCACTCGCACAACCAGATGTGCCTACACATCTACACGCAGTATGTAGATATGTTCCACATATCTAACACCGGTTTCGACCGGGAGTCCAGTGAGCTTCGGCCACTAGACCTACAAGTTAATAGCGTCGATCCCAGGGGCTATCCCCCAGGCAATACCTGCCCCCTTGGGGGAGCGGGGCTGGGTTTATTTCCCAGCGTCTGAGGCGCCCCCATTGAGGGAAAATGCGAAGGGATCGACGCAATTTTTGTTCTTTTCCCACCCATGAGCTTCGGCTTGTGGGTGGGCCCACATTAAAACGAGGCTAGAGCCCAGCCCATACAAGTGGGGTATGTGGCAAATACCCCCTACACATCTACACGCACTCGTCAAGGTACCCGTGTGTGACAAAGAGAGGAAGAATAAGTCGAGGAGACAACATGTTCAACCCTTGTTGGGTTATTTTATACCGAAGACATTTTCTTTTATTCATTCTTGATGGCTATTTATCAATTCTTTTTAAAGTCAATTTCTTAAACACATTTTTATTTTTTTTCTATTTTACCCATAGATGGGAATCTAACAGGTACTACCACTCCGAGTCAGAGTGGAACTAAGAGGAGTGGCAACGAAGAGTACTCCATACTCTCCAGAGCTCCAAAATTTGAACTTCACTATCGAATAGAGTTTAATGTCATACCCACGTAGACCTTTAGCCATCGCCTTCTAGCACATATATACTAGAAGGTATGGGGTTTGCCATAAGGACAATAGGATAGGAACAATCATATATATATATTACCAAACCTTCCGCACGAGCAGGATGTGACACAAGGTCGATTCTTAAGCGGAGTTTAACAGGTTTGAATACAGAGTTTTCCTTCTTCTAGTCCGGTTGCCTAACCAAGGTTAAAGTGCCCAGTCTGCCCTACTATTTACCTATAGCTGGAGGGAGAGTAGAATCCATACCTTTCCCAAGGGTATTAGCGCTAAGTGAAATGCACTTACCACGTCCAGGATTTGAACTCGGGGCGACGAGTCCATTTCCCATGACTTTATCCATTACACCACGCGGAACAATCATATAGGTGCTAGGGATTGACGTGTCCATTCGATTAAAGGGAGGGAGCTTCTCTGTCCGCTCGTCTCACTCAAATAAGAACTAGAGAGGAGTGTTGCAAGTCATGGACCGCTCAACCACCAGTATTTCGTACTTAAGCATCGTGGGTCGCCACCCACGGCTAACAGGTAGGCCCATTGGGCGGATTTTACCCCTATGCAAAGGTGTCCCAGCAGATAGAGCGGTTTTTGTATCTTGTCCCTCCCTTGGACAATTGTCGTATATTAATAGATATTGATGTAGGATATATCGATGTAGGAAGCGCGTGGTGTAATGGTTAAAGTCATAGGAAATGGATTCGTCGACTCGAGTTCAAATCCTGGATGTGGTAATTGCATTTCACTCATATACTATTACAGATGCGGATGCATTCTGCTTGAGGGCGACTAAGACACTCAGCAATAAACCGGGCCGTATCCCTTTTAGGCAAAGGAGACAAGTGCTTCCTGGGGGAAAGCCCCTGGTATCTCGTGATTGATTTTAGTTCATCTAATTACCCGAAGCCCGATGTTCTGCATTTGTTTGCAGTTATATGGTTTCAAGTATTCTATCTAATACAAATGTCTCATACACGATATGGTGCGAAGTAACTATGCAGATGTAATAAAACAATGGTTTGCGCACAGTTATTTGCTATCAAATCTTCCAATCTAATATATATGATTTCATACAGCTCTCGCTTTCACGTATTATAATCTGACACTTGTAATTTTAAAACCGCCTTGTCGCTGGGACTGTAGAATTATGGCGACTGCACCTTTGTGCAGAGGCAAAATCCCCCCCCCAATGTGGTGGTGACCCATGAAGCTTAAGTACGGAATTCTTTGTGCTGAAGAGTTCATGACATGCAAACCATTTTGGCCTTTACTTTGGCTAAATGAGAGGTTCAGAAAGGCCCTTCAGTTTTTATCATATATGTGCTAGAAGGCGGCGGCTGAGTGTATGCTCCCCATCCCCTAGGAGTTAAGCACTTTAGGGGGGGGTTTGCTGACGACCGCCTACTAAAGCGTAAACGCAACTCTCCTATATAAGGGATGGAGCACTCTATGGTGGCCTTTACATACATACAGATGTGTGTATTAAAACAGTTAAAATCCCCCCGCATTCTGTAGGTGACGATAGCCTAACGGTTAAGCTGTCCGACTGATGCTGAACCGATCGGATTTCAATCCCGGCTGTAGGTAGCTTAACAAATGTCTGCCACACTGAAGAGGACTTGATAAGTCGAAACATGTGTTTGTGGATGACTATATATATATATATATAACATCATTTATTTACCAATGCTTCTAAAAAAAATAAACAAACATCCCAAAATATTTCCTTCGCCGATAAGCACCTGTTTGTTGTTTACTTAGCGTTCCCTTGCCTCCTATGGTAGAGACGTCAGTAACGTTGACAAGTTAATTTCACAGGCATTCTCGCGTGCTGTATCGGTGGCTGAGGCAGTATAGTTTCTGACTATCCTGCTGAAGTCCTGGTTTCGATTTCTGTCGGGGAGATCGTTAGCAACATCGCCTGATGAGACTTAATAAAGTCGAAACGCTGCTGTACATGTTCTACACGCCGAGTAATTCTTTGCGAAATTCACTTGCCAATGTTATTTATCGTTATAATTATCGAATTTTATGCGATAACCGCATGTAATTGCCTTCAAAAAATATAATATAGTATAATATATATTATATATATATATATATATATATATTCTATATATATGGTGGATGGTATCAATGTGGAGCACCCCTTGATCACCATTGATCCTAGCTCCACTCCCGACCCGGAGTGGTAGTACCTGTTAGGGTCCTATCTATGGGCTAAATAGAAAAACATGAGTTTTAAATATGAATACCCATGAAGAAATGACTAAAACAAAAAACTTCAGCATAAATTGACAACGGTTGAATGCCGTAAAATGCAACCAACCAGCCAACCAACCAACCATACCTCTTCGTATGTTTGCGTATATGTCTATACTGCTAAGTGTGTACGTATGTATATTCATAGTGCCTGTATGTGTATATGAATGTATGTGTGTGTTACATGTGTATGTGTTCGCGTGAATGTGTGTGTTTGGTTGGATCATACACCTTGCATATATCTGTGTATATGTGTATACAGCTAAGTGTTTCTGTATGCATATATACATGTGTGTGTATACATATGCGTGTGTCTGTGTGCATGTGTGCTTAATCGATGAGATCAGCTTTAATGGATTCCGCTTTTACGCGGAAACCCACACGCGTTCGGTGCTGTGTTCGTGTGTTCGACTTTGTTGACGACTGCCACTGAGACGAATGCACAACCTTTGTCATTACACGGGACATGGTTAAGCAACAATGTAACTCTGAAAAGTGGGTGAATTTCTTCTTATTCTTCTTCTTCTTCTTCTTCTTCTTATTATTATTATTATTATTATTATTATTATTATTATTATTTCCCTTAATTTTTTTTCACACCCACCTTAGCTAGTATTTCACTGGAGGCTGAGTGACAGTAAGTCTCCTCGGGTCTCCTGGTCGCTTCTGAGTATTCTAGCCGATTTCAACAATGCTGTTGTCTGGATGGTCTTTAATCTTCGTCTTATTTCCAGTTCCGCTTGTCTCTTTTCTAAGCTTTTATGGACCGATCCAAGCACACCAACTAGAATTGGTATCAGTTTCACTTTCATATTCCACAGCTTTTTCAATTCTCTGGCAAGGTCCAGGTATTTATCTATCTTTTCGTTTTCCGTCATTTTCACCCTGTGATCTGTTGTCACTACAAAATCTACCAGATGAAAATTTCTCTTTTTTTTTCTTTTTGTTAATCCATACTAGATCTGGTCTTTTAGCTGGGATAAGGTGATCCGTCTTAATTTCAAAGTCTCAGTGAATTTTATGCGTTTCTTCTCAAGAACAGATTCTGGTTTATGCATATACCACTTTGTTGTATGGTCAAAATTTAGTTTCTTGTATAATTCCCAGTTGATCACCTTTCAACCCAGTCGTGCCTAGCTTTGTATTCTCGTGCTAGTTTGCTACATTCGCTTAATACATGATTAACGGTTATTATTATTATTATTATTATTATTATTATTATTATTATTATTATTTCACACCTGTCGTAGCCAGTGGTTCACTGTAGTTTGTGTGACAGCAAGTCTCCTCAGGTCTCCAGAACTCTTCTGAGTATTCTAGTCGATCTTAACAATGTTGTAGTTTGAATGGTCACGATTCGCCTTCGGATTTCCAGTTCACCCAGACTCTTTTCCAGACTCTTGTGGATCCTTACAACGGTACCACTTACAATTGGTATAAATTTTACCTTCATATTCCACAGTTTTCTCAGTTCTCCGGCAAGGTTCAAATATTTGTTTATCTTTTCGCCTTGTTTCACTTTTATTCGGTGATCGACCGAGACGGCAAAATCAACGAGATGACAAGTTATTATTATTATTATTATTATTATTATTATTATTATTATTATTATTTACTCCTTTTGAGTTTTTCACATCAACGTTAGCTGATGGTATTTCACTGGAGTCTGAGTGACAACAGCTCTCCTCAGGTCTCCAGGACTCTTCTGAGTATTCTAGCCGATTGCAGCAGTGCAGTAGTCTTGATGGTCTATATTCTTCCTCCGATTTCTTGATCCTCCAGTCTTTTTCCCCCAAGTTTATTGGTACCGTTTCAAGTGCACCAACTACAATTGGTATCACTTTCATCCTCATATTCCACAGCCTTTTCAATTTTCTGGCAAGGTCCAGGTATTTATCCATCTTTTCATTTTCCTTCAGCTTCACCCTGTGATCTGCTGGGACTGCAAACTCCACAGTTATTATTATTATTTACTCCTTTTGAGTTTTCACATCAGCATTAGCTGATGGTCTCTCACTGGAGTCTGAGTGACAGCAAGTCTCCTTAGGTCTCCAGGACTCTTCTGAGTATTCTGGCAGATTGCAGCAGTGCAGTGTTCTGAATGGGTTCAATCCTTCCTCTGATTTCCAAACTTTCCAAACCCTTTTTCTAATCCTTTTGGGACTGTTCCAAGTGCACAACTACAATTGGTATCACTTTCACTTTCATGTTCCATAACTTTTTCAGTTCTCTGGCAAGATCCAGATATTTGTCCATTTTTTTAAATTATTATTATTATTATATTATTATTATTATTATTATTATTAATCAACACTAGGTCTGGTCTCTTGACCGGGATTAGATGATCCGTAGTATCTCAAAATCATACCAATAAGACCGGGTATGAAATCTTTTACTTTTATGTTATTGTTCTTTTATAATCTTACTGTTTGCTGTTGTTTAATATTTGACCAATTGTACTTTGATAGCATTCAACTCTCTCTCACTGCTATCTTTCACGTGGTATAGCACTTAGCAAATCATGAAATAATAAGAAAAGTGACAAAAACAAGGGTCAGAAGGTTGACAACACTCAAATGCGTCAATTTATCATATAAAAGAAAGAAAAAAAACCCATGATAATTTAATTAGCAAATTTGTGCCATAGTACAATACAATGAAAACTATAAAGCACTCACTTTTAATTATGATATTTTTTTTAAAACAACCTTTATACGATTCTACAACACAACGGCGCCCCCTGTCGATGTTTTTATACATAAACATCAAATGGGTCAACATACAGTTAAACAATGGGCCGGGTTAGCTCAGTCGGTAGAGCGTTCGGCTAGAAACCACAAGGTTCCTAGTTCGATCCTGGTCCTCGCCAACTCAGCGTATGAGTAGCACAGGGATCTGTGCGGTAAAGTAAGGAGCCGATGGTAGGTAGGTGTGGCGCCCCACCTCAGATGCTAAAATAATCTCCTTGGTCTAGCGCTATTGAAAAGGGGATAGACTCCCTCGCTGATTGGCTGATACCGACATTAGGCCGCCCCGACGACTTTACTTTTTTTACAGTTAAACATGACAACACAGATTAAATACGGACTTTAACCCTTTTCCAGGCCCGCCCTTTCAGTGGGGCGTTAGAATGCACCGACTGCACCTCTACAGAGAGGTAAGACTCCCCCAATGGGCCACCTGTTGGCCGTGGGTGACGACACGTGATGCTTAAGGATAGAGCCCAGGTGGATGAGCAGTTCATGACTTGCAATACTCCACTTTGGCCCTATCTTGGGCTAGATGGGCGGTCGGAGAGTCCCCTCCGATCAATCGGCTGGTCACGTCAAGCCCTAGCACCTATATGATTTTCCCAACCCTATTGCCCTTATGGCAAGCCCCAACCCCTTTTTATCATATGGGTGCTAGAAGGCGGTGGCTGTGGGTCTACATGTCCTGGGAATGACGTTAAACTCTATCTGATGGTGAGGTTCCAGTTTTGGAGGTTTGGAGAATGTGGAGCACCCCTTCATTACCATTGCTCCCTGGACCACTCTGACCCGGAGTGGTAGTACCTGTTAGGGTCCCATCTATGGGTTAAATAGAAAAATGTATTTATAAAAGAATTGTATTATCCTTTAAGAATTGTTCTATTTCAAAACTTTATCGGCATTAAATGACCCACTGAGGTTGATATGCCGTTAAACAAAACAAAACAAACCAAACCTTTTCCAGGTAGCTATTTTTTCTAAATACTTGTATTATGGGCAAATTATTTTCTGAAAATTTGCAAAATAGAGGCTATATTCAAAAAACGCATATATATATATATATATTGCATAGCTCTCCTAAAAACGGATTGAGCGCTCTAAGCATCCTGTTATGTTTATCACAGTAAATTCTCTTTCTCAAAGTAAGTCACGTTAATGTAGCGAAAGTAAGATCTTTGACGGCAAATCGGTCGAATTTCGATCCCGGCATGAAACAACCAGCATGTCTAGCCGTACTGATGAACGTGATACGTTCAAACAGGACAGTATATGGATGACTACGTTGATACGTATATATATATATATATATATATATATATATATATATATAAAGAAAACGTGATCATTTAATCAGCAATTGTGTGTCATTACACAGTTTAAAGGGCCGGGTTAGCTCAGTCGGTAGAGCGTTAGGCTAGAAACCAAAGGTTCCAAGTGCGATACTGGTCCTCGCCAACTCAGCGTATGAGTAGCACAGGGATCTGTGCGGTAAAGTAAGGAGCTGACGGTAGGTGTGGCGCTCCACCTCAGACGCTAAAAT
>CM042175.1:15545087-15610087 GCA_023376005.1 Doryteuthis pealeii
CCAGTCCTCGAAAACAAATCTGAAAATCGCTTTCGCGTTAGAAGCGGCTACCCAGCGTCGATTGGGAGACAAACACTCTAAAGTATTGATTTTTTTTACTTTTGAGATTTACAAATACTGGACATTTCTATGTAAATTTCAATGCTATTTCTATGTATATTTTAATTTTTAAATATCTTCGTAAATATAAATCAGATATTCATGCTTTTTGCACAAGAAGCAAGAAATAATGAAGGGGTATATATATATATATATAATATATATATATATATATATATATATATATATATATATATATATATATAATACGGTTTGTTTTGGAATGGCTTTTTTTTGCCGATAATTTTTGGGAGAATAAGTGCTTAATTGGAGTCGTACCTAATTTTGAAAATTAATTAATTAATAATGAATTAGGCGGGAATACCTATTAAATGTATGGCTAAAATCTCGATTTGTTTAGCCATACATTTAATAGGTATTCCCGCCTAATTCATTATTAATTTTCAAAATTAGGTACAACTCCAATTAAGCACTTATATATATATATATATATATATATATATATATATATATATATATATATATATAGAAGTAAACAAAACAAACAATGTGTTTTGATATGGCTTTTTTTAGCCGACAATTTTTCGGAAATATGTGCTTAATTGAAGTCGTACCTAATTTTGAAAATTAATTAATTAATAATTAATGAATTAGGCAGGCATACCTATTCAAATGTAAGGCAAAACAAATCGCGAAAAATCAATCTCTGTATGTACATTTCGGCCTATTAGGCCTCATCAGCAGAGCTATAGACAGGAAGACCGCTTTGTGTGTGATTCGAACCCTGACTGTCAAGCTGACACTATAATCATTACACCAGCTTGCCTTTCCAGATTTTTCAGAAACATTCTATATCATATTCATAGCTAATATTGAACGATTTTTGACGATGATTTTTATAAATCGAAATATTGTTCAATATTAGCTATGAATATGATATAAAATGTTTTCACTTTAACAGCATATTGAGTGTTTTCATAACCTTTTTATATATATATATATATATATATATATATATATATATATATATATATATATATAATCACTATAACGATAGCTTCAACAGAAAGATAATGTGAAGAACAATTTCGGCATCTCTAAATGCTTTATCTGAGATCGTGACGCTGATGAAACACACATAGATGCTGAGCTCGCCTGATACTCTCCGAGTTCTACTTGCGCGATTTGCATCTACAGCTTGGAGCATCATCATTTTATGCCCACTTGTTCTTGCAGCTCGGGCAACATTTGGTTACTGTACTGCGATCAACTGTGCTGTCACCTTCCTGTAGATGTGCCAGCGAATACTCGCGAATGTAAACTGAAAAAAAATACGAGGAACAAACCTTGGATTCAAATATTAATTTCCAAATTATTTCGTGACCATAAATCAATGGTCAAACTATAAACGAGATCGATTTATTGGCTAGAGCGACCTTATACACGAGAGTGTAGAGTATTCAAACATAGTAACAAGGACTTGTACCAACATTTGGCTTCAAAAATTGATTTAAAAAATCAGTCATTCCTATCCACGAGATCAACTTATAAACGACATCGAGTACGATATTCAGACTATTTGTTTCAAATATTAGTTTGAAAAATCAATCAGTATCTGACCATAAATCAAATGTTGACCTATATACGAGATCGACTTTTACACGAGTGAGTACGGTATTCAATCATAATAGTAAAGACTAGGGAAAACCCTTTGTTTCAAAAATTAAGTTGAAAAATCAATCATTCAGATCATAAATCAAATGTCAACCTAAAAACGAGATCGACTTATACACGAGTGCGTACGATATTTAACATAATAGAAATAGGAACAACCATTGGTTTCAAAATTCAATTTAAAAAATTAATCATCTTGTGATCATAAATCAAAAGTCGACCGGTACACGAGATCGACTTTTACACGAGTGTGTACGGTATTTAAATATAATGGCAATAACTAAGAATCACCATTGGTTTCAAAAATTAAAGTAAAAATTAATCTTAAAAAAATTAATAATTTTGTGACCATAAATCAAGGGTCGATCTATACACGAGATCGACCTATACACGAGTTTCTACGGTATTTAAACATGGCAAAAACTAAGAACCACCTTTGGTTTCAAAAATTGTTTTTAAAAATCAATCATTTTGTGACCATAGATCAAAGGTCGACCTATACACGCGATCGACGTATACGTGATATCGACTTTTACACGGGCGTGTACGTTTTTTTTTGCATATAATGGCAAAACTAGGAACTATCCCTTGCCTCAAAAATTAATCTAAAAAATCAATTGTTTCGCGACCATAAATGAACGGTTGGTCTATATAACAGATCGACTTATACAGGAGTACATACGGTAACCCATTTATTGTATTCTAGTGAGACGAATAAAACAATACGAGATAATTATTATTGGACGAAAAGTCGGAATAAAAATAGCTCGAAGCAGAAAATTATCTCAATATGACGAGAGCAAATGGGGGTAAATTCACTATTTAATATTGGCACGGTGAGTCACACTACGGCCCCTTCCGATGCCCCTCAAAATGGCCACCATTTAGAAGGGCTATTTTCTAAGGTTTTGTCGCTTGGTAGATTTTAATGGAATATTTACCTCGCATCCCACAAGGTCGTTTAATGTAGGACCACCCATGAACCGAAGCTCATAGGATGGCAGGCACAAAGAATGCGTGGATCCCGTCGGCGTTTCCTCTCATGGGTGGCACCTCAGGCACTGGGCAATAAAGCCAGCCCTGCCCCAGGTGTTGTCGAAGAGCGAGTTAGAAGTGCAAACGAGAGTTCTGAGCCTTCGATTTTAATGGAATAAGGTCTAGTCCTGGACCAGGAAATCCTAATTTCTCCAAGACACATAATTGAAAGAATTTAGGCGTCTCATTGCGGCGTAAGGGTTAGCAAACTAGAGTCGCAGGTCAATTTTTACCGTATAGTGAGTTCGATCCTCACTGGGTGTCCCTTACTTGAGGCCTGGTTACAAATCCAAAGTATGCTTAGCTTTTTAAGGGCACCTAACGTGGTTTGCGAGTTAGGTTAGCAAATCATTTCTGTTGATTTCAACTCTCACTAGGTGAGCAATTCTTCCGACCTTGTGCCACAATTAAACAAAACTAAGCAAATAAAGTAAACAACTAATTCGAAGACGCTAAGACAATCTCCTTGGTCTAGCGCTAGCAATGGATGACTGGAACCCACCTGAATTATTGAAGAGAATAACATGTATCATAATGATCTGGGCCAGACATCAAGATAAGGAGACTGTGGTAGCTGTCCAATGCTCTGTGAACACCGTAAAAAATCAGCCGTGAACTGGAGAATTGCAATGGAGACTACGAGGTTGTGTCTGGAAGAAAGCAACATAACAGACGTTCTGGTTGCGTTCGTACAGCAGATTTCCTCGAAAATCTGCAGAAAAATGTTTTGGAGGACCCTCAGATGCCTACGTGGAGTTGCTAAAAACTGTAGTCACGCCCTGGATAACAAGGGTAGCCAATGGTAGGTCATATGTATGGCAGCAGGATTCAGCCCCCGGCAAATCTCGGGGAAAAGTAAAAAATGGTTGTCGGCGAATTTTTAGGACTACACCAATCCCAATGTTTGACCTCCGAACTCCCCAGACCTCATGGATTATTATGTATGTGGCACTGTTGAGAAAGACACCAATCGCCGTGCCAGTACTACAAAAGGCCAGTTATGCGACAGAATTAAGGTAGTTTTTCAGAAAATTCCCAGGAAAACTGTAACATCAGCTTGCTCCAGGTTCCAGAGCAGGGTTGAGACTGTGATCGACGCTAATGGCGGTTATTTTGAGTGAAACTTGTTGACAATAGTGTAATTTCCGTGCTTGTTGAATTTCTTTACAATCCATTACATTTTTAGATACCAAGCACTTTTTCTTTTTCCTTATGAAACTGTCAAATTTCTCCCGAACACCCTGTATATAATATATATAATATATATATATATATATATATATATATATTAGTAAGGGACATGATGTCAATAGCGATTGATAACCTTAACTTCCCTAATATATTTGAACCTAAACGTGACATTGAAACTGAATTTCATTAATGTGCTTTTTAAATAAGCAACCGACTTTCAGTAATTTTTCCAAAGTGAACACGATTTTAGGGATATTTTTAATGTTCTGTGAAGGGCATGTTAAATTTGCACCCGAATTTCTGTATTTAAAAAAATGTTACAGCCCCATTTTTTTTTAAAAGAGGAACACAAAATTCATGGATTAAAAAATTAAAACCCACATTTCTGTTTTTTCTTTAATTTTTTTTTTATTAAGATTAAGAAGAATTTTTTAAAGGCTAAACCCGAATTACTTCTTTTTAATTTTTTTTGAAAAGATGAACGCGATGAATTTCAGGGATGCTACTTTTTAGAGTTAGACCCGAATTTCTGTTTTCTTTTTGTAATTAATTTTTTTTTCTAGATGAACACGAATTTCAAGGTAGTTTTATTTTTTTAACGTAGCACTGGAAAAAATGCAAGTTTTTAAAAATTTATCTCATTTTTAAAAGTTGAACCCGAAATTTAGGGACTGTTCATCGGTGGGGAAAATAGTACAATGGAAAAAAACACTACTTTACAGTTGAACACTTGTTCTATCTACCGGTATTAATGGTTTTGTTTTGTTTCTTTGTTTAATGGTATATCAGCACTCATGGGTTATATAATGCCAAAGCCATCGTTGTAGAAGAATAGTAGTGGTACTATCTAACACATAGTTGGGGAAGAAAAGAGACAATTCATACCTTTTCAATTGGGTAACCACTGAAGCAGCCTGGCTTAATTCGTCATTATCACTTTGTCTACCAAATTTGCCCCACGGTTGTACCAAATTTTCTATTTTTTTAATTCTTTTTTACCTGTATGATGGGATATTTCAAATTCACTATCTAACACATAGTTGGGGCGGATTGAGACCATTCCTACCTTTTCAATTGGGTGACCACTTAAGCAACCTCAATTCGACATTAACTCTTTGCCGACCAAATTATCCTTAAGGTTGTACCAACATTTTCTTGGTATTTTCTGACTGTACGACTGGATATTTCAAAGTTCACTACCGATTCACTTCAGAACTCATTCTATTCAAAAAGTCTTATTATAATTCTAATCCGTATCCTTCAGCTCAATTACAATAAACCAACCACAGTAGGATTGCATTGGTGGGAGAGACGCTGTGAGTAGCTTAAAGTAGGCAAAGAGTTAAATGTCGGAAAAAGAGTTGATATTTTGTAATTCAAAGTAAGCATCAAATCATCACACCTTCCCCAAGTGTATTAGCCTGAAAGTGAACGTAATAACGCGAGCGGGATTCGAACTCGCTTACTATGATGTTGCAGTGCAGCTATTACGTCACGAGTCTACACTCACGATGTTATTGTGCTACTTGTATCTGCTGTAGTTTCTATGGAAACAAATAAACTTCTTGGAAATAAATCTTATCCGTAATATCGAAGGGTACAATCTATAATTGTTAGATTGTGTTGCGCCAATCCGAAGTTTGTTTAGCATTGAAAATGACTTTTAATTCGGTGCTTGGGTTCGAAACAGTATCATTAGGAAAACGGATCTGCGTTAGTCACCATGTTGCCCGATTTTCTCTTCTATCATGCATTCGTCGTATGTCTGTGTGTTCGACGTTTCTAACAGATGTGCACGTAAGCATTTCATCTTCAGTTCGGATGACAAAGCTGCCTTTTCAAAGGGCACGCGTCAGTGCTCAAGCCGTAAAGACGTTGCTCCTATAAATAAGTCTGAACAGTTTCAATTCTTACCGTAAGCATTTTAATGTTGTTTTTTTTATACGAGCATTTCAATGTTTTTTTTCTTTTAAATGCGAGCATTTTAATGGTTTAAAAAATACGAGCATTTTAATGCTTTAAGAAAATACGTTCATTTTAATGCTTAAAAAAAGAAGCATTTTAATGCTGCTATATAATTATTAAATCTCAATCCTTTTTGGGTCATTTAACACTTTGCTTACTTTAAACCGCTCACAGAGGCTCTCCTATCGGGGTTAGTTTATTGTAATTGAGTTGAAGGATACGGATTACAATAATAATAGGAGTTCATTTGAATACTTGTATTTTAATGCCTTTTAGAATACAAGCATTTTAGTGCATTATTTTTCAAATACTCGCATTTGTTTATACGAATGTTTGCTGGAAAGTTCTTGGTCCGACCAAGAGCAGAACTATTTAAGAGCTTCTCTATGAGCTTCAGTTTGCGAGTAGCCTCTTGATTACACCTTCAACCTTATATGAAGCGGTACCTTGATTTACGGGTGCCACAACTTACAAGTTTTCCGAGTTACGAGCTGTCACTCCGTCGATTTCTTGCCTCATGTAACATTTGAGTAATGAGCGAGCTTCAGACACGCTTATGTTAATAAGTTCGCTAAAAACAGTTAAATTTCAAAATTTATTACGCCAAATAAAAATAACATTTATAAAAAAATAAACATTAAAACTAATTACATCACATAATTCATTACATTAGAGTCAGTCGGTAGTGCGTCCGACTAGGAACCACAAGGTTCCTGGTTCGATACCCAAATCAGTGTATGAGTAACACAGAGATATGTGCGGTGAAGTGAGGAGATGGTGGTAAGCATGGTGCGCGGCCTCATACGCCAAAACTATCTTTTGGCGTAGCACTAGTAAAAAGGGTATAGACTCCCTCGATATCTGACTTATAGCGACTTTGGGCCATCCCGACGACTTTGATATTTCATTATGTTTTTATACAATATAGGGCTCTGTTTCTAATAAAAACGTAACAGGGAGAGAGCGAGAAGGTGTGTGTGTGTGTGTTGTGTGTGTCTGTGTGTGTGTGTGAGATAAAGCGTGTGTATGAGAGAGAGAGGGGGGAGAGGGAGAGGGACAGACAGACAGAAGAAAGAAAAGAAAGAGAAAGTGTGTGTGTGTGTGTGTAAGTGGAAAACAAAGAAAGAAGGAGAGAGAGAGAGAGAGAAAGAGAGAGAGAGGAGCGGGGGAGGAAGAGAGATTGAGAGAATGTATGTTTGTGTATGTATTTGTGTGTGTATGTGTATATGTGTATGATAGAGAGAGAGAGAGAGAGAGAGAGAGGGGGGTGGAGGGGGGGAGGAGAGATTGAGAGAAAGAAGTGTGTTTGTGTGTATTTGTGTGTGTGTATGTATGTGACAGAGAGAGAGAGAGAGAGAGAGAGAGAGAGAGAGAGTGTGTGTGTGTGTGTGTATGAGAGAGAATTGAGAGAGAGAGGGGGAGGTAGGAGATTGGAGAGAAGTGTGTGTCTGTTTTTTGTGTGTATGTACAGAGATAGAGAGAGAGAGAGAGAGAGCGTAGAAGAGACAGTAAGTGGTGTATGAGACATAGGGAAAGGGAGACTAAGAGTTTGTATGTGTATGAAAGAGAGAGAAAGATAGAGTAAGTGAGAATATGTAAGAGTGTGGGAAAGTGAGAACGAGAGAGAAAGATAGATAGAAGAGAAAGAAAGATAGATAGATAGATAGATAGAGAGATAGAGAGAGAGAGAGAGAGAGAGAGAGAGAGAAGAGAGAGAGAGAAAGAGACAAAGACAGAGAAGCTAACAACAATAACAAATAAAAAAACACTAGTGTAAAGTTGGTATTTAATTGACTCCCCAAGAGGGCAGGATGCGACAAAAGGTCAAGTTTAATGCGAGCACCCCCCTCACGTGTACATAAGGGTGGGGACAAATACATGCTCAGTTACCTCGGCATTTATCTTTAGGTATGCCTCAGGCATCAGGGACTGACTCTAATCCAACCCCTTTAAGTGCAATGAGAATCTCTACAAATATCACACACAGCCGCCTCATTTGTACAAAAGAAGTGCTTTTAAAATCTATGAATTATCAAGTGATTAAAAAGTAAGAATTATTAAATAGACTAGCATATTTCCCATCAAAAATGGACGCAATGGTTTTACGTGTGTATTTACCCAACCCCTCCACCATGATCAGGATGTAATGAAATGTCAGGTCATTTGTAGGCGGTGTACTGCTGTTTTCCTTCTCCCAGACAAGTTGCCTATGTTTTCAAAAAGCTCTAACTTAAAGAATAAAGTAAAGACATCGGTATCAGTTAGACAGCGAGGGAGTCTATTCCCTTCTCACTAGCGCTAGACCAATGAGATTGTTCTTTTATTGGCGTCTGGGACGGAGCGCCACACCTAGAATCAGCTCCTTACTTTAACCGCACAGATGCCTGTGATACTCATACGCTGATTTGGCAAGGGCCGGTATCGAACCATGAATCTTGAGGTTCCCAGCCGGACACTCTATCGACTGTGCTAAACCGGTACTATCTTAAAGAATAGGCCAACTTGTAAATCCAATATGCAGCTGAATGATGATTTTGTGGGGTCTGCATTCACGCTGAAGATATATTTTTTAAAACTCTTTGCCTACTTTACACAGCTCACAGCGGCTTTCCCACCGTTGTGATCCTACCGTAAGCATCTGACAGCGTCCTACACGTGACTCAGATTACAATGATAATAGTTTATTTGAGTAGAATGAGTTCTGAGGAGAATAAATAGTGAACTTTGAAATATCACATCATACAGGTAAAAAAAACCAACGAAATTTGCTACAGCTGTGGGGTAAATTTGGTTGTATGTCAACCCGTCTGGGGTTATTTAATGCCAAGAGGTTAGGGAATCGCTTACCTTGTACTTCGTATTTGCATTATTTTGTAGTTGTTCTTTTTTAATAGTTTTTTTTGGCACATGGTCCTATTGAATACGAATACATTTTTAAACAGATCCCATTGATGGGATCCTAACAGGTACTCCAGGACACAGTGGACGTGGGAGTAATGGAAATTAAGGGGTTCTCTGCACTCCACTGATCTTCGTTACCGGAACATCAGCATCAGATACAGTTATATGCCATTCCCAGAACACTCCTTTTTGAGGGGGTGGGGTGGAGGGTCTTACCTGTTGTTACATAATTATTAGATACCTAATATTTATGGCAATAGTGTAGAAATCAAAATGGCCGTTATAAGCTACAGCCCACGGCTTTGAAGGATGAGTGACAAGGCTTGAGCTCAGTCCTAACCTTCCGGTGGATACCGTGAGAACCGGTAGAGAGGACCCTCTCTTCCGGTTTAGATAGTAAGTAAGTCAGTCAGTTAGGAGGTAGGAGCCGAGCTCGTAGGATGTAAGTCTCACCTGCGCAGATGTCTGGGTTGGGGATTGAAAATAAAGTAAATCAAAGTAAATCGAAGTCTTGTGTTTATTACCTAAAAACTAACAATGACACAGGGCTTCTGATAAGGAGAAATCCCTAACAGAAATCAGACCCGAAGTCCCCAAGAAAGTCCAGACCTTAGAAGAGACCAGACCAAGATAGACGATCAGAATAGCAAAGCCGGCCAGAAGAAAATACGACCAGAAGTAAGAAGTAAGAAAAGGGTATACAGCACTGTATTCTAAGCCCCGCCAACAGGACGTGTTAGAATTGAGTAGGATTAGAAGATAATCATTGATAGCTTCGCTATAGACTGGTGGCTAGCAAGTTTTTTTCCCCTGCAAATCATTGTGAGTTCGATCCTCAAATGGAGCCCTACACTTTTGAACATTAGGATTCGTGCAAATTTTCTGAGAGATCTTGGGAGTGTAAAGTAGCACTTTGTTGTCATTACTCCCTGGTCCACTCTGGCCCGGAGGGTAGTATCTGTTAGTGTCTCAACTATAGGGTTAAATATAAAAAATGTCTATAATAAATTTGTTTTTAATTGAATACCTAACTAGAATGAATAAAAAAATGTCTTCGGCATAAAATAACCCAACAAGGGTTGCCATGTTTTAAAATCCAATCAACCAACCAACAATATATTTTTCTGTGATTTCTAAATATTTTGGAAACCTTAATTTAGTAGGTAGAGCGTCTGACTAGAAGCCACAAGGTCCCTAGTTCGATACTGGCCCTCCCCAACTCAGCGTATGAGTAGCACAGGGATCTGTTCGGTAAAGTGAGAAGCTGATGGTAGGTGTGGCGTTTCTTCTCAGACGCTAAAAAACAATCTCCTTGATTTAGTGCAAGCGAAAAGGGGATATACTCCCTCGCTGTCTGGCTGATACCGACTTTAGGCCACACTGAGGACTTTCCTTTCGTTTCCTTTTGGAATTACCCTTTTATTATCCCGCCCTATCGGCTGGGGCGTTATAATGCACCGACTGCGCCTCTGCAGAGGGGTAAGACTCCCCCAATGGGGCCACCTTTGGTCGTGGGTGGTGACACGTGATGCTTAAGGACGGAGTCTTGGTGGGTGATCAGTCCATGACATGCAACACTCCACTTAGACCTTTACTTAGGCTAGACGGGTGGCTGGAGAGGCATCCTCCGATCAATCGGTCGGTCACATCAAGCCCTAGCACCTATATGATTGCCCCAACCCCTTTTTATCATATGGGTGCTAGAAGGTGGTGGCTGAGGATCTTCATGTCCTGGGAATGACGTTAAACTCTATCTGATGGTGAGGTTCCAGTTGTGGATGTTTGGGGAGTGTTGAGTACCCCTTCATCACCATTGTTCCCTGATCCACTCTGACCCGGAGTGGTAGTAACTGTTTGGGCCCTATCTATGGGATAAATAGAAAAAAATGTTATAAAAAATTGTGTATCCATTAAGAATTAAGTTATTTCAAAACTTAATCAGCATTAAATGACCCACTGAGGTTGATATGCCGTAAAAACAAACCAAACCTTTTATTATCAAAATCCACGTGTTCATCCTAAGAATCCCAGTAATAGATCGGTTTCATACATAAAATAAATATTGTAGATAATTGTCTAAGTAAATTTTAGTATAATCAATTGGAAGTCTAGACACATATCTTATTATCACACTAGACTAATAAAACATATAACAGTCTTTTGTATTTACTTGTGAAAATTGTCAGTCTCTCTCGAAGATCTAGAATAACAGCCCCGACTACAAAAAACGCAAAAAAGTCGTGGCTCATCCCATAAAGACATTCAACCAGCACACCTTTTAAAATTAGCAGCCAACTATGTCAGCAGAGGGTGCGATGCCCTCCACCCGAAAAAAAGGTGACGTGTAGAGTTAAGTTGTATCTACTTGTAAAATTTATGTTACTCAAATCTTATATACAAAGAGTTATTGTAATTCTGTATTATAACAGAAAGGATCTGATGTAGCTAAATTTGCTACACGTTCGGCTGTAGCTATTGTTCAGACTACAGTAGCTACAAAGGAAGAAGAGGTAGGGGCCAAAGAAGAAGAAGAAGAAGAAGAAGAAGAAGAAGAAGAAGAAGAAGAAAGGCTAAAAAGAAGAAGAGGAAGAAGAAGGATGTACAGAGAGTAATAAGAAAATGAAGAAGGGTGTATAGAGACTAAAAAGAAGAATACTAATGGTCTAATGAGAAGAAGAAGAAGAAGAAGAAGAAGAAGAAGAAGAAGAATGGTATAATGAGAAGATGAAGAAGAAAAAGAAGAAGAAGAAGAAGAAGAAGAAGAAGAAGAAGAAGAAGAAGAAGAAGAAGAAAAAAGAATAGTGTAATGAGAAGAAGAAGAAGAAGAAGAAGAAGAAGAAGAAGAAGAAGAAGAAGAAGAATGGTAATAATGAGAAAAAGAAGAAGAAGAAGAGAGAAGAAGAAGAAGAAGAAAAAGAAGAAGAAGAAGAAGAAGAAAAGAAGAAGAAAGAAGAAGAAGAAGAAGAAAAAGAAGAAAAGAAGAAGAAGAAGAAGAAGACTATACGTCCGTTTGACCCGTCGTTTTTTCTTTCTTCTATGTTTTTTTTAATATTCCGTCGCTTGTTCCGGTCTGTGCTCTAGACTGGAGGCCGTCTAGATGACTTGGCCAAGAGCGATGGCCGATAGGGACGGATGGTGAGGGAGACAGAGAGAGTCAAAGGAATCCGTGCCGTTAGCGCGCTTTGATGATTTATTACAGTCATAACATCCGTTCTTTTGTTGTTTTTTTTTTTTTTTTTTTTTGCTTTTTAATATTTTGCATTAAAGTCTCAATCCTCTCTGGGGACGATTCTTGATTTTGTGTCACCTTTATTATTTATTTTACTAATTGTGAGATTTAAAACCAATTCTAACCGGTGTATTTTCACTGAAATCAGAGTGACAACAAGTCTCCTCAGATCTCCAGGACTCCGCTGAATATTGGAGCTGATTTCAAAAGTGCTATGGTCTGGATTCTTCATCTGATCCCCATTTCTCCAAGTCTCTTTTCCAGGATATTGGGGATTCCTTCCAAGGACTTCTACGACTATTGCTATCATCGTCACCTTCATGTTACACAGCTTTTGAATCTCTCTGGCAAGATCCTGGTATTTGCCTATCTTTTCGCTTTCTTTCATTTTCTCACTATGACCCACT
Organism: Doryteuthis pealeii; assembly: GCA_023376005.1. Lineage (NCBI taxonomy): Eukaryota > Metazoa > Mollusca > Cephalopoda > Myopsida > Loliginidae > Doryteuthis > Doryteuthis pealeii. The sequence goes on from CM042175.1 coordinate 15,557,550, forward strand.
AGAATGGCAAGATCCAATCAATGACAGCTTGGATAATCTAATCTGTGCACTTGTAGCACTGCGCATCAACAAAACAATATCTCTAGCGAAAAGGGAATCGACTCCCTCGCTGATACGACAATCGGTCACTCCGCCAACTATTATCACTGGGTTTAGTTTTCTGGCCTGGATTTCCGGTTTTGGCGATCTATTTGTATCTAAAAATCCCACAGAATTTGATGTATCTCATTTTCCAGGACAGATTCTGGTTTGTGCACAAACCTTTTGTCTAAGTTATTATTATATTTTAGTTGGTTTCTATATAAAATCCTTCATAGGATTGATTTTAATACGTTGGAGAATTAAACAATAATATTACAAATAAAACCCACCAAGTAATTATTTATTAAACCCAGTTTTGTTAAAAACAGTATGCAAATTAATCACACCATATATTATATAACCCTATGAAAGCGCTCGTTGTAATGGTTACCATCGTAGAAAATGGAAACGACGAGACGAGTTCAAATTCTGTTTGCATTTCACATAGCGCTAATACTCTTGGGAAAGGTGTGACTCAAACTATTTTCTCTTCAGGTATGAGTCAATAGTAGGACAGACTGGGCTCTTTAACATTGTTTAGGCAACCAGTCGAGGAAAAGGAAAACCCTGGATTCAAACCTGAGTAACATTGCTTTAGAACTTGACCACGTGTCACATACTATTATTGCGGAGGGATTGGTAAATATATGTATAATGTAAATATTTTTCTTGGTTATGGATGAGATACATTGCAGAATTTTAAACGCACTAATAACATGAGCTGTTTTGAGGCAAATCTAACTCAGATATTCATCGAGATTTATTCTATGTATGAATGAGTTTGACTATAAATTAAATACTCATTGATAAACTTACGCTATTCTTGAGGGTATGGTGACGTAAGCAGTGACATAGTTCAATTACAGACAGACACCGAATCTCTATTATAATAAGATTTATCATATCACTCCTTGAGAGTTTTTCACTCCAGAGTTAGCTTATCGACTTTCACTGGAGTCATATAATATCTGAGTGTAACCCTCAAAAGATGTGTGGCATTGTGTCAGACTAGGGGTTAGCTCAGTCGGTAGAGCGTTCTGCTAGAAACCACATGATTCCTAGTTCGATTCCGGTCCTCACCAACTCAGCGCATGAGTAGCACAGGGATCTGTGTGGTAAAGTAAGGAGCTGATGGTAGGTGTGCCAAAACAATCTTCTTGGTTTAGCGCTAGTGAAAAGGGGATAGACTGCCTCGCTGATTAGCTGATACTGACTTTAGGCCGCCCCGACGACTTACTTTACTTTTTAGAGTATTCTAAAAGAAAATAAAGAAAGTTTTTTTCTTTCAAATTCGACATGTCAATCGTTTGACACCGTTAGCAAGTAGACTCGTATATTTCATAAATATGCGATCAGGAACCGTTAAGCAGCTCCCCCCCTCTCTCTCTCTCTCTCTTTCTCTCTCTCTCTGTCTCTCTCTCTCGTGTATACATAGTATCAAGTACTATTGACACCCTGTTCTGATCTCAAATAAACTCTTTTGCCGCTAATTAATATACCAATTCTATTTAACTTTACAATTATCTTGCGTGCAACGCTCACTAGGTGTGTAGCCTTGTGTCAGACTAGGCTAAGCTTTTTTTTTTTCAAAGTCGACATATCAATCGTTTAAAGCAATAAGGTGAATGATACGCCTGATCCAGGATGTTCTATCTGCGTTTGTCTTTGATATCCAATGCCCGGGCGGAGTGTGGCTGATTACGCAGTCCGCAGCCGGGCAAATACGCGTCGTTGAAAACTTACAGAATGGCTCTGTTTACCCCGATTAAACAAGGCCATCCTCTCTGTCGACCCTCTGGGCATGTCGGAAAAAGGATATGGTTAGAAACCTATAAAAACCAAGACGCCATCTGTCTATTTACACGAGAATTCTGAATAATGCTTCCCTTGCATTAAGAAAACACCTGTCCATAGTTCAAAGAATCAACAGCAAATATACTTTCATTAAAAAAGTCTGCAAATATATATATATATATATATATATATATATATATATATGTATGTGTGTGTGTGTGTGTGTGTGTGTATTTGGGCAGCATTCTTTCATTTATACATGTAGAATTAAACAAAAGACACTTTTATTTTTGATCTTTTCGAGTTTTCTGGCCAACTTTTTAACATTTGGGTGGAATTCGTGGATAAGTCCAATGATGGCACATCGAAGTGCCGAAAGTACTCGGGACCTGAACATTGATGGACTTATCCACGAATTCCAACCAAATATTAAAAAGTTGGCCAGAAAACTCGAAAAGATCAAAAATAAAATTGTTAAACGGAGATGTATCTTTTGTTTAATTCTACACACACACACACACACAACACACACACACACACACACACACATATATATATATATATATATATATATATAGTGGTACCTTGATTTACGAGTGTTCCACCTTACAAGTTTTTCGAGTTACGAGCAATGTCTCGTTTTTTGCTTTGTGTTGAGAGCTCTCAATTTACTCGTGAGTTCCGAATAGTGCTTCCCTCACATTAAGAAAACGCTTCTCAGTCGGTAGAGCGTTCGGCAGAAACCACAAGGTTCCTAGTTCGATACCGGTCATCGCCAACTCAGCTTATGAGTAGCACAGGGATCTGTGTGGTAAAGTAAGTAACTGATGGTAGGCGTGGCGCTCCACCTCAGACGCTAAAACAATCTCCTTGGTCTAGCGCTATTGAAAAGGGAATAGACTCCCTCGCTGATTGGCTGATACCGACTTTAGGCCGCCCCGTCGACTTTACTTACTTTACCATATATATATATATATATATATATATATATATATATACGCGACACGTCTTTCAGGCATTGAGTTATTATTTTGGCAGAAACATACACAACCTATCAAATATCGGACACATTCTGCCAAATTAATAACTCAATACCTGAAGAAGACAACAGACCAGAAACACGTGTCGCGTATGTAAGATAAAAATAATAAAACATTTTTTCTGAGAACATAATACATTTTGCGGACCTTCTTTTTTATAAAATATTAAATTTTCTCCCGTTGGAACCAGAACAACATTTTTATATATATATATATATATATATATATATATATATATATATATATATAGACTGGGCTCTTCAGCCTTGGGTAGGTAACTAGTCTAGGTGAGGGATAACTCTGAATTCAAAATTCCTGAGGTTGGTCGTTGATTGGGTTTGTGGCAACCTTTGATGCACCAATTCTTTCCTATCGACTGTGCCAAAAAGTGTGGATGGTCCAACACAAGCCTTCACCACTATAAACAAATTACTGTGTGGGTGTTCATTGTGGGTATGAACCCTCATACGTCGAAAATCGACGGAGAGTCCATTTCATATATATATATATAATATATATATATATATATATATATATATATATATTCTATACTACACTATACAATACTTTAAGTAAAACTTACCCGTTACTAAAAATATGCTACTAAAGATTGCCCGGGAAAAAATGAAAGAAAGAAAATATCAGGAGTTTCGCACCAACTAAAAATAGTCGATTAACACTATAACACTTGGTCAAAAGAAAAATATATATGGCATTAGGTTTGTCTAAAGTTAATCTGTAAATAATTCTCGATACATGAGTAGATAACAAGATCGGTATATCTATCTATCTATCTATCTAGAAAGAAAGAAAGAAGGAAAGAAAGAAATTTAAGAAAGCTAAAAATGGAAGAAGAAGAAGAAGAAAAAGAAGAAGAAAAGGGAGCGAGAGAAAGAGAGAGAGAGAAGAGAGAGAGAGAGAGAGGGGAAGGGGAGAGGGCAGAGTGAAAGTTAAGTAAAAAGAAAAAGAAAAAGAAGAAATAAGAAAATCGATCGCTGTCTATCTATTTATCTTTCTGTCTAGAAAGAAAGAAGAACGAATGAAAGAAAGACATTTTCAAAAAATTAAGATAAGGAGAGAGGAGAGAGAGAGAGAGAGAGAGAGAGAGAGAGAGAGAGAGAGAGAGAGAGAGAGAGAGAGAGAGAGAGTTAAGTAAAAATAAAGGAAAGAAAAAGAAGGAAAGAAAATCGAGTACTGTTTATCTATCTATCTGTTTATAAAGAAAAATCGAAAGAAGAAAGAAGAAAGAAATTCTTCTTAAAACTTTAAAAAATAAGAAGAGAGAGAGAGAGAAGAGAGAGAGAAGAGAGAGAGAGAGAGAGAGAGAGAGAGAGAGAGAGAGAGAGAGAGAGAGAGATAAGTAAAAAGAAAAAAAGAAGATGGAATGAAGAAGGAAAGACTTTTAATCGTCGGGACGTCGTTCCACCTCGGATTATGTGCGTGTGTTCGTTCCTTGCAATGAGCTGATTGTGCAAGTTGAATGCCGACATTACTAATCAATACTATACTGCTTCTACACATGCGCATCAAAACCCACACTCAGCCATCAGTTGATGTGCGCTCACATACGCTAAAATGCATTACATACAGACATTTAAGACTTATAATTCGACCCCACAAAAAAAAACCAGACCCCCCCCCTAAAAAAACCCAAACAAACAAAAAAAAAAACCAAACAATGAGTGAAAACGTATGACACAGACTTCCCCCTCTCCCAGCCCGACCCAAATCCCTTTCGATCTTTTGGGGAATACGAGTCTAAACAGAAACCAACAGATGCATTTTAAACTATAAAGCAGTTTGCTTGGTGGTTGAGAGAGTAGTGAATATCCTGTTATATTGTAATACAAATTTATGGCTAATTCTAAAAGTGAAGTGGTCAAAAAGTGAGGGTTCAGTTTATGATATAATTACAAAACATATAAAGTCATGGTGCTTCAGTTGGGCACAAGGCGCAATGGATATAAGTGTTAGGTTAATATATTTCTACAATGGCAATCATCTGTAGTTTGCAAGTTCAATTCCGACTACGGGTGAAAATAACAGAATGATACTTAACATAGCATAACGCATGTACCCGGTCATGTTTAACGGAATGAAAACAATATACACCAATGGATTAAATAAGCTCCATGGAGACTCCCGATTACGACCAGGAAAACTGAAGAAGACCAGAGGTTACCTCGGTCGAAGTGAATCTCCATTATTAATAGAGTTTATTAAGCATCGTCTCAAAAGTCTTATTATAATGGAGATTGTATGTTTTTCTGTCTGTAACCGAAACTATATTACTATACAAATCACAATTCCCTTTGTTATCTGCATCCCATTCTCCATGATTTTATTTTTATTTAAACCTCAATAATGAATAAAATTGTTTTACATCATTAAGACTGTTGACCATATCTACATTCAAATAACATGCAGTTTTATTTGTATATACAACAAAACAGCGGTTTACAGTGTGAATGGGAAGGCTAATTTGCATATTGATCTTAAAAATTTGATTTAATAAATATGTGCTTAATATTATTGATTTCTAATTGTTTCGTTTTATCTTATTGAATATGAGCAAAATTCTCTTCAATAAATCTTAAAAGAAATCCTTAACAAAAAGAAATAACTGTAATATTATTCTTTACTTCCTATTTTAACTAAATAGTTAAATTAGGAATAGGAGTAATTGAAAATGATGGAAGAGTTAGTTTCAAAGTTGTCTATTTTTCAATCATACCCCTCTGTTCCAAATCATGTTATCTGCATTTTTATTCAGTTTCATTGGCCTTTCTAATTTAATATGATATTTTATTATATTAAAACTTAAATACTTGCACCCGGAGGGTGCATATATTTGCTAGTTAAGATAACGAACTTTTTTTCGATATTGGAACTACTCGAAGGAATGGATGAAATATAATTTGCAAAAAGGCTAATATTTTCCAAAATTCATGGTCAGTTTTTATATCAACTGGCTACTTTGCTGTTGTCTCCGTTACGGACATTTCGTCGCCTTGTGGACTGGGGCTATAAAAAGGTCCCGATGGGACCACCTGTTTACCGTGAGTGGCGACGCGAGATACTTAAGGGTGGAATCCTGGTGGTTGAGCAGTCTATGACAGGCAAAGCTCTAGTTTATCCCTAACTTGGGCTAGACATACGGTTAGAAGGAACCCCTTCAATCAATCGGCTCGTCACGTCAAACCCTAAAACCTATATGATTTTCCTGATCCTATTCCTCTGATGACAAATCCCAACCCATTTTGTCATATGTTCTAGGAGGCAGTGGCTGCAGGTCTTAGTGTACTGGGTATGACGTTCAACTGCATCTAGTGGTGAGGTTCCAATTCTAGAGCGCTGGGGAGTGTGGAGTAGCCCATCATTGCGATTACCCTCAGACGGAGTGATAAGTACCTGTTAGGGGTCCCAGCTATGAGTTAAATAGATAAAACAATGTATTCTACTAAAATATATCTGTTAAGCAAAATTGATTTACGGGTAATTCTATTTTAAACCATCCAGGTCATGTCACCCACCCTTTTAAAATTTTCTGAAATTTTGTTCAGCTGTGGATTATGTTAACGATATACAATCCCCAAAATTAGAGCTTCCAATCCTGAGCAAAAAACCAGCAATCATTTTGCAAACAAAAAGTCGCCGTCTTTCAGACCCCTCCCCCCCCAAAAAAAAATATGCAGTGCTAAAAATCGACATAACTTCGCCAATTTTTGGAATTGGAAGCTCAAATTTTGGGGATTGTCTTACTTTAACATAGTCCATACCTGGAAAGAATGTCAGAAAAATTGAAGACGGTGGGTGACAATTTTACTTTTTCTAGATGATTTCATATAGAATTACCCTAACGACCGTTGACTCACACTAAAAAATTATTTAAAAACAGACTATTAACCTACAAAACTATTCCCATACAAATCATATTATCAAAAAAAAAAAAAAAAGGATTTGGCATTAAATAACCCAAAGGGTTTATATGCGGTTAAACCAAACCAAACCAACGAACATTTTGGCCCGAAACGCAAAGACTTCGATCCCAATCCTAATTCGCCTTTAACGTGCTACTGTGAATGATTGTATCCCACTAAAAGATTTCGATCTATACTTGTTTTCAGCGTGCATTTTTGTGTAAGTGTGTTCGCTATTGGTAGACCATTCCGTCGATGCAGAAGACACTGGCAAAATCATCTTGAAGCGTCAACAGACTTAAAATAAATGTCAATAATTTGGTTGGTTGGTTGGTTTGTTTTTACGACATCTTAAACCTTAGGTTATTTTATGCTGAAAACCTTTTTGTTTTATTCAGTATTATTGGGTGTTCATTTTTTATACTGATTCTTTAAGATTCTTTTCTTGATCTACTTAACTAAAGATGGAACCCAATATATATATATATATATATTATATATATATATATATATATATATATATATATATAATATGATATAATATAATATAATATAATATAAATAAATATATAAAGGTTTTACATATCTATTTATTAGGTGACAAAGGAACATTCACATTTGAAACATCTTCACCTGATGATTGCCTTGCATGAAACCAATATGGTCGTGAATGTTCCTTTGTAAATTAATAAATAGATATGTAAAACCTTTATATATTTATCTTATCATATTATATAACAGCTCTATTTTATATTGAGCTCTCTACCAAAAATACTGCGTTTGGCATACCGTTCCAGCAAAAGCTGAAACAGTGACCATCCCACACTATAGTATATATATATATAAAGCAATGATCATTTCTCCGGAAATTTGATCTCTCAGTGACCGAATGATACATACATTCCTATGTATTTAATAGTTTAAAAACACCAGTCCCCGCATCAGCTGTCAGTGGACGAGGGGATAAGATATCGGACTACCATGCGGTCAGTCTGAGTTCGAACCCTACCCAAGGATAGTTGTGTCTAGCCACACTGAAGAGGTATGATATGCCGAAAGACGTGTCTGTGGATGATATATATATATATATATATATATATATATATATAAAGGACAGTTTGTGTGTATGTCCAAATGAAACTACGAAAATAAAACAACAAGAAAGTAAATATGTATATACACATTAAATATCTCGTGTTCTTACTTCATGTGCAGAAATTATGAAGATATGACATATTCGAAGATATTCAAAAATCAAAATTTACGTAGAAATAGCATTCAAATTCTACTTAAAAATGTCGAGTAAATCTCAAAAGTAAGCAAATCAATACACCAGTTTTTGTCTCTCCTCTCCTCTACCCGGGTGATGCTGGGTAGCCGCTTCGAGTATATGATTAAAAGTTTGGTGGCTTGCAACAAGAGCAGTACGGTCGGGACAGTCTTATAGGTGGTATATTGATTGTAGAGGCCAAGTAATGGTCAAAGTGTTGCATGTCATGGTTGCTCATCCACCATGATTTTGCCTTAAGCATCTCAGGTCGCCACTCATGGCCTCAAGTGACCTAATTGGTGAGGTCTTACCCATCTGCAGAGGTGCAGTCGGTGTATTCTACATCCTTATAAAACAGATTGACATGCCGTAAAATCGAACCAGCAAACTCAACAACCTAAGTTAGATACATATGTTCTGTCAATGAAACTCACCACTCTTTACTAATAAATATAACACACATTATATATATATATATATATATATGAGAAGTAAATACACGAGCGATGAGTTTTGATATGGCTTTTTTTAGCCGACAATATTTGGGAGAATATATGCTTAATTGAAGTCGTACCTAATTTTGAAAGTTAATTAATTAAGAATTTATTAATTAGGCGGGCATACCTATTTAAATGTAAGGCTAAACAAATCGAGAAAAATCATTCTCTGTATATCCATTTCGGCCTATTAGGCCTCATCAGCAGAGCTATACATAGGAAGACCGCCTTGTGCGTGATTCGAACCCTGTTCGGTATGCCCGCCTAATTAATTAATTATTAATTAATTAATTCAAAATTAGGTACGATTTTCAATTAAGCACATATTCTCCCATATATATATATATATATATATATATATATATATATATATATATATATATATGTTTGATTTATATATGCATATATATTTTTTTAAATCAGTAATTATGAATATACTTGTTCCCTACTACGATATTGAAACCAGTAATGAGAAAGGTCGAAGGTTCTTGTTGAGATTTGTTGTCACATGTTCCCTGGCGATTTTTATGTAGTAAGCCTTCTAGCCATACGCTTTCGGATAGCTTACGGTGCACTAATCTAGTTACTCTATATTATTGGTTCTCTCTCTTGAATTACCGTTATTCGATCTGTACAAAAGCCGCCACCAAAATTACCAAACTCTATTATTTCCGTCATTAACTCGATACAAAGCAAAAAAAAAAAAAAGAAGAAAAAAAAAAAAAAGAAATAGGCAGCTACAATTTTCAGTGGTAGGGACGGGTGTGGGTGTGGGTGTATGTGGGGGTGGGATTTCGGCGGGGGGGGGCTCGGATGAAACAGATGTGGACAAGTAATCTTTGTTTTTCAGGCATTTTATCAACTTACAATCAGCTCATATGGTTCGTATTGTGTTTAACGGCTGGCTGAATGCGTTCGTGCCATTTAGTGGTTAGGGCGGCGGTGGTGGCGGTGGCGGTCGCGGCGACGGAGGCGGTGGTGCTGGTGGTATGAAGAGCACAGTACATTTCGAATAGGTCGACTTGATTCGGAAATGAAGACAACACTTTCTGGTACGGTACGAAGAAAGAATGACGAAGACAAAAGAATTGAAACTAAATGGTGTCTCTTACTCTCTACTTTCTCCCACCTATCTATCTATCTATCTATCTATCTATCTATGTCAATTCATTCATATCTACTTACCTATCTATCTTAGTTTGCTGATATCTATGTATCTATCTATTCCAGGTTATTTCTATCTATTTCTTTGCGATTATTATTTTACTTTATCTTATTATTATTATTATTATTATTATTATTATTATTATTATTATTATTATTCTCTTTTATTTCCTTTTTTATCTATAGTTTTTTTTTATACACCATTATATTATCTATTATATTCTAATGTTTAAATATTAAATTTTTTTATTAACTTCTCTATTTATATTTTAATATAATATTCTGTTTTTTTTTCTGTCCTGTCCTTTTTTTGTCTGTCTGAATACCAAACCCTAAGAAGCCTAACTTGAGATGTATCTCTTTTTTCTCATTCTACTTCCTGTCACCATAGTGACAATCTTACACTGTTAAATTTTTTTTTAATATTTTTTGTTTTTGTTTGAATTTATTTTTTTAAATTCTACTTTTTGTTTTTTGTGAAGTGCATTTTCAAAAGTGAATTGATACCCATCCGATGAGACTGGATTTTGGGGAGCTATATTAAATCAACCTAGATTTATATAGGCCCCAATCTTGGTCGAAATAAATTTATTATGGAATTACGGTGTTGAGTTCTTCCTTCCTTTCTATGATAGATATTGCTCCGTATATAATCTAAAAAGTTTATTATACATTGAGTTCTCTTTAGTGATTTAAAGATTCGCTGTACTTATAGATACTGGATCATACAATATTAATACAGTGTATCTTAGAAATCACATATAGAATCATCCCTTACTACCAAGTTTTGGATAAATCTCTTATATATATATATATATTATATATATATATATATATATATATATATATAACCTTCCTGGTTCTTGCTTTCTATCTTTTCCTTGATCTTATTTCCTATCTCTCTATCTATTTCCGATGTTTCTTTCTTTCTTTTATTTTCTTACTTTTATTATTTCTTTTTTTCTTTCTTTCTTTCTCTTTCTGGTTCTTTTCATATATCTATCTTTTCCTGGTTCTTATTTTTTATGTATCTATCTATCTATCTATCTATCTATCTATCTATCTATCTATCTCTTCCTGATTCTTATTTTCTATCTATCTATCTATCTATCTATCTCTTCCTGGTTCTTTCATTTCATCTATTTATCTATCTAGTTCTTCTTGGTTCTTATTTTCTATCTATCTATCTATATATCTATCTATCTATCTATCTCTTCCTGGTTCTTTTCTTCTTTCTTTCTTTCTTTCTATCTCTTCCTGGTTCAGATTTTCTATCTGTCTACCTATATATCTAAGTATCTATTCATTTATTCATCTATCTATTTCTTTCCCATTTTCTTTCTTTTATTCTTTCTTACTTTTTTCCTCTTAGTTCTTTACTTTCTTTCTTTTATTCTCCTTCTGGTTCTTTCTATCCATCTATCTCGTCCTGGTTCTTATTTTAGATCTATCTATATTTATCTATATATCCCTAGTTTTTTCTATTTATGCTTCCGGATTCTATCTACTTATTTCTTCTTGATAGTTTTCATATTCTTTCTTTCTTTCTTTCCTTCTTTCTTTCTTTCTTTCTTTCTTTTTTTCTTTCTTTCAGAAGCCAGAACTCGAAAAGTATCCTTTTTTCTCATTTGACTTCCTGTCACCATGGTGACAGTCTTACAATATAAATTTTTATTTATTTTTTTTTTTTTTAAATTTATATTTTTTATTCTATTTTTTTGAGAAGCAAAATTTTTCAGTTATGTAATTCAAATAACCTGACCTTCCATCTGATGAGACTGGATTTTGGGGAGCTATATTAAATCAACTTAGATTTATATAGGCCCCAATTTTGGTCGAAATAAATTTATTATGGAATTACGGTGTTGAGTTTTTCCTTCCTTTCTAAGATAAATATTGCTCTGTATATAATCTAAAAAGTTTATTATACATTGAGCCCTTTTTAGGGATTTAAAGATTCACTGTATTTATACATACTGGATCATACAATAATAATACAGTGTGTCTTAGAAATCACATATAGAATCATCCCTTACTACCAAGTTTTGTATACCTCTCATATATATATATATATATATATATATATATATATATTCTTGATTTTTTCTGCCTATATATCTTCTTGTTTCTATCTATCTATCTATCTATCTATCTATCTATCTATTCTTTCTTTCTTTCTTTCTTTCTTTCTTTCTGTTCACATTTATCAAAGCGTTGAAAAATTGGTTATCATGCTAATCTTAAAACATTGCCTATCTGACTAAAAGTTAATTGTTGTACTACGACTCTGCTCTATATACCCGCACATACACACACGTACATACATACAGATATGTACACCTACACAAAAGTAGATTGTAAGAAAATGCTTAGATATATTAAAAGATAGATATTGACAGAAACAGGGCTAGAACTGAAAAGAGAAATAAAGGAAAGAAAGTATTGAATGGATAAAATAGGATATTTTAATTAATTTGACTTACACGTGTTTCGGTCAGGAGTTTATCTATGTGTACATTATTCAATCTATTATTATTTTTAAATAACAAAATGAAATGAAATAATAATAATAGAAAAAATGTAGAAATGTTCCGCACACAAAGAAATATCGACCTTCCTCAGAGTAAATCCTTATTTTTTAAGATTTCTACATGTTTCTATTATTATTATTTCATTTCATTTCGTTATTTAAAAATAATAATAGATTAAATAATGTTCACATGGATATACTCTTGACCGAAACACGTGTAAGTTAAATTAATTAAAATATCCTATTTTATCCATTCAATACTTTCTTTCCTTTATTTCTCTTTTCAACATACCGTCGGATTCACTTCCATTTTCATTTTACAGAACTATATATATATATATATATATATATATATATATATATATATATATAGTGTGTGCGTGTATGTGTCTGTGTGTGTGTGTGTGTGTGAGAGAGAGAGAGAGAGAGAGAGAGGGAGAGAGAGAGAGAGAGGGGTATTTACTCGACCCATTTGCCACGGGTAAGATGTGACTCAAATCCCAAGTATTAGGCATCTCGTAAGGATCGAACTCACTATTCAGCATTAATGGATCTGCGAGACTAGCTGGTTAACCATTACCCCATTACACCACGAGAGAGAGAGAGAGAGAGAGAGAGACAGAGACAGAGACAGAGACAGAGAGTGAGAGAGAGAGAGAATGTGTGAACTGAAAGAGATCGATAGTGAAAGGGGGATAGACTTCCCCGCTGTTTAGATGATACAGATAATAAACCCTTTCACCGACTATATCCGATTTAAGTGGGTTATTTTTTCCGTCCTACATCTCGCAAGTTCCTCGACTGACAATATTGTATTCTAAATGTCCTACAGCAGGTTCTACACTACGTCGGTTGTGGAATATGGCTTGATTTGTTTTCTTTGTTTGAATGGAATATCAATCTTCTTGATTTATCTAACGATGAAGATATCCTTGTAGAAGAACAGTAGTGCTACTCTCTAAAATAGAGATGGGGAGATGAATGGGATTCATTCCTTTCCCAAGTTTCTAGGCCGTAAGTAAACGCAACAGCGCGACTGGTGTTCGAACTCGCTAACTACGATGCCATAGTCCAACATATTAAACACTCTGCCACATATCTAATGCTTAAGTTTTAATTTTGGAGCTTCGGTTAGTGTGAAGTGTCCCTTCATCACCATTAATCCCAGGTCCATTTTGGGCCGAAGTGGTAGTACTTGTTACGGTCCCATCTCAGGGTTAAATAGAAAAATGAGTTTAAAAATGTTTTTGGAAAAATTTAGTTTAACATTCTTTTGAATATCCACCAAGAATGAATAAAACAAAACGTTTTCGACATAAAATAACCCAAGAAGTGTTGATATGCCGTAAATCCAACCAACCAACCACTGAAACCCCACCTTGCTTTATGAAATTGTCTAATAGTGGCGAGAGAAGAGATGGTTTGACAATGTTCGCAAAATCTTTTTTTTTTTTCGTGAAAACTGAAATATTTTGTGTAATATTAATACTTCTATAAAAAAAAGGAAGTCAGAAATCTGTATTATTTAGATTTTGGGGACTGTTATCCTCATCTTTATTGTCATGTACACAACGTTTTAGGCGATGTGCCATCCAGTTTTCTTCAGGTGTTTCTTGTCGAACTCGGAAGCTTTTACATCGTAATCGGGAGCCTTCATGAAACTTCGAACCGAACCCTCTATTCAATCCATTTGCGTAAATTGTTCTCATTCCGTTAACCATGACCGGTTACAAGCGTTAAGCTATGTTAACTATTTTCGCCCGTAGAACCGGGGATTGAACCTGCAAACAACTGACGATTGTTACTTAGAACTGTATTAACACAACCCGTATATCCGTTGCGCCATGTGTCCAACTGGAAATACTTTTTTCGCGAATTTTAATGATTATTTGATTTTTACGGCATGACATGCCGTAAAAATCTAGGGTTATTTTATGCCAAGAGATTAGGGAATAGCGTTCATATTTAAATTGTTTGTGTAGTCTTTCAAGAGTTTTTTTTTTCAACACGTTAGCCCACGGTCTCCTCCGGTTGTGGAAAATGCGCCTTAACGATAGGATCCGAATCTAGGTGGATTTTTCTTTTTTAGCAGCTGACCAAAAAGATGGATTAAAGTTTATCTATTCTGGGATTCAATCCAATCGGCCGAGTTTAACCTTTTTTTTCCTTTTTTTTTTTTTTAACAAGAAGGAGATTTGCCAATTGTCGACACGACATTTGACAGGAAAATTAATTCTGTTGCAGAGGCTTAAGAAATATTTTTCTTTCAAAATATTCAGAATGAGAATGGATGGATAAAATTTTCCAAACTTACACACACACAGACACACAGACACACAGACACACACACACACACACCACACATATATATATATATATATATATATATATATATATATATAATATATATCGCCAGAGAATTCTCTCTCTCTCTCTCTCTCTCTCTCTCTATATATATATATATATATATATATATATATATATATATATCAGTTGGATTCAAATTTTATCCATTATTCTCATTCTAAATAAAAGATTCTAAAATTGTACATATATATATATATATATATATATATATATATATATATATGAGGAAGAATGAATAAAGAAAAGAAAGTAGGGAATGGATTATAAAAGATGAATTTAATCCATATCACTTACGTGTTTCGGTCAGTTTATCTTTGTGTACACGATTCAAACTATCATTATCATTAAATAAACAAATGAAATGAAATAATAATAATAGAAAAATGTAAGAAGAAGAAGAAGAAGAAGAAGAAGAAGAAGAAGAGGAAGAAGAAGGACAAGAAAGATGATTTTTATAAAAAGAGTAGAGAAAGTATATTTAAAAAGAAGAAAGAAAAAAGAAAAAAAACAGGAGAAAAGAAAGAATGAAAAAAGAAAGAAAGAAAGAAAGAAAGAAAGAAGAAGAAGAAGAAGAAGAAGAAGAAGGAAGGAAGGAAGGAAGGAAGGAAGGAGTACAACGAAGATGACGAAGACCACGAGGAAGATGATGAAGAAAAGAAATAACAAGTACGAACACGAAGAACTCGATGTAGATGAGGAGGAAAAGAAAGAACAAGAGAAAGAGGAGAAGGCTGAGGAAGGAATATGACAAATCTTTATTCTTCTCTAGCTTCTTACCGTTCATAATCGTCAGAACGTACCACCCTACCCGTTAAGCACCCCTCCCGCATCTACCCCCCCCCACACACACTTTATGAACATAGAAACAAAAGGCAACGGCTGTTCAAAGAGTTCTCAGATTCCCGTTTGATGTTGAAAAGTCTTCTCGCAAGTATTGTCGGGTCTCTGTCACGCCGAATTAGTCCGCTAGATGGAGCTGTCTTGCCAAGATGGCGGACTCCGACGCGTTACCGTGTGGGTTTGTCGGATTATGCGGACATAATTCTTTGATCTTGTTAGGCTGGGGGTAGGGAAACGGCCGCGGGGGTAGCGAGAATTGGATAACGGTGGTGGCAGGTGGATGGGATAGGAAGGGCGGGCAATTTTGCTAGAGAAATGACCGTGGAAATGGCGGCAGGGTTTCGGAGGCGAACACGTCCCACAGCTAGAAAAGAAGTGCCTGTCTCTGTCAGCAGGAGGAGAAAAAGATGAAGATGATGATGGAAAAGAGAAGAAGTGGAATGAGAAGATAGTCTTGTAAAAGACTGACACCCCCACTCATACCCCAACCGACACCGGAACCAAAAGAAAAAAAAAAGGTGCAAGGAGAAAACTTTACTGGTGAAAGGATACAGGGTGACAGCGTTTGGTTGTTGTCATAGGGGTAAGAAGAGGGTAGTGTGACAACCTGCTCGAAATAAATTTATTATCCGGATTTCTATGTGATTTTTCCGTTGGTAACGAGAGGATGAAGAAGTTGGGTTCCGGGACACATAACTGCTAATGGCAGCTCATCGATTCAAGATGACGGTGATAATCGCATTCAAGGTGCAAAGTGAGGAGGATGTTGGTAGCAATTATTTGGTTGGGTTTGTTTTGTTTTGTTTTACGGCATATCAACCTCAGTGGGTCATTTAATGCCGATAAAGTTTTGAAATAAATCAATTCTTAATGGATAATACAATTTTTTTATAAATACATTTTTCTATTTAACCCATAGATGGAACCCTAACAGGTACTACCACTCCGGGTCAGATTGGACCAGGGAGCAATGGTGATGAAGGGGTGCTCCACATTCCCCAAACCTCCAAAACTGGAACCTCACCATCAGATAGAGTTTAACGTCATTCCCAGGACATGTAGACCCGCAGCCACCGCCTTCTAGCACCCATATGATAAAAAGGGGTTGGGGCTTGCCATAAAGGCAATAGGGTTGGGAAAATCATATAGGTGCTAGGGCTTGACGTGACCAGCCGATTGATCGGAGGGGACCTCTCCGACAGCCCGTTGGTAGCAATTAGTTTTTTTCCGTAGCTAGTATATATATAAACACACACACACATACATACATACATGCATACATATATACATTTTTTGCATATGTATATTTTTTATAAAATTGTATAGGTTTCGCGTATGCTTCTTATATTTGATGACAAGTTTATAAAAAATAATTTGCTTCGTTCTGATAAATTGTGTAAATTATACTGGACTACTGCAGATTTGTATTATCTGCGTTATTCGGACTATTGTCCCCGTCTTCATTGTTATTTGTACAACGTTTCGGCCGATATGCCCTCCGGCCTTCTTCAGGTATTTCTTGTCGGACTCGGGAACCTTCTCGGACTCGGGAACCTTCTCGGACTCGGGAACCTTCTCAGGAACTTTCTTGTCGTATTTGGGAGCCATCACTGAACTTTGAACCTAACCCTTTATTTATTCCACGGCGGTATCCTGTTCTCATTCCGCTAACCATAGCTAGAACCCGAGTTCAATCCTGAGTGAAAGCAGTTAGAAAAATAATTAATTAACACAACTCATACCCCAGCTATGGTTAGCGGAATGAGAACAGGATACCCCCGTGGAATAAATAAAGGGTTAGGTTCAAATACGAATACAAGAAATTTCCCGAGTTCGAAAAGAAGGTTCCCGAGTCCGGGAAGGTTCCCGAGTCCGAGAAGGTTCCCGAGTCCGACAAGAAATACCTGAAGAAGGCTGGAGGGTATATCGGCCCAAACGTTGTACAAATAACAATGAAGATAGGGACAATAGTCCGAATAACGCAGATAATACTAATCTTCAAGCCTCATCTCAAACATTCAGAGAGATACTGGAGATTTATATATTAATTGTTAGCCGTAAATTTCTAGTTGTGAAACTATGGTAGCTAATTTTGACTTGATGTAAAAAAAAAAAAAATTGAAGTCAATTAATTTTTTTTGGTTTGGTTGGTTGGGTTTTACGGCATGTCAACCCCCTTGGGTTATTTTATGCCGAATACTTCTATTGGTAATTAACTATTTAAAAATGTATAGGGGTTTATTTGCTGTAATCAAGTTTTCTGTTGAGAATTTTAACATCAAGAGAGTGAATGGGTGATTCTTGTAGGTCTATGAACTTACATCCTTGATAAGAGGCCGGTTCTTTTCAAAAAGTTTAATATCCTCTTGGGATCTATTTTTCCAAATAGTTTGTCCATGCTGTCAACATAGTAGAACTTTCTTCGAGTGTGGGAAATGTGATTGCATTCAATCAGAATGTTTTATTGTGTATCGGTTTCCACATGAACATTTAGGTGGATGTTCTTCTTTTAAAATGAAGGGGTGGGTTAATCTAGTATGGCCAATGCGTAGCCGGGTGATATTGGTTTCTTCTTTTCCGGTATTACTAGTGTAAGATTCAAAGTTGATAATTTAATGAACATACAATTCCGACACTTTGTGAGACAAAACAGTTAATATATATAACAGCACATGGAAACGATAATTTACATAATGTACAGGAGAATAGAACATGTAAATACATATACAATATTTAGGTATAAACAAGATACCAAAATGTACTTAACATATAAATGTTACAGACATGGAACTAAAGGATAGTCCATGCCGTATAAAGGACTTACAGTAATGTAAGGAGGAGGGGGGCAAAGTCCCACCGAGAAGGGGGGTAGATATATTCTAGCCCATAGCAGTTGGTTGAGAAGATCCAGCTAAAAAGAAGAAACAGCGTTTTTGAATGAACGCACTTAAATACCAGAGGTCCCCTAGTGGGAACAAACAGCAACGCAGCGAGAAGATAAATCTTCTGGCAAAAAGGAAGATAATCCCCTACACTAGGATCAAGTGTCCTTTCTTTTAAGTTGGGCTGAATTTTCATTCCATAATTGATGCCATTTGATTGTCATTGTTTGCTTGGTTTTTGGTTTAAGATCACTGTATGGATTATCACTTAATGGATTAAAGGAGAAATAATTAATTCGCTTCATGTAATAATTTAGTTCAATTACAAGAATCTTAGGTCGTAGCATCATCATCAGATATGAAGCAAAAATATACTTACTTGTGATTCTTCCGAATTTTTGAACATATATAGCTATTTTTAGTTGGATGCGCGTGGTGTAATGGTTAAAGTCATGGGAAATGGACTCGTCGCCCCGAGTTCAAATCCTGGACGAGGTAATTGCGTTTCAATTAGCGCCAATGCCCTTGAGAAAGGTATGAATCCTACTCTCCTTCCAGCTATGGGTAAATAGTAGGGCTGACTGGGCTCTTTAAACTTGGTTAGGCTACCGGTCTAGGAGAAGGCAAACTCTGAATTCAAAACCTGTTGAACTCCGCTTAAGAAATTGACCTTGTGTCACATCCTGCTCGTGCGGAGGGGTTGGTAAATATATATATATATATATATATATATATATATATATATATATAGCTATTTTTCTTAATTTTTTTAATTGATTCCGAAAGATCAACACTAACACATCACTCAATAGGCCCCGGGTTTGACATATAGCTGGTACCACTAAAAAAAAACTTCATATAATTTTTATAAATTACCAACCATCCAATGGGACGTGTCAAAATTTGAGCCCAATCGGATTATTAGTGTACAAATTACAGTTGTTTAAGTGAAGCTACTGTTGCAAATTTTGAAAACAATGGAACAATCTGAATTTCGCATGTTGATAAAGCATTGCTTTCTGATGGGAAATATATTGTTCAAGCAAAGCAATGGCTTGATAAGTGTTATTGTTAGAGAAGCGTTGGAATCAGTGTATCTCTCTAGGAGGAGACTATTTTGCCTAAAAATTGTTGTTTTATTAGTTAGGCCCGGGACTTATTGAGTGATGTGTTTGCTCTCCGTATAAAGATGCTGCTACGAGTTATGCAGTAGAAATAAATTGTTTTTAAGGTTTTTTTTTATTAATTCATTCATGTATATTGCTTTGTTTCGTTCTCACATCTGAAACAATGTACATTGGATATTAAAATCTTTGGTGTAGCAACATACATAACAAACACTTCTCAACAAAACCCAATATAGGATCTCTTCGCAAATTTGCCCCTTACTATTTTTTTAAATATACACGCGCGTCTCCGAGTTTTTGTACTAAGCCAGTGGATTTGCTTCCATCCGCCAATTCCACAAAGTGATTTTCAGGCTCAAAATTGGGGTCCCAACTGATAAATTTAGTTTTATCGTTGATGACATGTTGAGTGGCCCTGCAATCAACGAGCAAATGTTCTTTATGTGATAAAGAGTCATACCCTGCAGCAAAAAATATGTTTTTTTTTCTTTGGGGAAAATACTTAACATTTTGACAAAAGTCCTTTTTCTTATTTCTACAGTCGTAGGACATGTGAAACTTTTTATTACAAATATAACATGTAATATTTGCTTTTAATGGCGACTTCTTGTTATCCTTCCAAGGTCTGCCTTGATAATTCTGGTGGTTGATATATCTAGTAGATCTGCCCTCATAGCGGGGGTTGACTTTACCCTTTTTAAATTGGGTCTTTAGTTGTATAGTTCCATGTTCTGGTTCCCCAGAGTACATACTTTCTGTTTCTTCATAACTACGGAGACTTACTTTGAATTCCGTAAACGTCATATGCTTATCCCTTTGGGTTATTACTGTTGCAAAGGGTTTAAAATTTGAGGGCAAGCCCTTCAATACCATGGCGATTAATAAGCCATCGCTAACAATCTCCCCGACCTCCCTTAATGAGCTTGCAATGCACTAAGTTTGGATTATGTAATCAGTAATTGATTCATAATCGGTTATACTCAACAAACTTAGTTGGCGATATAACGCTACAATTCTAGGTTTGCCTTTCGACAAGTAGTGAGTCCTTAATATTTCCATTGCCTTTCTGCCATCATCTCTCGCTTCGCGCATTACGAGTGAGAGACTCCGGTCATCCAAGCATTGGATTAATTCCGCATATATTGTAGCATTTTTGTCTACGAAAATTGGGTCCTCCGGTTGGTCAAATGGTGCATTGATTATGTCATGCAGCTGAAGGGTTCTCAGATACCCCGGGAACGTAGTCTCCCAAATTTCGTAACTGGCCTCGTCGCCATTGAAGAAAATCCGAGCGTACCTTGGCCCATAACCTGTTAAGTATCTA
Source organism: Doryteuthis pealeii (assembly GCA_023376005.1). Lineage (NCBI taxonomy): Eukaryota > Metazoa > Mollusca > Cephalopoda > Myopsida > Loliginidae > Doryteuthis > Doryteuthis pealeii. The sequence goes on from CM042175.1 coordinate 15,578,386, forward strand.
GCCGCCATCCTTGGCCAGTTGTAAAAGAACTTAAAGTAAATAAGTAAGTAAGTCCTGAGTTATAGAATCCTTTGGTAAATGAATAAGTCCTGAGTTATAATCCTATGTTCCGTCGTCCACGAAGATCCAAGTAGTTATGATTAGGTATGACCAGAACAGCCAGTATAAATAATAATATCAGCAGCAGAGCACTGTCAGTGATTGTACAATAGGTTGGTCACATGAATATCGCCCAGTCTATAAATAAGAGTGGGCGTCTAAGCACACACCTTATATCCACAAAAATTTCAACAACTATATTCCGATTACGTATAGGTAACATATAACTCTCACAATTAGAATTCATTTCAATGATTGTTACAGAATTCTGAGTCAATTATTACAATTTATTACATCTTTTATGGAGATGACCCAACTAGAAGTTCATGGGTCAAACTATGTCTGTTACGTAGTCCCAGTAGAATCCTACCAGAATATATCTGGTGTAGAAGGGTTAATTTGTGTGGCTAGAATACAAACTTGATTTACATTTAAGTTACCTTAAATCTGGCAAAATCTGGAAATAAATTCAGTTTGGAAAAGCTTAATGGAAATATTCTTCAAATATCACATGTCTTGGCTGAGATGATTGCTGGTGCTGAAATAAGATAAGATGACAGCAATTTCAGACAATGTTAATTGTTAAAATTTTAACAAGAAAACCAACTAGAAGGCATAACATGCAGAACACCCTTTATTGTTAAACACATTTGCACCATATGACCTTTAGGCATCCCGTTCGCTTTACTGATTCATAAGTACATTTTTTTCATTTACACCGTCAACATCCGATTGTTTGTTAGAGGTTAGGGTTAAGGTTAGGGTTAGGGGTTAGTTTTATAATTAAAAAAAAAACCTCTAAAAATCGTCTAACAAACAACCGGATATTGACGGTGTAAATGAAAAAAATGTACTTATGAATCAGCAAAGCCAAAAGGGTGCCTAGAGGTCACATGGTCCCACATTCTAATAGAATGGGGGTGATTTTGCTGTTATCAGGCAACATTTTTATAAAATAAACTGCACGAGAGATACATTTTAAAATATCGATATAATACAATTTTGTCCTACCTAAAAGGAATAAAATTGTGCCAAAATAATATAACAATAACTTTGAACTTTACCCTATAAACTTTTCCCTTAAAATGATTCTCGATCCATTTAGCAATAGACAACTGTAAACAGCCTCAAGAAAATCCTCACAAAAAACAACAATGAATTTGACCATCACTCACAATTGAATGCTTGGCATAAAATATCCCTCTATGGGTTGATGTGCCGTTAAACCCAATACGTTAATCAATCAATAATTTCTTTAAAAATAAATTTTGCTAGAAAATTGGGACATTAAAAAAAAACCCTGGTCTTTGCCTAGCGGTATTAGAAATTGAGATGACAGCGGTTTTAATGATTTACTTATTTAAAAAAATATTTTCTCAGGAAATTAATATTAATCGGTATTTTTTTACATCGCTTCGTAGAGAATATCTCTAAATGACAACCGGTGGAGTGTCCGATTGTTTGCATCAGCCGGGTAGCGAAGGAGTTTATCCCCTTTTCACTAGCACATAACTAGGGAGATTCTTTTTTATTTGCATTTGAGGTGTAGCGCCACACCTACCATCAGTTTACCACTTTACGGCACAGGTCCTAACTGCATCCAGTGTCCGTACATAGCAATAGTATATCAGTTTTTGCATCTCACCAGCACTGGTGTATTCATATATAATTGTCCATATGGAAACGCCAACACCTTCCATCAGCTCCCCAAATCAAAGTGGTGCTAATCATGCGCAGAGTTACCGAACACAGAACCTTATGGCTTGTAGGCCGGTGCTCTACCGACTGAGATAAACCTACCCCTATCAGTTTAAGCATTTTTTGTGTTTTCTTTTTGTACTAACAAAGCAATAATGTTATATAATTATTTTATATCTCCAATGATGATAAATACCTATTAGCCTAATTAGTAGCGTTTGATCAAATATGAATAATCAATTTCTTTTCTTTTAATAATAATAATAATAATAATAATAATAATAATAATAATAATAATAATATGGACGCTTCAAACGACAAATTGAAGAGGTCGCCCATGAAAAGACTTGGACATGGTTAAGAAAAGGAAACCTCAAAAGAGAAACGGAATCACTTATAATTGCTGCAAAAAATAATGCCATAAGGACAAACTACATCAAAGCGAAAATTGATAGGACCCAACAAAATAGTAAATGTAGACTTTGCGGGAATAGAGATGAGACTGTAAACCATATACTCTGCGAATGTAGCAAACTAGCTGAACGAGAATACAAAACTAGACATGACTGGGTTGGGAAGGTGATCCACTGGGAATTATGCAAAAATTTAAATTTTGAGCATGCAAAAAAAAAATGGTATATGCATAAACCAGAATCTCTTCTTGAGAACGAAACGCATAAAATTCTCTGGGACTTTGAAATAAAAACGGATCACCTTATCCCAGCAAGAAGACCAGACCTAGTGTTGATAAACAAAAAAGAACGAACTTGTCAACTGGTGGATTTTGCAGTGCCAGCAGATCACAGGGCGAAGCTAAAGAAAAATGAAAAAATAGACAAATATCTGGATTTTGCCAGAGAACTAAAAAAATATGGAATATGAAAGTGAAGGTGATACTAATTGTAGTTGGTGCACTTGGAACAGTCCCAAAAGGATTGGAAAAGGGTCTGGAATGTTTGGAAATAAGAGGAAGGGTTGAAACCATTCAGAACACTGCACTGCTGCAATCTGCCAGAATACTCAGAAGAGTCCTGGAGACCTGAGGAGACTTGCTGTCACTCAGACTCCAGTGAAAGACCATCAGCTAATGCTGATGTGAAAACTCAAAAGGAGAAAATACAAATAATGATAATAATAATAATATCTTTCAGCTACTCATACGTTGAGTTGGCGAGGGCCGGTATCAAACCAGGAACCTTGTGGTTCCCAGGCTGACCCTCTACTGACTGAGCTAAGCGAGAACCCCTTTGCCTTTTACCCCTCCCCATTACTATTCCGGGGACATTCCAGTTGATTGTCTTAACCGGTTATTCGATAGTCCTTGATCATGTTTTCACTTTGAACAAGTGGCTATAGTTTCAGCAAAGTCACATTTACACACGTTTGAGCAGATGATAAGGACGAATGATCACGGATGTTCGGCCAATGACAAATTCACAGACGGACGTTGGTCATTTTGGACAAACTGCCAAGATTAAGGCCGGGTCCGATTGGCCGAGGATTTCCCTTCACATCACTACACATATTGTCGTTATGTGCCCTGCTTCCCAAAAGAAACATCGACAAACGTCAGTGCAGGAAAGTGCCGTAACAAAAGAAAAAAGGACCAACAGAAGAAAAAAAACACAACAATAACAACAACAACAACTGCCACAGCAGCAGCAGTAGCAGCCCCCCCCCAAAAAAAAAATAACACGCGTAATTCATACATAGATTGAAAAATAGATGAACATGGACAGAATAATAGATAGATAGATAGATAGATATGAACAGACTGAAATAGATAGATAGATAGATAGATAGATAGATAGGAACATACTGAAATAGATAGATAGATAGATAGATAGATAGATAGATAGATAGATATTAATACACTGAAATAGATAGATAGATAGATAGATAGATAGATAGGAACAGACTGAAATAGATAGATAGATAGATAGATAGATAGATAGATAGATGGGAACATACTGAAATAGATAGATAAATAGATAGATAGATAGATAGATACTAACAGAGTCGGATAGATAGATAGATAGAGATAGATACGTAGATAGATGTGAACAGACTGAAATAGATAGATAGATAAATAGATAGATAGATAAATAGATAGATAGATGGGAACATACTGATATAGATAGATAGATAGATAGATAGATATTAACAGACTGAAATAGATAGATAGATAGATAGATAGATAGATATTAACAGACTGAAATAGATAGATAGATATATAGGAACAGACTGAAATAGATAGATAGATAGATAGATAGATAGTTAGATAGATAGATAGATAGATATTAACAGACTGAAATAGATAGATAGATAGATAGATAGATATTAACAGACTGAAATAAATAGATAGATAGATAGATAGATAGATAGATAGATAGATGGGAACATACTGAAATAGATAGATAGATTGATAGATAAATAGATGGATAGATATTAACAGACTGAAATATATATATATATATATTATATATATATATATATATATAATATTATATAGATAGATAGATAGATAGATAGATAGATAGATAGATATTAACAGACTGAAATAGATAGATAGATAGATAGATAGATATTAACAGACTGAAATAGATAGATAGATAGATAGATGTGAACAGACCTTACTAGCAAAGGTTCAGCTTAGGTAGGCTGGTCACGTTGTCAGAATGAATGAGAACAGGCTTCCAAAGAAGATATTATACGGACAATTACCAAACGCTCAGCGTTCTATTGGACGTCCACTCTTTCGTTATAAAGACAAATTGAAGGACAATTTGAAATGCCTCAATATTAACCTGAGTGCTTGGGAAAATCTAGCATCAAATTGAAAAGAATGGCGTAAGACATGTTTCGCTAAATTAAAGAGCTTTGAAGAAAATAGGCTGAAACACCAAGACCAGCCCCGTCTAACTTTAAAACAAAAGCATCTGACTCCCGCTTTAGGAAATTCCATCTGTCAGTGTGGTTTCCTAGGTTGCAGCAAGGCTGGGCTGCTATCACACTCAAGGAAACACAAAATGTCTTCTTGATAGCATGCACAACATGGTAGGAAACAAATCAGTCACTACTGACCCTCATCTATCGTTCACGATAGGAGTGTTCACGACATATATATATATATATATAAAATATATATATATATATATATATATGCATTACTATAGATAATATCGGTGCTATATTTATGAGTAAACAGTGCTCAATATCGTAGATAGAGAGTTTATGTCTAAGTTAGGGTAGTGTGGATAATTCAAAATCGCATAGGGAAGAAACTATCAGAAACTAAGCGCCGTTGACTCCATGTCCACGCTATCCTAACTCTCATATATATATATATATATATATATATATATATATATATATGAAAGTAAACAAACAGTCTGTTTGAGATGGCGACAGCCGACAATTTTTGGGAGAATATGTGCTTAATTGAAGTCATAGCTAATTTGAAAATTAATAAGTTGATAATTAATGAATTAGGCGAATATATCTGTTCAAATGTAAGGCGTAAAAAAATTGAGAAAAAGTCTATCTCTGTATGTACATTTCGGCATATTATGCCTAATCAGTAGAGTTACAGACAGGAAACTGCTTCGTGTGTGATTCGAAACCTAACTATAACTCTGCTGATGAGGCATAACATGCCGAAATGTACATACAGAGATCGACTTTTTTCTCAATTTGTTTACACCTTACATTTGAACAGATATATTCGCCTAATTCATTAATTATCAACTAATTCATTTTCAAATTAGGTATGACTTCAATTAAGCACATATTCTCCCATATATATATATATATATATATATATATATATATATATATTATATATATGTGAGAAGTAAACAAACAAACAATGTGTTTTGATATGGCTTTTTTGCCGACAATTTTTGGGGGAATGTGTGCTTAATTGAAGTCGTACCTAATTTTTGAAAATTGATTAATTAATAATTAATGAATTAGGCGGGCATACCTATTCAAATGTAAGGCTAAACAAATCGAGAAAAATCAATCTCTGTATGTACATTTCGGCCTATTAGGCCTCATCAGCAGAGTCTTCCTGTCTATAGCTCTGCTGATGAGGCCTAATAGGCCGAAATGTGCATACAGAGATTGATTTTTCTCGATTTGTTATAGTTAGGGTTCGAATCACACACAAAGCAGTTTCCTGTCTATAGCTCTGCTGATGAGGCCTAACAGGCCGAAATGTACATACATAGATTGATTTTTCTCGATTTGTTTAGCTTTACATTTGAATAGGTATGCCCGCCTACTTCATCAATTATTAATTAATTTTCAAAAATTAGGTACGACTTCAATTAAGCACACATTCTCCCATATAATATATATATATATATATATATATATATATATATATATATATATATTTCACTCAGACACGAATTCTTATTTTATTTCAGCTGGAGATGGTACTAAAGACATTTTTATCCGGTCTGAGCTGTTCTGTTTACCCAATGACATAAATAACCCAACAAGATTTGACAGATCGTCAAAACCAACCAACCAACCAACCAACCATCCAGCCAACCAACCAAACCAACGTTTTTATTTTCTTCCTTTCTGGCCAACAAACAGGAAGAAAGCTTTGAAAAGAAAACTTTGTTTCTCTTTCCAAGTGATACTTTTTTAAAAGTTGTATATTTGTTATACGGAAGCAAGACCATTAGCCGAGTTTTTTTAGACGCGTGTTTATGACAGAAAGCTATGCCAAGGTCGACCGATTGACAGCTGACACTATAAACATGAATGCTCATATATAAAAGGAATTTAGAAACTCGATATTCTAAATATAAATAGATTACAATGCCATGATTCATCGTGACAATTTCGATAGAATGTAAACCATGGTTAGTATATATATACTATATATATATATATATATATATAATATATATATATATATATACATATATAAGAGACCATTGTTTGTGAGTTAAATTCTTACAAGTTGCCCTATACTTCTGGCCCTGTGCCCGCATTGAAGCTACGCTTAGTAATTAACTATATATGTATATACATATTTACCAACCCCGCACGAACAGGATGCGACACAAGGTCAATTTCTTAAACGGAGTACAGCAGGTTTGAATTCAGTGTTTTCCTTCTCCTAGACCGGTTGCCTAACCAAGGTTAAAGAGCCCATTCTGCCCTACTATTTATCCATAGCTGTAGGATTCATACCTTTCCCAAGGATATTAGCGCTAAATGAAATGCAATTTCCACGTCCAGGATTTGAACTCGAGGCGACGAGTCCATTTCCCATGACTTTAACCATTACACCACGCGCTTCCTACCTATACTATATATGTATGTAGTATTAATAGTAGTAATGTGTAAAGTACTCTCAACTTAAGTTTCGCTTATTAGATCCTCAGGGCAAGATTCTACATAGGTATCAAGCACTCTTTACATTATACTTTAGACGGGACTAGCGATATATTTTTTCTTTTGGCCTAACGCTGCCGTGTAAATCGATTATTTTAGGTTAGAGCAACTCTGTTATTTTTTTATTAAACTTTTTTTTTATTTGTAGAATATTTTTACTTGAATTTAAGTTTTTTTTCCTTACCGTAAGGGTTTAATAATAGGTTTAGTATGGTATAATACTATACCATACTAAATATATATATATATATATATAATATATATATATATATATTAGTAATTTGAAGGCAAATACAATGCGTATGAAAAATAAAAACAAAATGATGTTATTTTTGTCTTATCGATTTCGAAGCATGAACTTCATCATCAGAGATTCGTATCAGAAATGGACGTACTTATGTTTTTCTTTGTGTGGTTATAATTTCTCTTCTTATTTCTTTTTCCTCTCCTTTTTTTTCTTTCTTCTTCTCCTCCTTTCTTTTTTCCTCATGTTATGAATGAAATGGGCGAATAACTCTTTAATATATATATATATATATATATATATATATTGTCATAAACATACAGTCCTTATTCACCGTTTCACGGTTCATCAGCCAAGGCAGGCCGCTTATGGCTGCGTTGGAAACCCAACCGAATTGTTATCAGTCAGACATCTTACTACCGCGCCATCTACACACCCACTTTTTAGAAATTCAATTTTACTGATATAAACATACTAGGCCACTAAGGAGTGCTCTATCCTTTTTAAGGAGATATTGCAATAGTTTTAGTAAACAATTATAGATTTAAATAACAATTCTTAATACAAATACACTTATATGATTTATGTATTCTTAAACAATACTAATTCATTTTCAACCAGATCTATTTCGCTATGAAGTAATACTCCATGATCTTCCGCCCTGTCGGCTGGGGCGTTAGAATGCACCGACTGCACCTCTGCAGAGGGGTAAGACTCCCCCAACGAGGCCACCTGTTGGCCGTGGGTGGCGACCCGTGATGCTTAAGGATAGAGCCCAGGTGGATGAGCAGTTCATGACTTGCAATACTCCACTTTGGCCCTATCTTGGGCTAGACGGGCGGTCGGAGAGGCCCCCTCCGATCAATCGGCTGGTCACGTCAAGCCCTAGCACCTATATGATTTTCCCAACCCTATTGCCCTTATGGCAAGCCCCACCCCTTTTTTATCATATGGGTGCTAGAAGGCGGTGGCTGTGGGTCTACATGTCCTGGGAATGACGTTAAACTCTATCTGATGGTGAGGTTCCAGTTTTGGAGTTTTGGGGAATGTGGAGCACCTCTTCATCACCATTGCTCCCTGGTCCACTCTGGCTCGGAGTGGTAGTACCTGTTAGGGTCCCATCTATGGGTTAAATAGAAAAATGTATTTTTAAAAAAATTGTATTATCCATTAAGAATTGATTTATTTCAAAACTTTATCGGCATTAAATTACCCACTAAGGTTGATATGCCGTAAAACAAAACAAACCAAACAAACCAAACCAATCCATGATCTTTGGATCACCAGAACTGAAGCCTCATCATCAAATTCGGTTTAGTATTATACCCAGGGCGCCCATTTGACACTAAGACCCACAATTACCGCCTTCTAGCAACTATTTTATTAACTAGGGCTAGAGTTTGTCATAAGTGCTGTAGGGTCAGGACAATCATATAGGTTCTAGGGCTTGACGTGACGAGCCGATTGATTGGAAGCGCCCCTCCAGCCGCCTAGCGCAAGTAAGGGTCAAAGTGGAGTGCTGCATATCATGGCTTTCTTAAACCACCAGGATTCCGTCCTTAAGAACCACGTGTCACCACTCACAGCCAACAGGTAGTCCCATTGGGGGATTTTTCCCCTCTGCAGACGTGTAGTCGGATTATTCTACTGCCCTAACCGACAGATTTTATTACTTTTGGAATTATCCTCGTATATGTGTACACGCGCCCAATCGTGGTGTAATGGTTAGCAAGCTAGTCTCCCAAATCCGTTACATCTGAAAAGCCAGTTCGATCCTCGCTGGATGCTTCATACGTGTGACATTGTGTCAAATCCTACCGGTGGCAAACGGATCATGTAAATAATTCCGAGCAAGATTAGCAGACCATTGGTAGTGAGTTTGATTCTCATTGGGTGCCCCATACTTCTGGCCTTGTGTCACATCTAAGCTGGACACCTCCCGTGGTGTAATGGTTAGCAAGCTAGATTTGCAGACCACTGTTAGTGAGTTCGATTATCATTGGACGCCCCATACATCTGGGCTTGTGCCACCTATAAGCTGGACATCTCACGTGGTGTAATGGTTAGCAAGCTAAATTTGTTGACAATTGTTTGTATGTTCGATTATTATTGGGCGCCCCATACTTCTGGCCTTGTGCCACATCTAAGCTAAGCTTAGCAAATAATTGGGCACCTCACGTGGTGTAATGATTAGCAAGCTAGATTCGCAGACCATTATTAAAAAGTTCGATTCTCATTAAGCGCCCCATGCTTCTGGCCTTGTGCCACATCTAAGCTAAGTTTACTAAATAACTGGGCACCTCACGTGGTGCAATGGTTTGCAAATTAGTTTCGCAGACCATTGGTAATGAGTTCGATTATCACTGGGCGCTCCATATTTCGGGCCTTGTGCCACATCTAAGTTAAGCTTAGTAACTAATTGGGTACCTCACGTGGTGTATTGGTTTGCAAGCTAGATTCGCAGACCATTGTTAATGATTTCGATTATCATTAAGCGCCCCATACTTCTGGCCTTGCGCCACATCTAAACTAAGTTTAATAAATAACTGGGCACTTCACGAGGTGTAATCGTTAGCAAGCTAGATTCGCAGACCACTTTTTAAGTGTTCGATTCTCATTAAGCGCCCTATACTCCTGACCTTGTGCCACATCTAAGCTAAGTTTAGTAAATAACTATATATGTACGTGCGTATATTTGTGTGTCCCTCATTAAGAATCACATGAATTGGATAGAGAAACGAAATTATCGGCTGACACTCACACATTTCTGATACTTCAAACAATTTTTCCAGTCTGCTTGCAACAGACTTGGAATATCTTGAAAAGAGTTTATCATTCTTATCTCTTTACCAGTTTTTCACACCCTAAGTAACTGGTGGTTTTCACAGAGGTCTCTGCGACACCAAGTCTACCCAGCTCTCCAGGACTCTTCTAACTATTCTACACCATCTCAGCAGTGTTGTACTTTAGAGGGTTTCAATTATTCCTTTAATCTCTCCACTTCTGGTTACAGATAAATCCTAAAATTACAAATCGGTTATTGGACATTGTTGACTTTTCTTGATATAAATAAATATTTACCAACCCCTCCGAACGAGCAGGATGTGACACAAGGTCAATTTCTTAAGCGGAGTTTAACAGGTTTGAATTCAGAGTTTTCCTTCTCCTTGACCGGTCACCTAACCCAGGTTAAAGAGCCCAGTCTGCCCTACTATTTATCCATAGCTGGAGGGAGAGTAGGATTCATACCTTTCCCAAGGGTATTAGCGCTAAGTGAAATGCAATTACCACATCCAGGATTTGAACTCGGGGCGACGAGTCCATTTCCCATGACTTTAACCATTACACCACGCGCTTCCTTATAAAATTATATATAGGATTGCTTTTAATATATTTGAGAATAACATGGAAGTATTAGAAATCAGTAACAGCTAATAATTATTTATTAAACCCAGTTTAGTTAAACTCACTTATTATATACTATGTAACTCTTTATTTCTTAGATATATATAACACATATTTCAGTGGTTGGTTGTTTGGTTGGTTGGTTTTTAATAGCATATCAAAAGAACCAGGGTTATTTTATGCCTTGGGGTTAGGGAATAAAGGTGTGTGCTAGATGCCTACTCTTATTTATAGACACGGCGATAATCACGTGACCACATTCTTGGCCAATCACTGGCAGTACTCTGCTGCTGATATTATTATTTATACCGGCTGTTCTGGTCATACCTACTCACGTTGCCTTGAACCTTCGTGGACGACGGAACATAGGATTATATCACTGGACCTTTGATACTACGTAGGATTCCATAACTCAGGACTTATTCACTTACCAAAGGATTCTATAGCCCAGGACTTACTTACTTTAAGTCCTTTTCAACTGGTCAAGGATGGCGGTCAGAAACTTAACAGTCATAACTCGATACTCTCTTAGTGGTTGGATAGGGGGAAAGGCTCAAGTAACATGTCCGATAACCGAATTTTAGAGAGTTCAAAATGTAATTCTAGAACTTAACTGTTCAGCATAAAAATGATGCTCGAGATAAAAACACACTCCTTTCTGGAGTTCAAATCCTGGACGAGGCTTATTTGTGTTCTATGGGTAAATAGTAAGATTGGGTTCTTTAGCCTTGATAAGGCAACCGGTTTAGGAGAAGAAAACCTGTAATTTCAAACCAGCTCTATTCAGCCTCCACCCTGTCGGTGGGGCGTTAGAATACACCCACTGTACCACTGCAGAGGGGTAAGACCCCCCTTCACAATAGGGCCACCTATTCACCTTGGGTGGTGACCCGTGATGCTCAGGGATGGAACCTAGGTTGCTGAGCGATCCATGACATGCAACACTCCACTTCGACCCTTACTTAGGCTAAACGGGCGGTTGGAATGACCCCCTCCAATCAATCGGCTAGTTAAGTCAAGCTCTAGCTTCTATATGATTGTCCCAAAACTATTGCCCTTATGGCAACCCCCAACCCGCTTTATAATATATGTGCTTGAAGGTGGTGGCCGAGGGTCTTCATCTCCTGGGTATGACGTTAAACTCTAACTGATGGTGAGTTTCCAGTTCTGGATGTCTGGGGAGTGTGGAGCACTCCTTCATCACCATTGCTCCTTGATCCACTCTGACCCGTTGTGGTAGTACGTGTTAGTGTCCTATCTATGGGTTAAATAGAAAAATGTGTTTATAAAAAAATTGAGTACCCATCAAAAATAAATTTATTTCAAAACTTTGTTGGCACTAAATGACCCATCGAGGTTGATATGCCGTCAAACAAAACAAACAATGAAATAACAAATTAGTTATTGATCATAACTCGATACTGCCTTAGGGGTTGGGTAGGGGAAAGACTCAAGTAATATATCATACTAGAAGCGGCTACCCAGCGGCGCCTTGGTTGAGAGGGAGAAACCCTGGTGTATTGATTTGTTTACTTTTGAGATTTACAAATGCTGGATATTTCTTAATAGAATTACAATGCTATTTCTATGTATATCCTAATTTTTAAATATCTTCAGATATAAATCAAATCTTCATAATTTTTGCATAAAAGCAAGAACCGGTGATGTGTAATGTATATGTGTTGTAAAGGGAAGTAACCGGATAATCCCTCACGTATGCAAATGAATACGTATAAAAGAACAACAGGTAGATTAGCTCAGCGTGATGTGAGGTGATCTCCACCAACGTAGGTTGTTTCGTATTCTCGGATGTAAGCACACGTGCTACAACTCTTCAGAAGATAAGTAATCTTTACCAATCGTCTTTTACGCTTAGAGACTTTTTACCTTGCCGGCCGGGAGCCATTTTTGTTATTTTTATTTATTGTAATAATAAACTATTATTACAACCACTCGCAATCTTCTCATTAATGTATTTATAATACATAACAATATGTATATATTTATTTTGTCGTTAATGGTTTTATTTTTGTAGTTTTATCCGGCCATACAAACATTAATACAATTGCCCTTTATATATGTATAGATAACCGAATTGTAGTGAGAGTAACATGTAATTAATATCTTAAATATTCCCTAGTGTGTTCACGGGGGAGTCCCCGTGATGTAGTGGCTAACGTGCTAGACTGTAACACCGTTGTGATCGAGTTCGAATTCCAGTCGCACTATTACGTTTACTTTCGGACTAGTACCCTTGGGGAAAGGTATAAACTCCTTCATCCCTCAAGATATGGGCTAAATAGCATCACTACTGTTCTTCTGCAAGGATGGATTTGGCATTAAATAACCCACGAACATTGATATGTACTAGTCTTTTAATAATGGAGATTGTCTGTATTTCTGTCTGTAACAAAAATTACGTCATAGCTCTACGTCACAGATTACGTCACAATATTCTTATGCTATTATATACACTCAAAATTTGAATAAGCAAATTTACAAATAAATAAATACCTACGATTTTGTGGAAAATTGATGTGGAAAATATTAAAAATGATTGTTTGATTATTACATGCACTTAACATTTTATTTGAGAGGGACGGGACTCAGTTTTCGTTTCAAATTTTTTTTTACTCCTTTAATAAATATGAGGATATGTTTTAATTATGATACAAACCCTCTGACATTGAATTTTTAACTCCCACCTTCTCAGGGAATGTCTTTCAAAAATTTAATTTTTACGACGCCCAGAGGTTGTTTTCTGTTGCTAGTACCATTAAAACAAAGAAACCATAATGTAAATCGTTCTGTCCCTAGTGTTATACAAGCAGATAGTGGCACTTTTAACCGTACCCAGGCATGGCGCAGTTGAAGTACCATCCATTAAACCTGAATCTTTCTCGTTAAGACCTTATCGTTCATTTCTAGCTTCCCCGCACGCGGACAATTGCGCGCGTTAGGATTGGGGGTTGGGGGAATCTTTGTTAATAAGAGCCGTAAGATGGATGTGACACTTGTCGCTTTTTCTAACGTCAACTGAAATAAATGTCCCCCGCTTCATTCTTTGTTGGAACGCTTACTTGCGTACGGATGCCATTAGAGTTACCCTCCTGCAATTACATGACACAACTCTCTGGCGGTGATGATAAATATATGTTTTTCCGTTGTCGCACTGCGCAAAACAGGGTCGTTTATAGTTAAAAAGGTCCAGGACTTATTTTTTTTAGAGAGCATGAATCACAGCTTATGTATAAAGGAAAAGATCGTATTGGATTATTTGGATTATTTGGACTATTGTACTTATTTATATTGTTATCTGTACAACGTTTCGGCTGATGTGCCCCCGGTCTTCTTCAGGTATTCCTTGTAGAACTCGGGAGCCTTCACGGTACTTGGAACCCAACTATGACTACGCTACCTTGCTCTAAGGAACTAGAGCCTCACTCTTTTGGGGGAGGTTACGTTTTACCCCTGTACAGGGGACACATTCAGTGTNCCCAGTGTTTCCGCAAGTCTCCCTAAACAATACGAATATTTCCTTGAATTTTTCTTAAATGAGGTGCGATAATTTGTATTATTTGTATTATCGAATTAATTATTCATGCTCATCTATATGTTATCTGTTACAACGTTTCGGTTTGTAGGTCCTCCGCCCAATCTTAGGTATCCCCTTGTAGGACTCAGTGTCGTCACGCTACTGGAACCCAAATCCACGGAGTAATACTGTCTCCATGCGCAAAAAATGACTACCGCTTACTGGCTCTAAGGAACGTAGAGGCCTTCCCTTTGACCGCGAATAGGCGTACGTTTTTACACCCGTGTACAGGGGCACTCTATCACGTTCTCCAAGTTTCGTGACAATACGATCTTTTTTTCTGAAATTTTTTTTTTTTAGATGAGCCTGGATAATTTTTACTTATTTTGATTATTCGGACAATTTCTTTCATCTTTATTTTATCTGACAACGTTTCGGCCAAGTGCCGCCAGCCTTCTTATGTATTCTTGTCCGACTCATTCCCGCTAACGCATGACGGCGGCTAACAAGTGTTAAGCTGTTGATTAATGATATTAATCCTTGGCCCAGATTAACCTACAGCCGAGAGAGCAGAATAAATCCTTAAGCTCGTCTAACCCTCCAGTTCAATCCTGTTCAAGGTGACACTACGGGACTGACCGTAATATATATATATATAATTACTTGCAAATTATTGACGTCTGTTCGAAAGAATACTTGAATCGAATATCCGTGGCAAAAACAAATGAATTATTTCATAGATAAAGTATCCGTTAACTTTAAACCAATAATTTTGTTATAGTAAAATAAGCATTTCCTGTTAGGGAAAAATTTTAGGGAATACGTGGAAACCATTCATTACCCGTCAACAAACAATATGGTCATTATGAACAGAATTTGCTCAGAATTGTTTAATGCTTAATAGATGCGAACCGTAACGCCTGGACAGATAAAACCCTGAATCAGTAAGGCAATGAATGCATACCCCGCACTCACCAATAGGCCTCCCATAACCGAGTTGCACCCATGGATACAATTTCTAACCCCCCATCCTTGGACAAAATTACGGTTGGATTTTATTAAACTTTGGTTCCTTTCTGAGTCTCCATCATGTTTTTCCTTCGTTTTAAAAAAGAAGATGGTCGTTGTACAAAAAAAAACATACAGACATACGTATAAATCTTTCTTATATATATAATATATTATATATTATATATATAATTATTTATATTAAAACCGACGGAAAGCACTCTATAACCACTTGCCACTCTGTCACACAAACCATCCGAGTAAGCCGCATGCAACCAAGACTATGCTGAGATTTAGACAAACCTTAAGAGACATTTTTCTATGAAATCACGCACGCCAGTGTGGCGACATGAGCAAACATACAATTGACCAACTGCGGCAGTCCAAACCTGTTGAATGCTGTACAGAGACCCTCCTAAGCAGCACTGAATATAGGATAAGTTGTCGAGTAGGATGTCCATCATAGAATATCCATGATATTCTAAAATCTTATTACCTAATTAGAAAACTAAGGACTCTTCCCCCTTGTTTTTTTTCTTGAAACTCAAATGAAAATGTTTACTCCCAGGTTTTAATAACGATTTGGCGACAGTTTGCCGCCGTGTTAACTTTTTTAAAGTTTAATAAAATAATATCATGTAATTTTTTTCCAACAACCTAACCCGTACGGGCCAGACAATACTGACCCAAACTCAGTCACGTTTCTTCTAGTATATATATAATATCATATATATATACAATAAGTATATAAGGTCTTCCCTTGGTTCAGCCTACGTAAAACGTGCATCGTCTTCAGCAAGAATCTACTTACACGTTATCAGCTGTGAACAAGCCCCCGCATAACAAAAGGCGGAATTTTGAGTTACTAAACCAGGCGAAACCGAAGCGACCCTTGCGGACAAAAGAAAAAAGTGAAAAAAAAAAAAAAAAAGAAAAGAATAATAAAACTGTGGCGACTCCATTCTGCACATATCTACTCTTGTATAAGTGAGCCTGGAGGTGTTCTTGGCCTTGCCGAATACGACCCCGAAACGCCGATTTTTTCGGGCTGTTTTTTTATCGTTATTTAAAAAATTTATTTACTTTATCTACTCACTTATCATTCATTTAATTTCATTTTTATCTCCCCATTGTGTCTGTGGTCTGATTCCGTTTGTCGACAACCTTGAAAAAGAAGAAAAAAGAAGGATCACACAAAAATAAGGAATGCAGAGATGGAAAAGCGTGGAAAAAAGGAGAAAAAATAGTTGCACAGAGACATAAAAAAAAAGTAAAAGACAGAAAAGAAAGAGAGAGAAGGAAATCAGTAAAGAAGAGAGAAGAGAGAGAGAAGAGAGAAGAGGAAGGGGGAGGTAGGGAAAAAAAAATGGAGAGGCACATAGAAAGAGAGAAAAAGCTCAGATGAGGATAAGAAAAGTAAAAGAGAAATAAAGAAAAGAGAATAGTAAGGAAATAAATGAAAAAGGGAATGAAAAAAAAGAGTAGAGAAATGCCAAGGAGAAGTGAGGGACAATCAAAAGAAGTAAAGGGGAGCAGAGGAAGAGAGAGGGGGAGAATTTGAGCGCATGAGCGAACGTCTGTAGTGAGAGCAGAGAGAGATGATTGAGTGTGAAGGTGAGCCAGTGATTAGCTGTGTTTTGGCCCTGTGTTGTGTGATGTTGGTGGAAGCAGAGAGAGCAGAACGAGACGACGGAGAGAGAAGAGACTAATATAGCCCGCAGAGTGAATACCTTGAATGCAAGATTTATGGGAAAATTGAGAGGAGAGAGTCTGTTAAAAGGAGAGGAATAACATTAATGATTAAAAGATATGTACTGAAATGAGAGAGGGAAGAGGAAGAGAGCAGCACGTGATGGAATAGAAAGACGGAAGGGAAAGAAAGAAAGAAGAGAAGAACGAAGAAGAAAAAGAAAAGCAAAGAGGAAAGAGACGGAGAATGTAAATATGAAGATTGCAGAGCACGACATTTGACAAGAGAGAGAGATCAGAAGATTGTTCTGCTTGCTGTTGTGGATGTGTGTGTGAACGAGAGATTGTTGTTGTGAGGAAGAAAGAAAAGAAAGAGAGAGAAAGAGAGCCATAAGTCCTGTGAGAGATGGAGAGAGCAGAGAGAGAGGATCTTCGCTTGAAAGAGACCTGAGAAACGAGTAGAAGAGACAAGGGAGAGAGAATAGACGAGCAGCAAAGGGAATGGTAAATGCAATGCAGTATCTTTTTCGACCCCAAATTGGTTATACATTATGTTTCTTTTTTCTCTTTCTTCTTCTTCCACACATATGTGGCTTTGTCTTTTATCCGCAGATGCGCGCCAGTCGAATATCTTTAGTCGCCGTCCATCAAGACGCCCGAGCCTCGAAATGTCAATGCGAACTATCGGTTGCTTACGCGAACTTTAAGCGGAAGGCGGCATGAAAAGACAATATTTACCCCCACATAACAATGGGGATAAACATGCAACAGCTCCATGTACCGGACCTAAGTCTGAGATTTTATTGTTGCTGACTGGTTGTGGATTCTACGGCTATCAACCCTTGGGCTATTTTATTCGGAGACGTTTGTATACTATCCTTTACCTTCTAGTATTATTCGCTCACATTTGTATCTTACGTTTCTTTTCTAGCATCTGGACTTCGTCTGGTGACTTCGTGTCGGCATCTTCCATTGGATTTCCTTTATCAGAGCCCGTTCTATTCGAGTTTTTAATAACTAACCCAACAAAACACTTCGCATTCCTTTTACATCATATTTTTACCGAAATCCCACCGGAACCGAACTACCTGCGCCCAATTGAGTCGCCCGTCACGCCTTAACACGATGATTACCACTTTCGAGCTTTGCCGATACTCTGAACTAAACTCGTTTTCTAATCAAACCCGAAAAGGGTCTTCTCCACCCGATTCTCAGTATCCACCGGAGATCCAGACGATGAGTCCAACAGCCTGTCAGTCATTCCCAACCCGCCGCTGCAACTTATAACACGCCATTTTTTTCTCTACACTACTGAAATAAAGTGTTAGGTAACACAATTATTGAACACCCTTAATGAGAACTAAATCTGCCATACTTGAAATTGGTGATCCCCAAACCACTGCCTCATATTATTTTGCTTACAAATCTTGAATAATTCAATTGGGCCGTCTTCATAGAACATCTATCAAGCGATGATTTTCAAAGACATTTATTGACTTACTAAGATAGAATTAACAAATATTTCTACCGATTTTGTCAAGTTAAATTTTGATTATGATTACATAAATTAACACTCAAAATTTAGTCATTTTATGTAATACAAACTTTGAGCTGATTATTACATAAATACACCTCAAAATTGTCAGTGCATTTATGTAAGACACAAAATTGAGACGTCTATGTTACATAAATACACTCAAAATTTGGAGTGTATTTATGTAATTACAAAATTTGAGGTATTTATGTAATTAAAATACACCAAAAATTAACTGTATTATGTAATAAAACTTGATTACTTTTATGTAATACAATACCACCACAAATTCGAGGTATGTACTTATAAATACAAATGAGGTGTATATTATGTAATAAAACACTCAAAATTTGACACAGCAAACATTAACACTTCTTCATGTGTTTTTTAAAACAAGTTTTTTAATAAATACGATACTTGTATATATATTTTTAATAAAATACATGACTGGTATTTATATATCTATATATAGTTTTTTTTATTTTAATAACACTATCTAAAGTTACATTTCAATTGTTTATTTTTTAACTCCTTTTACATGAATTTGATGATTTTACTTACTAGGTACAAACTCCGCTGACATGACATTTTACTCCCACCCCCTCAGCGCAACTATGTTCAAAAACTATCTTTTAACAGTCTCCCAGAGTTTTTCATTTTGTATGATTTCTTTTAATTAATGCGAGATTGTCTGTATTCTGTCTTGTAACAAAAATTACTCATAGCCTCTACGTCACAGATTACCTTTTTTATTTTGCTAGTTTCATTATAATTTAGAATTTTTCAACTGTTATCCTCATCCTTTACTGTTAAATACAGAGAACGTTCGGTCACTGACCTTCTGCGCGGTTTTTTTATTTGCCTACTAGTTTTTATACCAAATTTAAATTAGAACTTTTTAACTCAGCCGGCCAGAGGCCCGCACCAAGACAACGCACGGTTCCAGTTCAACTCAGCCTATGATCACAGCGCATCTGGCTTGCATAAAACTGAAGAGCTGATCGTAGCTTGTCCTCTACCCTCAAACGCCCCCAAAAACCACATCTCCTTATCAGCCTAGTGAAAAAGAGCAAAACCCCCTTCTGTTCGGTTGATACCCGAACTTTAGACCTTCACCGATAATTTATTTATTATACTTCCTAAACGACTTCCCCCCGCATCAAAACAACCCCAGATGGGTTGATACCCACAAAAAAACACAACCAGCCAACCAAACAAACAAAACTTCTTCTCTTCACCCAGTGTAATTTTATCCCATGTACAGGACCTTATAAAAAAAAAAAAAAAAAAAGAAAAACAAAAACAAAAAACAAAAAAAACTGCTGGCATCACGTGATTAGCTCTATCCAATCACAAAAGCCCTCCTCTCTCACTTAACTCCTACATAAAATTAAAACAATATTTGTTCATACTACCACCTATAATATTATCCCTCATCACCCATGCCCCCTCGTCTCACTCTGACCCGCGAATGCTATACCCTGTTAGCTTCCATCCCTTATGGTTAAATAGGAACAAATGTTAGTTACTAAAAACAAAAGTATTTATCATTTAAAATGATTTATTCCAAAACTTCTATCGCCCCATAAATGACCCACTTAGCTTTGATTATGCCGTGTAAAACAAAAACAAACCAAAGCCAAAACTTCATAATAAATTAAACTGACTAAATAATGTTTCTACTTAATAATAAACATCACTACCGGCACAGATGTATATGCGTTTCAAAACCATAACTAATAGAAATATATAAACCTTAAGTAAACCCATTTTCAAAAACTACGGGTAAACAGTTTAAAACTTCAAAAAAATCAACCCTCTAATTGACCCAAAAAGAAAATAATTGACAATTCTATGCATCAACTACTCCAAGCTTGAATGTAAATGATTTCAAACAGATATTTAACTCAATAGCATACATTTGTTCGTACCAAACTATAATAAAAGAGACTTACTATACCAAACAGACTCGGTCAATAAATACACCCAGGGCTTGATGTCCCGAAAAAAAAAAAAAAAAAAAAAAAAAAAACACAACCCTAAACAACTACTAACCAGCCCAACCAACCAATCAACCAGCACAAAAAAAAATAAATTAAAGCATCTCCTTACAGCGTCCGCTAATTCAGTCTCATTAACATGCACTTAAAACCAAAAAAAAAAAAAAAAAAACAAAAAAAAGAAAAAAAAAAAAAAAAAAAAAAAGAAAAAAAAAAAAAAAAAAAAAAAAAAAAAAAAAAAAAAAAAAAATAAAAAAAAAAAAAAAAAAAAAAAAAAAAAAAAATAAAAAAAAAAAAAAAAAATAAAAAAAAAAAAAAATACAAAAAAAAAAAAAAAAAACAAAAAAAATAAAAAAAAAAAAAAAACAAAAAAAAAAAAAAAAAAAAAAAAAAAAAAAAAAAAGAAAAAAAAAAGAGAAAAAATGCCAACAAAAAAAAAAAAAACCAACAAAACTAATATATTAAAAAAAAAAAAAAAACAAAAAAAACTAAAAACAAAACAACCAGAAAAAAAAAAAAAAAAAAAAAAGGGAAGAAAACCCCGAAACTCATCCATCTTCTCGGCAAAAAAACGCTTTAAATGAAATATAATGATTCCCTACCTGTTACAATATAAAAGCCCTAAACTAAACCTTCACCTTTCTCAAACTACTAAGCCAGAAAAAAAAAGCCAACCTTTAAAAGAAATATAAATGAAACCAAAGAACGATGATCAACAACACAAGACATCCTGCTCCATGCTAAATGATTTGGCCACTTTCAAGTGGGTGATTTGCCGGGTGTTGGATTTTGTCTTTGAATATTTCTACGTTTAGTACCCCAAACCCAGAGCCCCCTCGTTGAACTTTATCTTTTTTTTTAATACTACCTATCATGCGCGGCTCTCAGACAACCACGTTTTGGGAAAAAATAACACAAACATTCAGTTATGTCATCAAATGAAACGCCCTCTCCCTCCTTTTAAACGACAACATTCTATGTCGGATATTTTTCTTTTTTGAGTATTAGGTTGTTTTACAAAGTCAAGATCGGTGTCCAAAGACATTTGACGGTCTGCCTAATTATCAGTCCGAGAGCAGGTTTATTTCTTTTAACCCACCACCCCACGACCACCTTACTCAAGCTAGTTAACATAAATTCATGTCACTAGCGTGAAACACACCAAACTTCAGCCTCATGTGACCAGTGGCAAAAAATCACTTGTTATCTAGGCGGTCGACTTAGAAACTCAAAAAAATATCATACATTAAAACGCGTATACACTTAATACGGATTAATAATAGATTATTCATTTCTTAACCCCAAAACCTACGACCACTGGCTACATCACAATACCCCAAATTCTCAATAACATGGAATAAAAAGAACAATTAATATTAAATAATAAAAAAAAATAAAAGCTGTTCCTTTATAATTCAAAATTTGACTACCTTTCCATCGTAAATAAATTAAACTACATATTATTTAAAAATAACATGAGCATCATGAAGAATAATTAGAACTGTAAGGATTTCTAAAAAACTCATTTGCAAAAATGTAATCTATTAGAAAAAGTCATTTTTACTCGTCGCTTTCTTTTTTCCCACGTGACAAGAACTACATGATAGTTACAACAATCATAAAAAAGTAAATACTTACTGATTTGGTTAAATTTATTGGTCGTTAAAATATCAAAAATATCTAATAATATTAATAGCATTGTGTTGCAAACCTTTTATTTTAGGGTCGCCAAAGTTATAATAATGGGAAAAAGATCAAATTGGCCAATCTGACACAATCCCGAGTAAAGATATAGTTAAGAATCTAAAGACAGAATCTCTGTTTCCGGAGTTCAAGCCTGAGCAGTGCCAACAAGTAACATAGAAAAAAATAATTAGACATAACTCCACCCCACTACTGTAGCGGAATGAAAGAGGGATAACCCCCTACTGAAAATAATAAGGGTAGGTTCAAATTCCTGAGGCTCCCCACAACAAAAGTCCGACCTACACAAAAACTTCCCGGAGTTCGAAAATAAGTTCCCCGGAGTCAATGAAGTTTCCATGAGTCCACAAAAAACCCTGAAAGAACCGAGGCATCAACGACCAAACGTGTACAAAAAGGATATCCGCCGAATATGACAATAAAGACACGAATACTCAACGTGTGTGTGTGTGTGTATTTGGGCAGCATTCTTTCATTTATACATGTAGAATTAAACAAAAGATACATCTCCTGTTTAACAATTTTATTTTTGATCTTTTCGAGTTTTCTGGTCAACTTTTTAATATTTGGGTGGATTTCGTGGATAAGTCCAATGATGGCTCTTCGAAGTGCCGAAAGTACTCGGGACCTGAACATTGGTGGACTTATCCACGAATTCCACCCAAATATTAAAAGTTGGCCAGAAAACTCGAAAAGATAAAAGATAAATTGTTAAACAGGAGATGTGTCTTTTGTTTAATTCAACATATATATATATATATATATATATATATATATATATATATATAATATATATATATATATATTGGTACCTTGATTTACGAGTGTTCCATCTTACAAGTTTTTCGAGTTACGAGCAATGTCTCGTTTTTTGCTTTGTGTTGAGAGCTCTCAATTTACTCGTGAGTTCCGAATAGTGCTTCCCTCACATTAAGAAAACGCCTCTCAGTCGGTAGATCGTTCGGTTAGAAACCACAAGGTTCCTAGTTCGATACCGGTCATCGCCAACTCAGCGTATGAGTAGCACAGGGATCTGTGCGGTAAAGTAAGGAACTGATGGTAGGCGTGGCGCTCTACCTCAGATGCTAAAACAATCTCCTTGGTCTAGCGCTATTGAAAAGGGGATAGACTCCTTCGCTGATTGGCTGATACCGACTTTAGGCCGCCCCGTCGACTTTACTTACTTTACTTTATATATATATACACGCGACACGTCTTTCAGGCATTGAGTTATTATTTTGGCAGAAACATACACAACCTATCAAATATCGGACATATTCTGGCAAATTAATAACTCAATTCCTGAAGAAGACAACAGATCAGAAACACGTGTCGCGTATGTAAGATAAAAAGAATAAAACATTTTTTCTGAGAACATAATACATTTTGCGGACCTTCTTCTTTTTTTATAAAAATATTAAATTTTCTCCCGTTGGAACCAGAACAACATTTTATATATATATATATATATATATATTATATATATATATATATATATATATATAGACTGGGATCTTCAGCCTTGGGTAGGTAACCGGTCTAGGAGAGGATAACTCTGAATTCAAAATTCCTGAGGTTGGTCGTTGATTGGGTTTGTGGCAACCTTTGATGCACCAATTCTTTCCTATCGACTGTGCCAAAAAGTGTGGATGGTCCAACACAAGCCTTCACCACTATAAACAAATTACTGTGTGGGAGTTCATTGTGTGTATGAACCCTCATACGTCGAAAATCGACGGGAGAGTCCATTTATATATATATATATATATATATATAATATATATATATATATATATATATATAATATATATTCTATACTACACTATACAATGCTTTATGTAAAGCTTTCCGGTTACTAAAAATATACTACTAAAGATTGCCCGGGAAAAAATGAAAGAAAGAAAATATCAGGAGTTTCGCACCAACTAAAAATAGTCGATTAACACTATAACACTTGGTCAAAAGAAAAATATATATGGTATTAGGTTTGTCTGAAGTTAATCTGTAAAGAGTTCTCGATACATGAGTAGATAACAAGATCGGTATATCTATCTATCTATCTATCTATCTAGAAAGAAAGAAGGAAAGAAAGAAATTTAAGAAAGCTAAAAATGGAAGAAGAAGAAGAAGAAGAAGAAGAAGAAGAAGAAGAAAAGAGAGCGTGAACGAGCGAGCGAGCGAGAGAGAGAGAGAGAGAGAGAGAGAGAGAGAGAGAAGGGGAGGGGGAGGTGAAAGTTAAGTAAAAAGAAAAGAAAAGAAAAAGAAGAAATAAGAAAATCGATCGCTGTCTATCTATTTATCTTTCTGTCTAGAAAGAAATAACGAACGAATGAAAGAAAGACATTTTCAAAAAATTAAGAATATGGAGAGAGAGAGAGAGAGAGAGAGAGAGAGGAGAGAGAAGAGAGAGAGAGAGGGGGGGGAGAGGGAGAGTGAAAGTTAAGTAAAAAGAAAAAGAAAGAAAAAGAAGAAATAAGAAAATCGATTGCTGTCTATCTATTTATCTTTCTGTCTAGAAAGAATAACGAACGAATGAAAGAAAGACATTTTCAAAAAATTAAGAATAAGGAGAGAGAGAGAGAGAGAGAGAGAGAGAGAGAGAGAGAGAGAGAGAGAGAGAGAGAGAGAGAGAGAGAGAGTTAAGTAAAAAGAAGAAAAAAAGAAAGATGAAATGAAGAAGGAAAGACTTTTAATCGGTCGGGACGTCGTTCCACCTCGGATTATGTGCGTGTGTTCGTTCCTTGCAATGAGCTGATTGTGCAAGTTGAATGCCGACATTACTAATCAATACTCTACTGCTTCTACACACATGCGCATCAAAAACCCCACACTCAGCCATCAGATGATGTGCGCTCACATACGCTAAAATGCATTACATACAGACATTTAAGACTTAAAATTCGCCCCCCAAAAAAACAGCCCCCCCCCAACAAACAAACAAACAAACAAAAAAACAATGAGTGAAAACGTATGACACAGACTTCACCCTCTCCCCGGCCCGACCCAAATCCCTTTCGATCTTTTTTGGAATACGAGTCTAAACAGAAACCAACAGATGCATTTTAAACTCGAGTAGGTTACTTTCATCCATTATATATATATATATATATATATATATATATATCTTCTTATTATAATGGAGATTGTGGGTTTGTCTGTCTGTAACCGAAACTATATTACTATTCAAGTCACAATCCCCTTTGTTATTTACATCACATTCTCAATTATTTTATTTAAACCTCAATTATTGATAAAATTGTTTTACACCATTTAGACTGTTGACCATATCTACATACTAACAACATGCAATTGTATTTATATATACAACAAAATAGCAGATTATAGTGTGAATTGGAAGGCTGATTTGCATATTGATCTTAAAAATTTGATTTTAATAAATATATGCTTAGTATTATTGATTTCTAATTGTTTGGTCTTATCTTTTTGAATATGAGCAAAAATCTCGGGGACAAATCTTAAAAGAAATCCATTAACAAGAAGAAATAACTAATATTATTCTTTACTTCCTATTTTAACTAAATAGTTAAATTAGGAAAATTTACCAATGAAAGAGGGGGAGTAATGGAAAATGATGGAAGAGTTACTTTCAAAGTTGTTCTATTTTTCAATCATACCCCCTCTATTCCAATTTTTTTATCTGCATTCTTATTCAGTTTCATTAGCCTTTCTAATTTAATGTGATATTTTATTATATTAAAACTTAAATACTTGCACCCGGAGGGTGCATATATTTGCTAGTATATTTAATCACCCACAATACACTATTGTCCACAAATATGTACACTGCTAACATTTTTTAATAAAATATTGATTTTTATTTTATACTAAGCTAAATATACCAGGATTTTGCAATTTCTAGTAAAACATTACAATCAAAACGGATATTATTAGGTATTATTTATAACCAAACTGCAGCACTGAATCTCAGTGATATAGGAATGCATAACAGTCAAAAGATAAGTACATCTTTTATGTTGTCATTGCTGTCAATAGATGAGATATTGCTACCAATGTATGTGAAGTGGTCTGCTAATTTCAGTGGTTTGCCATTAAATATAGAGATAGCATCATCTGAGTATTATTAGTGTTATTCGGACTATTGTCCCCATCTTCATTGTTATTTGTACAACGTTTCGGCCGATATACCCTCCGGCCTTCTTCAGGTATTTCTTGTCGGACTCGGGAACCTTCTCGGATTCTGGAACCTTCTTTTCGAACTCGGGAACTTTCTTGTCGTATTCGGGAGCCATCACGGAACTTTGAACCTAACCCTTTATTTATTCCACGGGGGTATCCTGTTCTCATTCCGATTGCTTGGTGGTTGAGAGAGTTGTGAATATCCTGTTATACTGTAATATTAATTTATGGGTAACTTTAAAAGTGGAGTGGTCATAAAGTGGGGATTCAGTTTATTAAATAATTACAAAACATATAAAGTCATGGTGCTTCAGTTGGTCACAAGGTGCAATAGATATAAGTGTTAAGTTAATATATTTCTAAATGGCAATCATCTGTAGTTTGCAGGTTCAATTCCGACTACGGGTGAAAATAACAGAATGATACTTAACATAGCATAACGCATGTACCCGGTCATGTTTAACGGAATGAAAACAATATACACCAATGGATTAAATAAAGAGCTCGGTTCGAAGTTCCATGGAGACTCCCGATTACGACCAGGAAAACTGAAGAAGACCAGAGGCTACCTCGGTCGAAGTGAATCTCCATTATTAATAGAGTTTATTAAGCCTCGTCTCAAAAATTAAGATAACTAACTTTTTTTCGATATTGGAACTACTCGAAGGAATGGATGAAATATAATTTGCAAAAAGGCTAATTTTTTTCCAAAATTCATGGTCAGTTTTTATTTCAACTGGCTACTTTGCTGTTGTCTCCGTTACGGACATTTCGTCGCCTTGTGGACTGGGGCTATAAAAAGGTCCCGATGGGACCATCTGTTTACCGTGAGTGGCGACGCGAGATACTTAAGGGCGGAATCCTGGTGGTTTAGCAGTCCATGACAGGCAAAGCTCTAGTTTATCCCTAACTTGGGCTAGACATACGGTTAGAAGGAACCCCTTCAATCAATCGGCTCGTCACGTCAAACCCTAAAACCTATATGATTTTCCTGATCCTATTCCTCTGATGACAAATCCCAACCCATTTTGTCATATGTTCTAGGAGGCAGTGGCTGCAGGTCTTAGTGTACTGGGTATGACGTTCAACTGCATCTAGTGGTGAGGTTCCAATTCTAGAGTGCTGGGGAGTGTGGAGTAGCCCATCATTGCGATTACCCTCAGACGGAGTGATAAGTACCTGTTAGGGGTCCCAGCTATGAGTTAAATAGATAAAACAATGTATTCTACTAAAATATATCTGTTAAGCAAAATTGATTAACGGGTAATTCCATGTCAAATCATTCAGGTCTTGTCACCCACCCTCTGAAATTCTGTGGATTATATTAAAGTTATACAATCCCCAAAAATTTGAGCTTCTAATCTTGAGCAAAAACCAGCAATCATTTTGCAAACAAAATCGCCATCTTTCAGACCCCCCCCCCCAAAAAAAAAAATGCAGTGCAAAAAATCGACATAACTTCGCCAATTTTTGGAATGGGAAGCTCAACTTTTGGGGATTGTCTTACTTTAATATAGTCCACCCCTGGAAAGAATTTCAGAAAAATTGAAGACGGTGGGGTACAATTTTACTTTTTCTAGATGATTTCATATAGAATTACCCTAACGACCGTTGACTCACACTCTAAAAAATTATTTAAAAACAGACTATTAACCTACAAAAACTATTCCCATACAAATCATATATACAAAAAAAAAAAAAAAAAGAAAAAAAAAGGATTTGGCATTAAATAACCCAAAGGGTTTATATGCGGTTAAACCAAACCAAACCAACGAACATTTTAGCCTGAAACGCAAAGACTTCGATCCCAATCCTAATTCGCCTTTAACGTGCTACTGTGAATGATTGTATCCCACTAAAAGATTTCGATCTGTACTTGTTTTCAGCGTGCATTTTTGTGTAAGTGTGTTCGCTATTGGTAGACCATTCCGTCGATGCAGAAGACACTGGCAAAATCATCTTGAAGCGTCAACAGACTTAAAATAAATGTCAATAATTTGGTTGGTTGGTTGGTTGGTTGGTTTGTTTTTACGACATCTTAAACCTTAGGTTATTTTATGCTGAAAACCTTTTTGTTTTATTCAGTATTATTGGGTGTTCATTTTTTAAACTGATTATTTAAGATTCTTTTCTTGATCTATTTAATCTACAGATGGAACCCCAATAGGTACTACCACTTCGTGTCAGAGTGGACATAGGCGCAATGTCAATGAAGACACATTCCACACTCACTAGAGCTCCAGAACCGGAACCGGAACCTCAACGTGCGTGATTCGAACCTTGACTGTCAAACTGACAGGCGAGGACCGTAACCCCTACACCAACCGGACTTTCTTAGATTTTTCGTTTTGTTTAGAAGTAGGTTTTTATTCCTCTTATAGTGACTTTTTCTACACGACAGTATGAGAAGTAAATACACAAGCAATGTGTTTTGATATGGCTTTCTATATACGAGGTATATAAAAAAAAATTCCAGGACTAGTGTCACAAAAAGTTATTTAAAATCCAAACTACAAACTATAAGTTATCCCTTCAAAATACCCCCTCTCCTGGAGTCTAATGCTGTTTCTCATTCTTGCCACGCTTGCATGCACTACTGGAAGGATTCTCCCGTGATTCTCCGTAACTCTGTCGTCACGGCCTTTTTGATGTGGTGCACATCCTCAAAACTTGATAACCCCCTTGAGCTTGGGAAAGAGGAAATGAATCACATGGAGCCAAATCGGGTGAGTAGAGAGGTTGCTCCAGCACATTGATGTTCTTCTGAGCCAGGAACTCTCGGATACTCAGGGCATTGTGGGGAGGTGCGTTGTCATGGTGAAGAATCCACAAGTTATCCTGCCACGTCTCTTTCCGCTTCTCGCGCACTGAACGAAGCAAACGCCGCAGTATTTCTTTGTAGACATCCAGAAAAAATAGTTTGAAGTGGAAAACTAATAGTTTGTAGTTTGGGTTTGAAATAGATAATTTGTGAGACAGACCAGTCCTGGAACGTTTCTGACACATTTTGTATATATATATATATATATATATATATATATATATATATATTATATATATATATATATATATAAGTAAAGAAATAACAAAAGACTTAGAGATATAGCATTTTAGTCTATTTCAGGGAGCTTAGACTATATAATAGACAATAATGCTAAACCTCTAAGTCTTTTGTTATTTCTTTACTTATATATTTGCTCTGTGACTCTAACATTAAGAGCACACATTGAGCTCTCAAACTGCGACAGATTTTAAAAATAAAACTCTTGTGTCGTAAGGAAGATTTCTCTGGACTTTTGGATTATATATATATATATATATATATATATATATAAGTTAATCCACAGACACGTGTTTCGAGGTTTCACTTCTCATCAGTGTAGCTACATTTTAACAGCTACTTATAGCCGGGATCGAGACCTGATTGAATTTTCGTCTGCCAAGTCTCTTACCCATACGGCTATTTGCGGCTGTCAAATTTAGGAGAATATTTAATTGATGCATTTCTAATCGGAAATGAATTCACGAGAGTCCTCTAAATTTGTAAATAAAGTGAGGGTTAGCTATACGCCAGGCCGTGAATTTACA
Source organism: Doryteuthis pealeii (assembly GCA_023376005.1). Classification (NCBI taxonomy): domain Eukaryota; kingdom Metazoa; phylum Mollusca; class Cephalopoda; order Myopsida; family Loliginidae; genus Doryteuthis; species Doryteuthis pealeii. Next base: position 15,608,466 of record CM042175.1, read on the forward strand.
ATTAAATCCCTATTTAGAGAACTAAGGAACAAAACTCAGACAAGTGTATGTAGGAGAGGTATATTTCGCCGTACATTGAGCTCAGCTTCATCAATCGTTTATTTGATCATTATAGAAACATACATGTGTTTTATAGAAGAGAAAGTCGACGGAAGATGGGTGGATTAGGAGAGGAAGTCAGGTAGATGGGATAGCATTTGATGAAGCCGAGCTCAGTGTATGGCGAAATATATCTCGCCTACATACACTTGTCTGAGTTTTGTTCCTTTGTCTACTTTTCTCCTCTAATCTTTACTACATTCTGTCGGATTTACTCCTTCCTCACACACACACACACACACACACACACCACACACACACATATATATATATATATATATATATATATATATATATATGAGAAGTAAATAAACTAACGATGTGCTTTTGATATGGCTTTTTTTAGCCGACAATTTTTGTGAGAATATGTGCTTAATTGAAGTCGTACCTAATTTTGAACATTAATTAATTAGTTAGTATGATTACTATGATTAATTAATAATTATTATGAGGCCTAATAGGCCGAAATGTACATACGATTTGTTTAGCCTTACATTTAAATTAATAATTAATTAAATTAATAATTAATTAGGCTGGCATACCTATTTAAATGTAAGGCTAAACAAATCGAGAAAAATCAATCTCTGTATGTACATTTCGGCCTATTAGGCCTCATCAGCAGAGATTCGAACCCTTTTTCGGTATGCCCGCCTAATTAATTAATTATTAATTAATTAATTCAAAATTAGGTACGTCTTCAATTAAGCACATATTCTCCCAATATATATATATATATATATATATATATATATAGTTTGATTTATATATACATATATATTTCTTAAACCAGTAATTATGAATATACTTGTTCCCTACTACGATATTGAAACCAGTAATGAGAAAGGTCGAAGGTTCTTGTTGAGACTTGTTGTCACATGTTCCCTGGCGATTTTTATGTAGTAAGCCTTCTAGCCATACTATTTCGGATAGCTTACGGTGCACTAATCTAGTTACTCTATATTATTGGTTCTCTCTCTTGAATTACCGTTATTCGATCTGTACAAAAGCCGCCACCAAAATTACCAAACTCTATTATTTCCGTCATTAACTCGATACAAAGCAAAAAAAAAAAAAAAAAAAAAAAAAAAAAGAAAAGAAAAGAAAAAGAAATAGGCAGCTACAATTTTCAGTGGTAGGACGGTGTGTGGTGTGGATGTGGGGGTGGGGATTTCGGCGGGGGGGGGCTCGGATGAAACAGATGTGGACAAGTAATCTTTGTTTTTCAGGCATTTTATCAACTTACAATCAGCTCATATGGTTCGTATTGTGTTTAACGGCTGGTGGAATGCGTTCGTGCCATTTAGTGGTTAGGGCGGCAGCGGTGGCGGCGGTGGTGGCCGAGGCGACGGAGGCGGCGGTGGTGCTGGTGGTATGAAGAGCACAGTACATTTCGAATAGGTCGACTTGATTCGGAAATGAAGACAACACTTTCTGGTACGGTACGAAGAAAGAATGATGAAGACAAAAGAATTGAAACTAAATGGTGTCTCTTACTCTCTCCTTTCTCCCATCTATCTATCTAT
>CM042175.1:15612587-15615087 GCA_023376005.1 Doryteuthis pealeii
AATAGAAAAAATGTAGAAATGTTCCGCACACAAAGAAATATCGACCTTCCTCAGAGTAAATCCTTATTTTTTAAGATTTCTACATGTTTCTATTATTATTATTTCATTTCATTTCGTTATTTAAAAATAATAATAGATTGAATAATGTTCACATGGATAGACTCTTGACCGAAACACGTGTAAGTTAAATTAATTAAAATATCCTATTTTATCCATTCAATACTTTCTTTCCTTTATTTCTCTTTTCAACATACCGTCGGATTCACTTCCATTTTCATTTTACAGAACTATATATATATATATATATATATATATATATATATATATATATATAGTGTGTGTGTGTGTGTGTGTGTGTGAGAGAGAGAGAGAGAGAAGTATTTACTCGACCCATTTGCCACGGGTAAGATGTGACACAAATCCCAAGTATTAGGCATCTCGTAAGGATCGAACTCACTATTCAGCATTCATGGATCTGCGAGACTAGCTGCTTAACCATTACACCACGAGAGAGAGAGAGAGAGGAGAGAGAGAGAGAGAGAGAGAGAGAGAGAGATGTGTGAACTGAAAGAGATCGATTGTGAAAAGGGGATAGACTTCCCTGCTGTTTAGATGATACAGATAATAAATCCTTTCACCGACTATATCCGAATTAAGGGGGTTATTTTTTCCGTCCTACATCTCGCAAGTTCCTCGACTGACAATATTGTATTCTAAATGTCCTACCGCGGGTTCTACACTACGTCGGTTGTGGAATATGGTTTGATTTGTTTTCTTTGATTAATGGAATATCAATCTTCTTGATTTATCTAACGATGAAGACATCCTTGTAGAAGAACAGTAGTGCTACTCTCATTCCTTTCCCACTGGTGTTCGAACTCGCTAACTACGATGCCATAGTCCAACATATTAAACACTCTGCCACATATCTAATGCTTAAGTTTTAATTTTGGAGCTTCGGTTAGTGTGAAGTGTCCCTTCATCACCATTAATCCCAGGTCCATTTTGGGCCGAAGTGGTAGTACTTATTACGGTCCCATCTCAGGGTTAAATAGAAAAATGAGTTTAAAAATGTCTTTTGGAAAAATTTAGTTTAACATTTTTTTGAATATCCATCAAGAATAAATAAAACAAAACATTTTCGACACAAAATAACCCAACAAGTGTTGATATGCCGTAAAACCAACCAACCAACCAACCAGCCAACCACTATGTCACAGAAACCCCACCTTGCTTTATGAAATTGTCTAATAGTGGCGAGAGAAAAGATGGTTTGACAATGTTCGTAAAATCATTTTTTTTTTCGTGAAAACTGAAATATTTTGTGTAATATTAATACTTCTATAAAAAAAGGGAAGTCAGAAATCTGTATTATTTAGACTAGCAAATATATGCACCCTCCAGGTGCAAGTATTTAAGTTTTAATATAATAAAATATCATATTAAATTAGAAAGGCCAATGAAACTGAATAAAAATGCAGATAACATGATTTGGAACAGAGGGGGTATGATTGAAAAATAGAACAACTTTGAAACTAACTCTTCCATCATTTTCAATTACTCCTATTCCTAATTTAACTATTTAGTTAAAATAGGAAGTAAAGAATAATATTACAGTTATTTCTTTTTGTTAAGGGATTTCTTTTAAGATTTATTGAAGAGAATTTTGCTCATATTCAATAAGATAAAACTAAACAATTAGAAATCAATACTATTAAGCACATATTTATTAAAATCAAATTTTTTAAGATCAATATGCAAATTAGTTTTCCCATTCACACTGTAAACTGCTGTTTTGTTGTATATACAAATACAACTGCATGTTATTTGTATGTAGATATGGTCAACAGTCTTAATGATGTAAAACAATTTTATTAATAATTGAGGTTTAAATAAAAATAAAATCATGGAGAATGGGATGCAGATAACAAAGGGAATTGTGATTTGTATAGTAATATAGTTTCGGTTACAGACAGAAAAACATACAATCTCCATTATAATAAGATTTGGGGGACTGTTATCCTCATCTTTATTGTCATGTACACTACGTTTTAGCCGATGTGCCATCCAGCTTTCTTCAGGTGTTTCTTGTCGAACTCGCAAGCTTTCATATCGTAATCAGGAGCCTTCATGGAACTTCGAACCGAACCCTTTATTCAATCCATTAGCATAAATTGTTCTCATTCCGTTAACCATGACCGGTTACAAGCGTTAAGCAATGTTAACTATTTTCGCCCGTAGAACCAGGGATTGAACCTGCAAACAACTGACGATTGTTACTTAGAACTGTATTAACACAACCCGTATATCCGTTGCGCCATGTGTCCAACTGAAAATATCTTTTTCGCGAATTTTTATGATTATTTGATTTTTACAGCATGTCAACTTATCTAGGGTTATTTTATGCCAAGAGATTAGGGAATATCGTTCATATTAAAAATTTTGTGTAGTCTTTAAAGAGTTTTTTTCCAACACGTTAGCCACTACGTCCACGGTCTCC
>CM042175.1:15617587-15625087 GCA_023376005.1 Doryteuthis pealeii
TACATATATACATTTTTTGCATATGTATATTTTTTATAAAATTGTATAGGTTTCGGGTATGCTTCATATATTTGATGACAAGTTTATAAAAAATAATTTGCTTCGTTCTGATAAATTGTGTAAATTATGCTGGACTACTGGAGATTTGTATTATCTGCGTTATTCGGACTATTGTCCCCGTCTTCATTGTTATTTGTACAACGTTTCGGCCGATATGCCCTCCGGCCTTCTTCAGGTATTTCTTGTCGGACTCGGGAACCTACTTCTCGGACTCGGGAACCTTCTTGTCGTAATCGGGAGCCATCACAGAACTTTGAACCTAACCCTTTATTTATTCCACGGGGGTATCCTGTTCTCATTCCGCTAACCATAGCTAGAACCCGAGTTCAATCCTGAGTGAAAGCAGTTAGAAAAATAATTAATTAACACAACTCATACCCCAGCTATGGTTAGCGGAATGAGAACAGGATACCCCCGTGGAATAAATAAAGGGTTAGGTTCAAATACGAATACAAGAAATTTCCCGAGTTCGAAAAGAAGGTTCCCGAGTCCGGGAAGGTTCCCGAGTCCGAGAAGGTTCCCGAGTCCGACAAGAAATACCTGAAGAAGGCTGGAGGGTATATCGGCCCAAACGTTGTACAAATAACAATGAAGATAGGGACAATAGTCCGAATAACGCAGATAATACTAATCTTCAAGCCTCATCTCAAACATTCAGAGAGATACTGGAGATTTATATATTAATTGTTAGCCGTAAGTTTCTAGTTGAGAAAGTATGGTAGCTAATTTTGACTTGATGTAAAAAAAAAAAAATTGAAGTCAATTAATTTTTTTTGGTTTGGTTGGTTGGGTTTTACGGCATGTCAACCCCCTTGGGTTATTTTATGCCGAATACTTCTATTGGTAATTAGGTATTTAAAAATGTATAGGGGTTTATTTGCTGTAATCAAGTTTTCTGTTGAGAATTTTAACATCAAGAGAGTGAATGGGTGATTCTTGTAGGTCTATGAACTTACATCCTTGATAAGAGGACGGTTCTTTTCAAAAAGTTTAATATCCTCTTGGGATCTATTTTTCCAAATAGTTTGTCCATGCTGTCAACATTGTGGAACTTTCTCCGAGTGTGGGAAATGTGATTGCATTCAATCAGAATGTTTTATTGTGTATCGGTTTCCACATGAACATTTAGGTGGATGTTCTTCTTTTAAAATGAAGGGGTGGGTTAATCTAGTATGGCCAATGCGTAGCCGGGTGATATTGGTTTCTTCTTTTCCGGTATTACTAGTGTAAGATTCAAAGTTGATAATTTAATGAACATACAATTCCGACACGTTGTGAGACAAAACAGTTAATATATATAACAGCACATGGAAACGATAATATACATAATGTACCGGAGAATAGAACATGTAAATACATATATAATATTTAGGTATAAACAAGATACCCAAATGTACCTAACATATAAATGTTACAGACATGGAACTAAAGGATAGTCCATGCCGTATAAAGGACTTACTGTAATGTAAGAGGGGAGCCCCACCGAGAAGGGGGTAGATATATTCTAGCCCATAGCAGTTGGGTGAGAAGATCCAGCTAAAAAGAAGAAACAGCTTTTTGAATGAACGCACTTAAATACCAGAGGTCCCCTAGTGGGAACAAACAGCAACGCAGCGAGAAGATAACTCTTCTGGCAAAAAGGAAGATAATCCCCTACACTAGGATCAAGTGTCTTTTCTTTTAAGTTGGGCTGAATTTTCATTCCATAATTGATGCCATTTGATTGTTCATTGTTTGCTTGGTTTTGGTTTAAGATCACTGTATGGATTATCATTTAATGGATTAAAGGAGAAATAATTAATTCGCTTCATGTAATAATTTATTTCAATTGCAAGAATCTTAGGTCGTAGCATCATCATCAGATATGAAGCAAAAATATACTTACTTGTGATTCTTCCGAATTTTTGAACATATATAGCTATTTTTAGTTGGATGCGCGTGGTGTAATGGTTAAAGTCATGGGAAATGGACTCGTCGCCCCGAGTTCAAATCCTGGACGTGGTAATTGCATTTCACTTAGCGCTAATGCCCTTGGGAAAGGTATGAATCTTACTCTCCTTCCAACTATGGGTAAATAGTAGGGCTGACTGGGCTCTTTAACCTTGGTTAGGCAACCGGTCTAGGAGAAGAAAAACTCTGAATTCAAAACCTGTTGAACTCCACTTAAAAATTGACCTTGTGTCACATCCTGCTCGTGCGGAGGAGTTCGTAAATATATATATATAGCTATTTTTCTGAGTTTTTTTTCTTTGATTCCGAAAGATCAACGCTAAGACATCACTCAATAGGTCCGGGGTTTGACATATAGCTGGTACCACTAATAAAATAAAATCATATAATTTTTATAAATTACCAACCTTCAAATGGCACGTGTCAAAATTTGAAGCCAATCGGATTATTAGTTTACAAATTACATTTAAGTGAAGCTACTGTTGCAAATTCTCAAAACAATGGAAAATCTGAATTTCGCATGTTGATAAAGCATTCCTTTCTGATGGGAAATATAGCAATGGCTTGATGTTATTGTTGGGGAAGCGTTGGAATCAGTGTATCACCCTAGGAGGAGACTATTTTGCTTAAAAGTTGTTGTTTTATTAGTTAGGCCCGGGGCTTATTGAGTGATGTGTTAACCTTTTTTTTGCACTCCGTATGAAGATGCTGCTACGAGTTATGCAGTAGAAATAAATTGTTTTTAAAGTTTTTTCATTAATTCATTCATGTATATTGCTTTGTTTCGTTCTCACATCTGAAACAATGTACATTGGATATTCAAATCTTTGGTGTAGCAACATACATAACAAACACTTCTCAACAAAACCCAATATAGGATCTCTTCGCAAATTTGCCCCTTACTATTTTTTAAATATACACGCGCGTCTCCGAGTTTTTGTACTAAGCCAGTGGATTTGCTTCCATCCGCCAATTCCGCAAAGTGATTTTCAGGCTCAAAATTGGGGTCCCAACTGATAAATTTAGTTTTATCGTTGATGACATGTTGAGTGGCCCTGCAATCAACGAATAAATGTTCTTTATGTGATAAAGAGTCATACCCCGCAGCAAAAAATATGTTTTTTTTCTTTGGGGAAAATACTTAACATTTTGACAAAAGTCCTTTTTCTTATTTCTACAGTCGTAGGACATGTGAAACTTTTTATTACAAATATAACATGTAATATTTGCTTTTAATGTCGATTTCTTGTTATCCTTCTAAGGTCTGCCTTGATAATTCTGGTAGTTGGTATATCTAGCTGATCTGCCCTCATAGCGGGGGTTGATTTTACCCTTTTTAAATTGGGTCTTTAGTTATATAGTTCCATGTTCTGGTTCGCCAGAGTACATACTTTCTGTTTCTTCATAACTACGGAGACTTACTTTGAATTCCGTAAACGTCATAGGCTTATCCCTTTGGGTTATTACTGTTGCAAAGGGTTTAAAATTTGAGGGCAAGCCCTTCAATACCATGACGATTAATAAGCCATCACTAACAATCTCCCCGGCCTCCCTTAATGAGCTTGCAATGCTCTAAGTTTGGATTATGTAATCAGTAATTGATTCATAATCGGTTCTACTCAACAAACTTAGTTGGCGATATAGCCCTACAATTCTAGGCTTGCCTTTTGACAAGTAGTGAGTCCTTAATATTTCCATTGCCTTTCTGCCATCATCTCTCGCTTCGCGTATTACGAGTGAGAGACTCCGGTCATCCAAGCATTGGATTAATTCCGCATATATTGTAGCATTTTTGTCAACGAAAATTGGGTCCCCCGGTTGGTCATATGGCGTATTTATTATGTCATGCAGCTGAAGGGTTCTCAGATACCCATGGAACTTAATCTCTCAAATTTCGTATTTGGCCTCGTCGCCATTGAAGAAAATCCGAGCGTACCTTGGCCCATAACCTGTTAAGTATCTAGCCGCCATCCTTGGCCAGTTGTAAAAGAACTTAAAGTAAATAAGTAAGTAAGTCCTGAGTTATAGAATCCTTTGGTAAGTGAATAAGTCCTGAGTTATAATCCTATGTTCCGTCGTCCACGAAGATCCAAGTAGTTATGATTAGGTATGACCAGTATAAATAATAATATCAGCAGCAGAGCACTGTCAGTGATTGGACAATAGGTTGGTCACATGAATATCGCCCAGTCTATAAATAAGAGTGGGCGTCTAGCACACACCTTATATCCACAAAAATTTCAACAACTATATTCCGATTACATATAGGTAACATATAACTCTCACAATTAGAATTCATTTCAATGATTGTTACAGAATTCTGAGTCAATTATTACAATTTATTACATCTTTTATGGAGATGACCCAACTAGACGTTCATGGGTCAAACTATGTCTGTTACGTAGCCCCAGTAGAATCCTACCAGAATATATCTGGTGTAAAAGGGTTAATTTGTGTGGCTAGAATACAAACTTGATTTACATTTAAGTTACTTTAAATCTGGCAAAATCTGGAAATAAATTCATTTTTGAAAAGCTTAATGGAAATATTCTTCAAATATCACATGTCTTGGCTGAGCTGATTGCTGGTGCTGAAATACGATAAGATGACAGCAATTTCAAACGATGTTAATTGTTTGTTAGTTCCTTAAAATTTTAACAAGAAAACCAACTAGAAGGCATAACATGCCGAACACCCTTTATTGTTAAACACATTTGCACCATATGACCTTTAGGCATCCCTTTCGCTTTACTGATTCATAAGTACATTTTTTTCATTTACACCGTCAACATCCGATTGTTTGTTAGGGGTTAGGGTTAGGGTTAGGGTTAGGGTTAGGGGTTAGCTTTATAATTTAAAAAAAAACCCTCTAAAAATCGTCTAACAAACAACCGGATATTGACGGTGTAAATGAAAAAATGTACTTATGAATCAGCAAAGCCAAAAGGGTGCCTAGAGGTCACATGGTCCCACATTCTAATAGAAAGGGGTTGATTTTGCTGATCAGGCAACATTTTTATAAAATAAACTGCACGAGAGATATATTTTAAAATATCGATATAATACAATTTTGTCCTACCTAAAAGAAATAAAATTATGCCAAAATAATATAACAATAACTTTGAACTTTACCCTATAAACTTTTCCCTTAAAATGATTCTCGATCCATTTAGCAATAGACAACTGTAAACAACCTGTTGTCATAATCAAGAAAATCCTCGCAAAAAAAAACAACAATAAATTTGACCATCACTCACAATTGAATGCTTGGCATAAAATAACCCTCTATTGTTTGATATGCCGTTAAACCCAATACGTCAATCAATCAATAATTTCATTAAAATAATTTTTGCAAAAAAATTGGGACATTTAAAAAAAAACTCTGGTCTTTGCCTAGCGGTATTAGAAATTGAGATGACAGCGGCTTTAATGATTTACTTTGCCCAGGAAATTAATATTAATCGGTATTTTTTAAAATGGCTTCGTAGAGAATATCTCTAAATGACAACCGGTGGAGTGTCCGATTGTTTGCATCAGTCGGGTAGCGAAGGAGTTTATCCCCTTTTCACTAGCACATAACTAGGGAGATTCTTTTTTATTTGCATTTGAGGTGTAGCGCCACACCTACCATCAGTTTACCACTTTACGGCACAGGTCCTAACTGCATCCAGTGTCCGTACATAGCAATAGTATATCAGTTTTTGCATCTCACCAGCACTGGTGTATTCATATATAATTGTCCATATGGAAACGCCAACACCTTCCATCAGCTCCCCCAAATCAAAGTGGTGCTAATCATGCGCAGAGTTACCGAACACAGAACCTTATGGCTCATAGGCCGGTGCTCTATCGACTGAGATAAACCTATCCCTATCAGTTTAAACATTTTTTTTGTTTTTTTTTGTTCTAACTAAGCAATAATGTTATATAATTATTTTATATCACCAATGATAAAAATACCTATTAGCCTAATTAGTAGCGTTTGATCAAATATGAATAATCAATTTCTTTTCTTTTAATAATAATAATAATAATAATAATAATAATAATAATAATATGGACGCTTCAAACGTCAAATTGAAGAGGTCGCCCATGAAAAGACTTGGACATGGTTAAGAAAAGGAAACCTCGAAAGAGAAACGGAATCACTTATAATTGCTGCAAAAAATAATGCCATAAGGACAAACTACATCAAAGCGAAAATTGATAGGACCCAACAAAATAGTAAATGTAGACTTTGCGGGAATAGAGATGAGACTGTAAACCATATACTCTGCGAATGTAGCAAACTAGCTGAACGAGAATACAAAACTAGACATGACTGGGTTGGGAAGGTGATCCACTGGGAATTATGCAAAAAATTAAATTTTGACCATGCAAAAAAAAAAATGGTATATGCATAAACCAGAATCTGTTCTTGAGAACGAAACGCATAAAATTCTCTAGGACTTTGAAATAAAAACGGATCACCTTATCCCAGCAAGAAGACCAGACCTAGTGTTAATAAACAAAAAAGAACGAACTTGTCAACTGGTGGATTTTGCAGTGCCAGCAGATCGCAGGGCGAAGCTAAAGGAAAATGAAAAAATAGACAAATATCTGGACCTTGCCAGAAAACTAAAAAATTATGGAATATGAAAGTGAAGGGGATACCAATTGTAGTTGGTGCACTTGGAACAGTCCCAAAAGGATTGGAAAAGGGTCTGGAATGTTTGGAAATCAGAGGAAGGGTTGAAACCATTCAGAACACTGCACTGCTGCAATCTGCCAGAATACTCAGAAGAGTCCTGGAGACATGAGGAGACTTGCTGTCACTGAAACTCCAGTGAAAGACCATCAGCTAATGCTGATGTGAAAACTCAAAAGGAGAAAATAAAAATAATGATAATAATAATAATATCTTTCAGCTACTCATGCGCTGAGTTGGCGAGGGCCGGTATCAAACCAGGAACCTTGTTGTTCCCAGGCTGACCCTCTACTGACTGAGCTAAGCGAGAATCCCTTTGCCTTTTACCCCTCCCCATTACTATTCCGGGGACATTCCAGTTGATTGTCTTAACCGGTTATTCGATAGTCCTTGATCATGTTTTCACTTTGAACAAGTGGCTATAGTTTCAGCAAAGTCACATTTACACACGTTTGAGCAGATGATAAGGACGAATGATCACGGATGTTCGGCCAATGACAAATTCACAGACGGACGTTGGTCATTTTGGACAAACTGCCAAGATTAAGGCCGGGTCCGATTGGCCGAGGATTTCCCTTCACATCACTACACATATTGTCGTTATGTGCCCTGCTTCCAAAAAGAAACATCGACAAACGTCAGTGCAGGAAGTGCCGTAACAAAAGAAAAAAAGACCAACAGAAGAAAAAAAACACAACAATAACAACAACAACAACAACAACAACAACAGCAGTAGTAGCCCCCCCGCCAAAAAAAAAAAAAAAAAATAACCACGCGTAATTCATACATAGATTGAAAAATAG
>CM042175.1:15630087-15637587 GCA_023376005.1 Doryteuthis pealeii
CCGAGCCGATTGATTGGAAGGGCCTCTCCAGCGCCTAGCTCAAGAAAGGGTCAAAGTGGAGTGCTGCATATCATGACTTTTCTTAAACCACAAGGATTCGTCCTTAAGCATCACATGTCGCCACTCACAGCCAACAGGTAGTCCCATTGGGGGATGTTACCCCTCTGCAGAGGTGTAGTCGGCTTATTCTACTGCCCTAACCGACAGCTTTTCTTACTTTTGGAATTACCCTCATATATGTGTACACGCGCCCAATCGTGGTGTAATGGTTAGCAAGCTAGTCTCACAAATCCGTTACACCTAAAAAGCGAGTTCGATCCTCGCTGGATGCTTCATACGTGTGACATTGTGTCAATCCTACCGGTGGCAAACGGATCATGTAAATAATTCCGAGCAAGATTAGCAGACCATTGGTAGTGAGTTTGATTCTCATTGGGCGCCCTATACTTCTGGCCTTGTGTCACATCTAAGCTGGGCACCTTCCGTGGTGTAATGGTTAGTAAGCTAGATTTTGCAGACCATTGTTAGTGAGTTCTATTATCATTGACGCCCATACATCTGGGCTTGTGCAAATATAAGGGACATCTCACGTGGTGTAATGGTTAGCAAGCTAAATTTGTTGACAATTGTTTGTATGTTCGATTATTATTGGGCGCCCCATACTTTGGCCTTGTGCCACATCTTAAGCTAAGCTTAGCAAATAATTGGGCACCTCACGTGTGGTAATGATTAGCAAGCTAGATTCGCAGACCATTATCAATAAGTTCGATTCTCATTAAGCGCCCCATGCTTCTGGCCTTGTGCACATCTAAGCTAAAGTTTACTAAATAACTGGTCACCTCACGTGGTGCAATGGTTGCAAATTAGTTTCGCAGACCATTGGTAATGAGTTCGATTATCACTGGGCGCTCCATTTTCGGCGCTTGTGCACATCTAAGTTAAGCTTAGTAACTAATTGGGTACCTCACGTGGTGTATTGGTTTGCAAACTAGATTCGCAGACCACTGTTAATGAGTTCGATTATCATTAAGCGCCCCATACTTCTGGCCTTGCGCCACATCTAAACTAAGTTAATAAATAATTGGGCACTTCACGAGGTGTAATCGTTAGAAAGCTAGATTCGCAGACCATTTTTAAGTGTTCGATTCTCATTAAGCACCCTATACTTCGGGCTTGTGCACATCTAAGCTAAGTTTACTAAATAACTGGGCACTCCCGAGTGTAATGGTTAGAAAGCTAGATTCGCAGACCATTTTTTAAGTGTTCGATTCTCATTAAGCGCCCTATACTCCTGACTTGTGCCACATCTAGCTAGTTTAAGTAAATAACTATATATGTACGTGCGTATATTGTGTGTCCCTCATTAAGAATCACATGAATTGGATAGAGAAACGAAATGATCGGCTGACATACACATTTCTGATACTTCAAACAATTTTTCCAGTCTGCTTGCAACAGACTTGGAATATCTTGAAAAGAGTTTATCATTCTTACTCTTTACCAGTTTTTCACACCCTAAGTAACTGGTGGTTTTCCAGAGGTCTCTGCGACACCAAGTCTACCAAGCTCTCCAGGACTCTTCTAACTATTCTACACCATCTCAGCAGTGTTTGTACTTTAGAGGGTTTCAATTATTCCTTTAATCTCTCTCTCTTGGTTACAGATAAATCCTAAAATTACAAATCGGTTATTGGTCATTGTTGACTTTTCTTGATATAAATAAATATTTACCAACCCCTCCGCACGAGCAGGATGTGACAGAAGGTCAATTTCTTAAGCGGAGTTCACATGTTTGAATTCAGAGTTTTCCTTCTCCTTGACCGGTTACCTAACCCAGTTTAAAGAGCCCAGTCTGCCTACTATTTATCCATAGCTGGAGGGAGAGTAGGATTCATACCTTTCCCAAGGGTATTAGCGCTAATTGAATGCAATTACCACGTCCAGGATTTGAACTCGTGCGACGAGTCTATTTTCCAATGGTTTAACCATTACCCATGCGCTTCTTATAAAATTATACATAAGATTGCTTTAATATATTTTGAGAATAACATGAAAGTATTAGAAATCAGTAACAGCTAATAATTATTTATTAAACCCCAGTTTAGTTAAAACTCACTTTATTATATACTATGTAACTCTTTATTTTTAGATATATTAACACATATTTCAGTGGTTGGTTGGTTGGTTGGTTGGTTTTTAATAGCATATCAAAAGAACCAGGGTTATTTTTATGCCTTGGGGTTAGGGAAATAAAGGTGTGTGCTAGATGCCTACTCTTATTTATAGACACGGCGATAATCACGTGACCACATTCTTGGCCAATCACTGGCAGTACTCTGCTGCTGATATTATTATTTATATCGGCTGTTCTGATCTTAGCTACTCACAACTACCTTGAACCTTCGTGGACGACGGAACATAGGATTATATCACTGGACCTTTGACACTACGTAGGATTCCATAGCCCAGGACTTATTCACTTACCAAAGGATTCCATAGTTCAGGACTTACTTACTTTAAGTCCTTTTCAACTGGTCAAGGATGGCGGTCAGAAACTTAACAGTCATAACTCGATACTCTCTTAGTGGTTGGATAGGGGGAAAGGCTCAAGTAACATGTCCGATAACCGAATTTTAGTGAGTTCAAAATGTTATTCTAGAACTTAACTGTTCAGTATAAAAATGAAGCTCGAGATAAAAACACACTCCTTTCTGGACGGAGTTCAAATCCTGGACGAGGCTTATTTGTGTTCTATGGGTAAATAGTAAGATTGGGTTCTTTAGCCCTAATAAGGCAACCAGTTTAGGAGAAGGAAACCTGTAATGTCGGCTGGGACGTTAGAATACACCGACTGTACCACTGCAGAGGGGTAAGACCCCCCTTCACAATAGGGCCACCTATTGGCCTTGGGTGGCGACCCGTGATGCTCAGGGATAGAACCTAGGTGGCTGAGCGGTCCATGACATGCAACACTCCACTTTGACCCTTACTTAGGCTAAACGGGCGGTTGGAATGACCCCCTCCAATCAATCAGCTAGTTAAGTCAAGCTCTAGCTTCTATATGATTGTCCCAAAACTATTGCCCTTATGGCAACCCCCAACCCGCTTTATAATATATATGCTTGAAGGTGGTGGCTGAGGATCTTCATCTCCTGGGTATGACGTTAAACTCTAACTGATGGTGAGTTTCCAGTTCTGGATGTCTGGGGAGTGTGGAGCACTCCTTCATCACCATTGCTCCTTGATCCACTCTGACCCTGTGTGGTAGTACGTGTTAGGGTCCTATCTATGTGTTAAATAGAAAAATGTGTTTCTAAAAAAATTGAGTGCCCATCAAGAATAAATTTATTTCAAAACTTAATTGGCATTAAATGACCCATCGAGGTTGATATGCCGTCAAACAAAACAAACAATGAAATAACAAATTAGTTATTGGTCATAACTCGATACTTTCTTAGTGGTTGGGTAGGGGAAAGACTCAAGTAATATATCATACTAGAAGCGGCTACCCAGCGGTGCCTTGGTTGAGAGGAAGAAACCCTGGTGTATTGATTTGTTAACTTTTGAGAATTAAAATTCTGGACATTTTTAAGTAGCATTTCAATGCTATTTCTCTGTATATCTTAATTTTTAAATATCTTCAGACATAAATCAAATCTTCATAATTTTTGCATAAAAAGCAAGAACTGGTGATGTGTAATGTATATGTGTTGTAAAGGGAAGTAATCGGATAATCCTCACGTATGCAAATGAATACGTATAAAAGAACAACAGGTAGATTAGCTCAGCGTGATGTGAGGGGATCTCCACCAACGAAGGTTGTTTCGTATTCTCGGATGTAAACCCACGTGCTACAACTCTTCAGAAGATAAGTAATCTTTACCAATCGTCTTTTACGCTTAGAGACTTTTTACCTTGCCGGCCGGGAGCCATTTTTGTTATTTGTATTTATTGTAATAATAAACTATTATTACAACCACTTGCAATCTTCTCATTAATGTATTTATAATACATAACAATATGTATATATTTACTTTGTCGTTAATGGTTTTATTTTTGTAGTTTTATCCGGCCATACAAACATTAATACAATTGCCCTTTATATATGTATAGATAACCGAATTGTAGTGAGATGAACATGTAATTAATATCTTAAATATTCCCTAGTGTGTTCACGGGGGAGTCCCCGTGATGTAGTGGCTAACGTGCTAGACTGTAACACCGTTGTAATCGAGTTCGAATTCCAGTCACACTATTACGTTTACTTTCGGACTAATACCCTTGGGGAAAGGTATAAACTCCTTCATCCCTCAAGTTATGGGCTAAATAGCATCATTACTGTTCTTCTGCAAGGATGGATTTGGCATTAAATAACCCACGAACATTGATATGTACTAGTCTTTTAATAATGGAGATTGTCTGTATTTCTGTCTGTAACAAAAATTACGTCATAGCTCTACGTCACAGATTACGTCACAATATTCTTATGCTATTATATACACCCAAAATTTGAATAAGCAAGTTTACAAATAAATAAATACCTTCAATTTGGTGGAAAATTGATGTGGAAAATATTCAAAATGATTGTTTGATTATTACATGTACTTAACATTTTATTTGAGAGGGACGGGGCTCAGTTTTCGTTTCAATTTTTTTTTACTCCTTTAATAAATATGAGGATATGTTTTAATTATGATACAAACCCTCTGACATTGAATTTTTAACCCCACCCTCTCAGGCAATGTCTTTCAAAAATTTAATTTTTACGACGCCCGGAGGTTGTTTTCTGTTGCTAGTACCATTAAAACAAAGAAACCATAATGTAAATCGTTCTGTCCCTAGTGTTATACAAGCAATAGTGGCACTTTTAACCGTACCAGGCATGGCGCAGTTGAAGTACCATCCATTAAACCTGAATCTTTCTCGTTAAGACCTTATCGTTCATTTCTAGCTTCCCCGCACGCGGACAATTGCGCGCGTTAGGATTGGGGGTTGGGGAATCTTTGTTAATAAGAGTCGTAAGATGGATGTGACACTTGTCGCTTTTTCTAACGTCAACTGAAATAAATGTCCCCCGCTTCATTCTTTGTTGGAACGCTTACTTGCGTACGGATGCCATTAGAGTTACCCTCCTGCAATTACATGACACAACTCTCTGGCGGTGATGATAAATATATGTTTTTCCGTTGTCGCACTGCGAAAAACAGGGTCGTTTATAGTTAAAAAGGTCCAGGACTTATTTTTTTTAGAGAGCGTGAATCACAGCTCATGTATAAAAAAAAAAGAAGATCGTATTGTATCATTTGGATTATTTGTACTATTGTACTTATCTATATTGTTATCTGTACAACGTTTCGGCTGATGTGAACCCGGCCTTCTTCAGGTATTCCTTGTAGAACTCGGGAGCCTTCACGGTACTTGGAACCCAACTATGACTACGCTACCTTGCTCTAAGGAACTAGAGCCTCACTCTTTTTTTTTGGGGGGGGGGTTACGTTTTACCCCTGTACAGGGGACACATTCAGTGTTTTCCAAGTCTCGCTAACAATACGATATATTTCCTGATTTTCTTAAATGAGGCTTGATAATTTGTATCATTTGTATTATTCGGACTATTATGCTCATCTATATTGTTATCTGTATCGGTCTAATGGGTAGAGTCATAGGAAATGGACTCGTCGACCCGAGTTCAATTCCTAGATGAAACTGTTAGCATTTTCTCATGGCGCTAATACCCCTGGGAAAGGTATGAATCCAATTCTCCATCCAGCTATGGATAGATAGCAGGGTAGACTGGACTCTTTAACCCTGGCTAGGTAACCAGTCTAGGAGAAGGAAAACTCTGAATGGAAACCTGTTAAACTCTACTAAAGAAATTGACCTTGTGTCGCTTCCTGCTCATGTGGAGGAGTTGGTAAATATATTTATTGTTATCTGTACAACGTTTCGGCTGATGTGTCTCCGCCCATCTTCAGGTATCCCTTTTAGGACCTGGGAGTCTTCACGGTACTTGGAACCCAATCTACGGAGGTATACTGTTCTCATTGCGCTAACCATGACTACGCTACCTGGCTCTAAGGAACTAGAGCCTTACCCTTTTGGGGGAGGGTACGTTTTACCCCTGTACAGGGGGCTCATTCAGCATTTTCCAAGTCTCGCTGACAATACGATCTTTTTTCTGATTTTTTCTTTAGATAAGGCTTGATAATTTTTATTATTTTTATTATTCGGACAATTGTCCTCATCTTTATTGTTATCTGTTCAACGTTTCGACCGATGTGCAGTCCAACCTTCTTTATGTATTTCTTGTCGGACTCATTCCGCTAACCATGACTGGGTACAAGTGTTAAGCTGTGTTAATTATTATTCTTTGACCAGGATTGAACCTACAGCCTAGAGATAACTGTCCTTTAAGCTGTCTTAACTCCAGGTTCAATCCTGTTCAAGGGTGACACTACGGATAACCCGTATGATTAAAGTTGAACCCCTATAATATAATTACTTGCAAATTATTGGTGTTCGAATAGAATACCTTGAATCGAATATCTGTGTGCAAACAAATGATTATTTCTTATTATAATGGAGATTGTGTGTTTTTTGTCTGTAACGAAACTATATTACTACTCAAGTCACAATTCCCTTAGTTATTTACGTCACATTCTCCATGATTCTATTTCTATTTAAACTCAATTAATAATAAAACTGTTTGACATTATTAATACTGTTGGCCTTACTAAATACTATTAACATGCAATTGTTTTTATATATATACAACAAATACCAGTTTTCAGTGTAAACGGAAAGCTAATTTGCATATTGATATTAAAAAAAACTGATTTAATAAAAATTGGCTTGGATTATTGATTTCTAATTGTTTGGTTTTATCTTAATGAATATGATAAAAATCCGGGGATAAATCCTAAAAGAAATTCATTAACAAGAAGAAATAACTGTAATTTTATTCTTTACTTCCTATTTTAACTAATAGTTAATAGGAAAATTTAGCATTGAAAAACGTAAGTGATGAAAGCGTAAGTTTCAGTTGTTCTATTTTCCGATTATACCCCCTCCGTTTCAAATCTTTTTATTTGAATTCTTAATTAGTTTTATTAGCCTTTCTGATTTAATCTAATATTTTATTACATTTTAATTTAAATACTTGCACCCGGAGGGTGCATATATTTGCTAGTTTATATAATGATTGTTACTTTAAACCATATAATTTTGTATAATAAAATAGATTCTTTAGAAAATTTTATAATACGTGAAACCATATTACCGTCTACAAACAAATGGTCATTATTAAACAGAATTGTAGAATTGTTAATGCTTGATAGATGGAACCGTAACGCCTGGACAGAGTCGACCTGGGAATAATGGCAATGAATACATACTCCGCACTCACCAAAGCTCCATAACCGAGGTTTCGCCATACAATTTAACCCCCATCTTGGACAAAATTAGGGTGTGGATTTTATTAAACTTTGGTCTTTTCTAGTC
>CM042175.1:15640087-15662587 GCA_023376005.1 Doryteuthis pealeii
TCTTCTTCTACCATCTGGACTTCGTCTTGGGGACTTCGTGTCTGGTCTTCCATTGAGTATTTCTCTTTATCAGAAGCCCTATGTCATTGCTAGTTATTAGATAATAACCAAGACTTCGATTTGCTTTAGATCATATTTTATTCCGAAATCTCCACCAGACTACCTGCGCAGATTGAGTCGGCCGTACGCTTAACACGACTTACCACTTTCGAGGTTTGGCCGATACTGAACTAAACTCTGTTTCTAATCTAAACCGGAAGAGGGTCTTCTCCACCGATTCTCAGGGTATCCATCGGGAGGATCAGGATGAGGTCAAGCCTTGTCAGTCAATCCTTCAAGGCCGCCGGCTGCAACTTATAACAGCCATTTCGGTTTCTACACTACTGTAAATAAGTGTTAGGGTACTAACAATTATGTAACACTTATATTGAGCTAAATCGGCCCATACTTGAAATTGTGATCCCCAACCACTGCCTCATATTTTGGTACAAAATCTTGAAAATTCATTGGCGTAGAACATCATCAAGATGATTTTCAAAGAGATTTATTGGACCTATAACATAGAATAAAATTTGTTCTACGATTTTTGGCAAATTCAAATTTTGAGTGTATTTATGTAATAAATACACTCAAATTTGAGTATATTTATTTAATAAATACACTCAAAATTTGAGTGTATTTATGTAATACAAATTTTGAGTGTATTTATGTAATAAATACACTCAAAATTTGAGTGTATTTATGTAATACAAATTTTGAGTGTATTTATGTAATAAATACACTCAAAATTTGAACATGCAACATTAGACATTCTTCATTGTTTTTAAAACAAGTTTTAATAAATACATGACTGGTATTATATATCTATATATAGTTTTTTTATTTTAATACATATTTAAAGTTTACATTTCGAATTGTTTTATTTTTTAATCCTTTAATGAATTTGATGATTTTACTTACTTAGGGTACAAACTCGCTGACATTGATTTTTTTACTCCCACCCCTCAGGCAATATGTTTCAAAAATATCTTTTTACATCGCCCAGAGGGTGTTTTTATTTTGTTTATTTTGTATTAGTCTTTTAATAATGGAGATTGTCTGTATTTCTGTCTGTAACAAAAATTACGTCATAGCTCTACGTCACAGATTACGTTTTTTATTTTGCTAGTTCATATAATTTAGATTTTTCGAACTGTTGTCCTCATCT
This sequence comes from Doryteuthis pealeii, assembly GCA_023376005.1. Taxonomy (NCBI): domain Eukaryota; kingdom Metazoa; phylum Mollusca; class Cephalopoda; order Myopsida; family Loliginidae; genus Doryteuthis; species Doryteuthis pealeii. The sequence continues at coordinate 15,641,295 of CM042175.1, forward strand.
TTACTGTTATATACAGAACGTTTCGGTCGAGGTGACCTCTGGCGTTTTTTTTATTTTGTACTAGTTTTTATAACAAATATAATTAGAAACTTTAACTCAGTCGGCAGAGCGTCCGACTAAGAAACATGGTTCCAGGTTCAACTCAGCGTATGAGTGTCACAGTGATCTGTGCGATAAAGTGAAGAGCTGATGATAGGTGTGGCGCTCGACCTCAACGCCAAAAACAATCTCCTTGATCTAGCGCTAGTGAAAAGGGGATAGAACCCCTTTCTGTTTGGTTGATACCGACTTTAGGCCTCCCCGATGAATTTATTTATTTTACTTGCTAAACTGACTTCGGCATAAAACAACCCACGTGGGGTTGATACGCCACAAAAAACCAACCAACCAAACAAACAAACTTCTTCTCTTACGGCGTAATTATCCCATGTACATGACTATCAAAATAAAAACAAAAAACAAAACAAAAAAATCAAAAAAACTTCTGGGTGCATCACGTGATTGCTCTATCCAATCACAGAAAGGCTCTCTCTCACTTAACTCCATACATAGAAATAAACATATTTTGTTGATACTACACTATAATTATTACCCCTTCATCACCATTGCTCCCTGGTCCACTCTGGCCCGGAGTGGTAGTACCTGTTAGGGTTCCATCTATGGGTTAAATAGAAAAATATATTTATAAAAAAAATTGTATTATCCATTAAGAATTGATTTATTTCAAAACTTTATCGGCATTAAATGACCCACTGAGGTTGATATGCCGTAAAACAAAACAAACCAAACCAAACTATAATTATTAAACTGACTAAGTAATTGTTTCTACTTAATAATAATAATCATCTACCGGCACAGAGTTATATGGTTTCAAGTAACTAATAGTAATAAACCTTAGTAAACCATTTCAAAAACTAGTAAACAGTTATAACTTCAAGTAACTCTAATTGACAGAAATAATTGACAATTCTATGGCATCAACTACTCCAGTTGAATGTAATGATTTTCAAACAGATTTATTTAACTCATAGATACATTTTTGTACCAAATATAATAAGAGACTGTACTATCTAAACAGACTTCGGCATGAAATAACCCAGTGGGGGTTGATGTGCCGGAAAAAACAACTAAACAACTAACCAGCCAACCAACCAATCAACCAGACAGACAAACAAACATCTTCTCTTACAGCGTAATCATCTCATGTACATGACTAAAAAAAAAAAAAAAAAAAAGAAAAAAAAAAAAAAAAAAGAAAAAAAAAAAAAAAAAACCAACAAAACTGATATATAAAAAAAAAAAAATAAAAGAACAAACAAACCAGGAGAAAAAAACCCCGAAAAGCTCATCTATCTCTCGGCATAAACATTTAGAATGAAATATATGATTTCCCTACTGTTGTAGCGAATTATGAAAAGGCTAAACGGAACCTTCACTTTCTCAAACTCTAAGCAAAAAAAGGCCAACGCTGTTAGAATAGATGATAAATTGAACCAAGGGAACGATGATCACACACAAGACATCCTGGCTCCGATGCTAAATGGTATTTGGCCATTTTCATTGGTTGAGTTTGGTGGGTGTTGGGATTTTTTTGTCTGTTTGATATTTCTACGTAGTACGAACCAGAGCCCGTGTGAACTTATCTTTTTTTAATACTACCTATATGCGCGCTCTCAGACAACCACGTTTGGAAAATAACACAAGGACATTCGTATGTCATCAAATGAAACGCTTCTCGCCCTTTTAAAGACACATCTAATGTCGGATACTTTTCTTTTTTTAGTATTAGTGTTTGTTTTACAAAGTCAAGATTGGTTCAAGGACATTTGAGGTCTGCTATTATCAGTCGAGAGCAGGGTTTTATTTTTTTTATCACCCCCCACAACCACTCTCTAAGCTAGATTAACATAATTCATTTTTACGTAGGGTGAAACACACGAACTGAGGCTCATGTGTGACCAGTGCAAAAATCACGTTTTATTATGTATGTGTCGACGTAGAACTCAGAAAAGAGATATCATTGTACATTAAAATCGCGTATACACTTTAATATCTATTAATAATGGAGATTTGGTTTCTATTTGTCAGTAACCAAAACTACGTCACTGCTTACATCACAATTACCAAAATCATCAATACATTGAATAAAGCACAATTAATATTAATAAAATAAATAAAAGCTGTTCCTTATAATTCAAAGTTTGACTACCTTTCCATCGTAATAAATAAACTACATATTATTTAAATAAATGAGCAATGAAATTAATTAGAACTTGTATGATTTAAAAAACTATTTGCAAAATTTGTAATCTATTTAGAAAAATTATTTTTTACTCTCGCTTTTTTTTCAGTGACAAGAACTTAATGAATAGTTTACAAATAAATAAATACTTACGATTTTGTGTAAGATTTATGTGTAAAATATTCAAAATAATTATCTAATTAATGATTAATAGATGTGTGCAACCTTTTATTTTAGGGGTCGCAACTAGTGTTTATAATAAGGAAAAGATCAAATTGTCCAATTGGACACATGGCCTAGTGGATAAGATAGTTAGGTTAAGACAGTTCTAAGTGACAGATATCTCTGGATTCCGAGTTCAATCCTGAGTGGCCGCAGTAACATAGAAAAATAATTAACATAACTCCTACCCCAGCTATGGTTAGCGAATGAGAAGAGGATACCCCCTTGGACTGAATAAAGGGTTAGGTTCAAAGTTCCGTGATGGCTCCCGATTACGACAAGAAGGTTCCCGACTACGACAAGAAGGTTCCCGAGTTCGAAAATAAGGTTCCCGAGTTCAAGAAGTTTCCAGAGTTCGACAAGAAATACCTGAAGAAGACCGGAGGGCATAACGACCGAAACGTTGTACAAATAGCAATAAAGATGAGGACAATAGTCCGAATAACGCAGATAACACCTAGGGATCTAATTAGGGGCATTCCACCCGTAATGGTTAGCAATGTAGTTACGCAGATCCATTACTACTGAATAGCGAGATCAGTTCTCGCTGCCTCATATTTGCGACCTTGTGTCACATCCTACTCTTGGCGAATAAATGGACCGGGTACTTCTGCTAGTATTATATAAAAGCCCATATCACCTTGCCTGTTTTTTATTTATTTTTTTTTTGTGAGTATTCGTGTACTTTATTGTCATATTCAGGATATCCCTTCTTTGTGATGGTGAAGCTTTTACTCCTATGTGGGGGGGATATAGTCAGCATATAATAAGTCCTCACCCCGACACGGCGAGATTGATTTTAATTTTTAATTTTTTTAAATGGGAAAAATATTCTGAGCGTCTGGAACTAACAGGTCTCTTACTTTGTTAAGTTCATTTAAATGCAAAAAATATCCATTGTGAATTGTGGAATAGAATTAAGATTCTTTTTTATTAGTAAAATTAGTCCAATATTCTGACTGTCACCATTGTCCTCTTTTGAATCAGCACCATTAAAATTGTCATTGTCACCAAAATTGATATTATGAAGAAAACGTCTGACTACAGCAATAATGACAATAATATTTCTTCTACTACTACTACTACTACTACTACTACTACTAATAATAATAATAATAATAATAACAATAATAATAACAATAATAATAACAATAATAGTAAACATTATTATTATTATGATTATGATTATTATTATTATTATTATTAGTAGTAGTAGTAGTAATTCTTTTTAAATTAAATTCATTCTGTCACATATTTGAAAGGCTATCAGGTAATTAGGAAGGGAAATATTCTTTTTATGTTGTGAGTGGTGGTGGGGGTGCGTGGAAGGAAACGCGAGTGACGTCATTGAGGTGTGACACGTGATGAATCGGAAGAAGAAGAAGAAGAAGAGAAGAAGAAGAAGAAGAAGAAGAAGAAGAAGAAGAAAGAGCAGGCCACGTGTCAGATTAGGGGAAAAGAAGGAATGGAAGGAAAAATCGTGAAAAAAAAAGAAAGAAAGAAAGACTTAGCAAATCTGAAAGTAAGAAAAGAAAGAAAGAAAGAAAGAAAGAAAGGGAGGAAGGAAGGAATAAAAACGAAGAAAAATAAAGAAAATATACATAAAGTAGAAGAAAAATGAATAAAAGAAGAAATATGTCAAGAATATTTTGAAGAATCCTTAAAAGAAAGGAAAAGAAAGAAAGAAAACATGAATTAATGAATGAACGAGACAGAAGAAAAAAGGAAAGAAAACAAATAGAAGAAAAAGAAAGAAAAAGAAAGTAAGCCACATTTTTTAAAAGAAGGAAAGCAGAAGGAAAGAAAGAAAGAAAGAAATAAAGAAATTCGACGAAGGAAGCTGAAAGAAAGAAAAGAAAAGAAAGAAAGAAAATATGAATAAATGAATGAATAAGACTGGTGTGATAAAACTCATGGAGACGATGATAATGATGATGATAAAGATGTTTTATATTTATTAAATAAAAACATTGATCATTAATCATGACCGTGATTCATAATAATTTTATATATATTTAAATAAAAACAAACTCGTCAGATAAGAATTGTCCGTTTAGTTCAACAAAACATGTTTAAAAGAAAAAAAAATGCTTCCAAAATTTACTTATTTAAATTTTTATATATAACTTTAAAAAGTATCACATCTTTGATAAACATTATACAAAAATGCTTTTGTAATATCTTTAGGTATTTAAACATAATTAAAAACATAAACAGTAGATCGAAATATGTTATTTGGCTTTTGGTAAGGTAACTAATTGAGCCAAAGTTTAAACTCAAAACAATTTAAATCTACTTAAAAATTGACCTTGTGTCAGATTCTGTCCGTAGTGGAGATGTGGGTAAATTCATATTTGAATGTTATCGCCTTTAACGGATTTATCAATTCTATTTTGGTTTGGTTTGGTTTGTTTTACGGCATATCAACCTCAGTGGGTCATTTAATGCCGATAAAGTTTTGAAATAAATCAATTCTTAATGGATAATACAATTTTTTATAAATACATTTTTCTATTTAACCCATAGATGGGACCCTAACAGGAACTACCACTCTGGGTCAGTGGACCATGGAGAAATGGTGATGAAGGGGTGCTCCACATTCCCCAAACCTCCAAAACTGGAACCTCACCATCAGATAGAGTTTAACGTCATTCCCAGGACATGTAGACCCGCAGCCACCGCCTTCTAGCACCCATATGATAAAAAGGGGTTGGGGCTTGCCATAAGGGCAATAGGGTTGGGAAAATCATATAGGTGCTAGGGCTTGACGTGACCAGCCGATTGATCTGAGGGGGCCTCTCCGACCGCCCGTCTAGCCAAGATAGGGCCTAAGTGGAGTATTGCATGTCATGAACTGCTCAACCACCTGGGCTCTATCCTTAATCATCACGGGTCGCCACCCACCGCCAACAGGTGGCCCCATTGGGGGAGCCTTACCCATCTGCAGAGGTGCAGTAGGTGTATTCTAACACCCCAGCCGACAGGTCGGCAATTCTATTTTCCACGTATGAAAATCAGATCTCAATGATAGGTTAAAGCGAGAATTTTTCCTCCGACTAATCGGCTGGTCATGTCAAGCTCTAGCACCTTTGTGATTGTTCCAATTGGGTAGGTCAATTTTTCATTTTTTTAAATATCAAATTATCCTTCTCGGCGAAAGTTGTATTAGTATACTGAATACTGATAACAACAATTATAGTTATTATTTCCGCTGTCGTTTATCGCAAAAAATTTATACACACACACACACACACAACCACACACCTAAAAATGCACAATGTTTCCTTTCGATACACACACCTACACCGTCCCATACTCACGCCATAAAAGAGATACATTTTACATATTTCAAACCGTCCCCTTTTTTCAAACCTCAAAATTTTTTAAACAGATGAATAACAATGACTACCGCTCGCTTTTCTCGTTATTCTGTGATAAATAATTTCTTATCACCTTCCATATACAACAAATGCCCTGAAGATGATCTAATTAATAGATCGAAACACTGCAATAAACTCACCACTTAACCCATTTAAACCTGTGTTTTTTCATTTTTCTTAATATACTACATACCGTCAGATTCACTTCCTTTCTTCACAACAATTATATCTATTTCTCTGAATGAGATGAGGCTTGAAGATTAGTATTATCTGCGTTATTCGAAAATATTAGAAAATAATTAACCCAACTCCTACCCCAGCTATGGTTAGCGGAATGAGAACAGGATACCCCCGTGGACTAAATAAAGGGTTAGGTTCAAAGTTCCCGAGTTCGAAAAGAAAGTTCCCGAGTCCGAGAAGGTTCCAGAGTCCGACAAAAATAACTGAAGAAGGCCGGAGGGCATATCGGTCGAAACGTTGTACAAATAACAATGAAGATGGGAACAATAGTCCGAATAATGCAGATAATACTTATATCTTTTACTTGCACCATTGTTTGGTGAAATAGCATTAAAAATCGTCTACTAAAATGCACTAAAAATCCTGGTTTTTAAAACATTTGGCCTAGAATTTACCATTTTAAATAAGAAAATGTTATCTTATTTTATTAAATAAAACGAATTAAATATTATAAATTGAATTCAAATTGAAATGAAAAAAAATTGTCCCCTTCCATCATCACTTTTTCTAGGACAAATATTGTAAAAACAAGGTTTCTTTTGTGAATTTTAGCAAATGATCTTAGGTGCTATTTCCTCAAAGAAGGGTACAAGTAAAATATCTAGTTTTTGGTATCAGTATTCCGTATAATAACACAAAATGTTCGCATAGATGGATGATTTGATATTTTTTGAAAAGTGAAAAATCGACTAACTCTATATTCCGAAACTATTGCCCTAATGGCTAAAACCAACAGTTTTTATCATATATATATTTACCAACCCCCTCGCACGAGCAGGATGCAACACAAGGTCAATTTCTTAAGCAGAGTTCAGTAGGTTTGAATTCAGAGTTTTCCTTCTCCTAGACCGGTTGCCTAACCAAGGTTAAAGAGCCCAGTCTGCCCTACTATTTACCCATAGCTGGAGGGAGAGTAGGATTCAAACTTTTCCCAAGGATATTAGCGCTAAATGAAATGCAATTACCACGTCCATGATTTGAACTCGGGCGACAGTTTTTATCATATATATGCTTGAAGGTGGTGCCTGAGGGTCAGTGTCCTGGCTATGACCTGAAACTGCATCTAGTGGTGAAGTTCTAATTTCTAAGCTCTGGGGAGTGTGGAGTAGCCCTTCCTCACCATTAATCCTGGTTTGTGCATATACCATAGTCAAACTTCAATGTCTGGCACAATTTCCAGTTTCTCATGACATTGTCTTGTTCCATAAGATTCCCTTTCTTAATGATTTCTCTGCCTTCTCGTGTGCAATCTTTACAATTTGCCACTTGAAGTTTCCACACGGGCAATTCTATAACAAATCATCCAGAAAAAAGTAAAATTGCCACCCCGCTTCAATTTTTCTGAAATTTTGTATAGATGTGGATGAGTTAAAGTTAGACATTCCCAAAAATTTGAGCTTCAAATTCCAAATTTTGGGGATTGTTTAACTTTTCAGAAAAATTGAAGTGAGAGATTTTAAGTATTTTAAAAATTTCGTAGCTTCGGTTCTGAGCAAAAACGAAACTATCTTTTTGGTATAAATAATGTTCAATATATGAAATAATAATAGAAAAAAATTGTCATAGATGCTGAGCCACATCGGGATATTGATTGTTACATAATCATTAGATACCTAATGATTATGACAATAGTGTAGAAATCATATTAGTATAGTTGATGGCCTTGAGAGTGAGTGACAGCGTTTGACCTCACTCTGACCTTGCGTTCTGGGGATGAACGTGAGAACTGGAAGGCAATAGAAGGCCCCTTCCGGTTTAAGGATACTAAGTAAGTAACTTAGTCAGTTAGAAGTTAGAAGCCAAGCTAGCAAGATGTGAGTCTCACTGCGTGATTGTCTGGTCTGGGGATCTACGAATAAAGTAACATCATCGTAAATCGAAGTCTTGTGTTTATTACTAAAAGCTAACAATGACACAGGGCTTCTGATAACAAGAAATCCCTAGCAACAGAAACCAGACCCGGAATCCTCAATAGAAGACCAGACGAGACCTTAGAAGATATACCAGACCAAGATAGAAGATAGACGATAGAAGAAGCAAAGCCGGCCAGAGGAATAGACGACAGAGTAAAAAAGTATATAACATATATCTATTTAGTGCCGGTAAAGAAGGGCTATGCAACATTGATCTTGCTATGAAAATTTAAAAAAAAATCATCAATAACTTAAAATTGCTTAACTTTCAGACTTTTCCGATAGCATATTTGGATTCCCCGGGCAAAAATGCTTTTATAAACCAATTTTATAAACCAGTTTTTATACGCGAGAACTTATTTTACAGATAAAAATAGATTACAAAATATTGCCATTTTTCGCGACACCCTCAAATTTGAGAGCTAAACATCGACATATCTCCGCCGATTTTTGGAATTGTAAGTTCAAAATTTGGGGAATGTCTAACTTTAAAATAATCCAAAAATAAACAAAATTTCAGAAAACGGGGTGGATGACATGGCCTGGATGATTTTATAGGGAATTACCCAGATACTTGTTTTTCTTCTCATTTCTGTATTCCGGTTTTTGTTACTTTTCTTTCTGCCAATATGTCACACTTGTGGTTACTGGCTGTTATTTGTTTCTAACCGATGTTTTATAGATGTATGGTGTATTTACGTTTATCTGTAATAATTTCTAAGTTTAATGTTTAATGTTCGCAGACTTAATATAAAGATAACAAATTTTACACACAATTATGTTGTATGAATTTCAACTTTGTGGCTATAATGTGTCTCTCAAAGAACTCGTAAAATCAATTAAATATCATGGCAAGGTGCAACTGCAGAATATAAAGTACTTCATTAAGTTTGGGGGAAATTTCGTAATAAACCAATTGGTATATATATATATATATATATATATATATATATATATATATATATATATATCCAAAAGTCCAGAGAAGAAATCTTCCTTACGACACAAGAGTTTTATTTAAAAAACCTGTTGCAGTTTGAGAGCTCAATGTGTGCTCTTAATGTTAGAGTCACAGAGCAAATATATAAGACGGAAGTGCTCATATTTGAAACTATAACATAAATTTTTTTTTTGCAACATCAAGGTTTTCGTTTTGAATTCATATCACAGGACTATAACATTTTTAAAAATAAAAAAAATAAAAATATGGTTTCAAATGCCTTTAAAGTAATAAAGAATTCATCATTCGCATCTGAAGGAGAGTTAAACACTTTGTCTAAGCTCCCTGAAATAGACTATAATGCTAAATATCTAAGTCTTTTGTTATTTATTTACTTATATATATATATATATATATATATATATATATATATGTCTGGGACCAGGTTAGCTCGGTAGAGCGTTTCGCGAGAAATCACAAGGTTCCTAAGTTCGATAGCGGCCCACGCCTACTCAGCATATGAGTAGCACAGAGATCTGTGCAGTAAAATACAATCTTCTATAATTATTTATATATATAAGTCGGGGTGGTCTAAATAACCAGATAGAGAGGGAGTCTATCCCCTTTTCATTAGGACCAGACCAAAGAGATTGTTTTTGCGTCTGGAGTGGTGCGCCACACCTACCATCAATTCCTTATTTTACCACACATATATCTGTGCTACTCAGTTGGTGAGGGCCGCTATCTAACCAGGAACCTTGTGGTTCCTAGTCGGTCACTCTACCGACTGAGCTAAACCGGCCCTATATATATATATTTTTTTTTTTGCTTGAAGGCAATTACAATGCGTTTATCTTATAAAATTATACAATATACGCATTGTAACTGCCTTCAAGCAAAATATATCAATAATAATATACTTTAGTCAACATTGCTTCTAAAGCAAATTACCTTAACCCCATATATATATATATATATTATATATATATATATATATATATATATAATTTATATTTTTGCTTGAAGGCAATTACAATGCGTATATATACATCGCTGATGAGACTTAATAAAGTCGAAACGGTCTGTACGATGATCTACATACCGAACAATCCTTTGCCGAGATTCACTTGTCAAGATTATTTTCTATAATTATCGAATTTTATGCGATATACGCATTGTAATTGCCTTCAAGCAAAAATATAAATAGTAATATATACTTTATTCAACAATGCTTCTAAAAACAAACATCTAAAAATCTAATATATATATATATATATATATATATATATATATATATATATATATATAATTGTTCCGATTTACGTGACGGAGACCATGCAATTAGAACTTGTCGGCACACCTCATCCCGTAAGTGCTCGATAGGATCAAATTTTAGTGAGTTTGTCAGTAAAGAAATAAAGAATAAAATAAATAAATAAAAATAAATAAAAACAACAACAAAAAACAACAAAAAACAAAAAGATCCTCTCCCCCCTCGCAAAAAAAAAAAGAAAAAGAAAACCCTAAAACACCGTTACTGAAATCCTACCAGTAAAGTATGTGGCAGAGTGAATTGCCCTACGGACACATGACACTAGCAACAGAGTAGACTGTTGGCACGAACAGGTCTTCCTGACCTTTCAATAGTGTTTAGCTTAGTTGTGTAGGTTTCACATGGCTTTCGACATGAATGAGTTAAACCCAGTCTTTCCAAACAGAAGTCTATCCCAAACCATTAAACTATCTCCAGATTTCGCACAGTACTTCTATCGATTGGGCCCAGTAGGGCTCTAACTTAACTGGATTTCCGGCAGTAGAGTAAGACTCCTTCAAGACCCAAAATGATTCCACTTCCAACCCGTCCTTCGGGTCAGAGGTCCGGTGTGCTTCGGCCACTGGATCGGTGTGTTTGAATTAATAGCGTCGATTCCAGGGGGCTACCCACCCCAGGCAATACCTGCCCTATTGATTTAAAGGGACCGCGCTGGGTTTATTGCCCAGCGCCCGAGGCGCCCCCTTGAGCGGGAATGCCGAAGGGATCGACGCAATTTTTGTTCATTCCCACCCATGAGCTTCGGGTTGTGTGTGGGCGCACGTTAAAACGAGGCCTTGTACCCAGCCCATACAAGTGGGGTATGAGGCAAATACCTCATTCCACTTCCAACCTGTCCTTCGGGTCGGAGGTCCGGTGTGCTTCGGCCACTGGATCGGTGTGTTTGAATTAATAGCGTCGATCCCAGGGGGCTATTCCCCAGGCAATACCTGCCCCCTTGATTTAAAGGGGCAGGGCTGGGATTATTGCCCAGCGCCTGAGGCGCCACCCTTGAGGGAGGACGCCGAAGAGATCGATGCAATTTTTGTTCATTCCCACACATGAGCTTCGGCTTGTGGGTGGGCCCACGTTAAAACGAGGCCTTGTGCCCAGCCCATACAAGTGGGGTATGAGGCAAATACATCCTTCTAGACCCAAAATGAGTGTCCTGGGTTTGGCACTAAATTGCATCTGGTGGTTATGTAACGTTGATCTCACATTTTGAATGGCAGTGATGGTGTGTCATATAAAAAATTGTTGTATATTTGAAGATCATTCACTAGTGAGTATTCCAAGGTAGTCCTTATATATATACATGTATGTGTTTAGATATACGGATATTTGCCTCATACCCCACTTGTATGGGCTGGGCACAAGGCCCCGTTTTAAGGTGGGCCCACCCACAAACCGAAGCTCATGGGTGGGAAAGAACAAAAATTGCGTCGACCCCATCGGCATTCCCCCACAAGGCCCACTCTTTCAAGGAATGACATTAGATAATATGGTCCCATATTTATGCCAAAGAAATTTGTTTGGGATAATGAAATGTTCGCCTGTTTAATATATTTTCTATCGGACATAATTGGAGACCATGATTATAAACCTGATTTCATTATACACTATATTAAAGTCAAGTCATGCTGAAAGCACCGATTCCCGTTAGATCACCTAAGTTAAGCAGCGATGAGACTGTCCAATACTTAATTGGGTAACCATATAAGCTATACCAGATACTGTAAGTAACTTGTAGTTATTTGTCTCTCAAAATGACTTGATCCGGCATTAAATGACCCAAACAGTGTTAATATGGCGTAAAACAAAACACTCGCCTCACAATCGCCGCACGATGGCTGGTTGTCATAAAACCAAGGAATCAAGTGAATCATAGTTCTATCATTTCCATTGGCTAATGAGGTACCCGTATCCTGTCATCAGCTAATGAGGTACCCGTATCCTGTCATCAGCTAATGAGGTACCCATATCCTGTCATCAATCTAATCAAGAAGAAAGAAGACAGACAGAAAGACAGACAGATAATCATAAATAAATAGATAGATACAGACAGATTGAGAGAGAGAGAGAGAGAGAGGAGAGAGAGAGAGAGAGAGAGAGAGAGAGAGAGAGAGAGATGAACAGACTGATATATATATATATATATATATATATAAGTTAATAGAAAGGAAATGAATCCGACGGTATGAGTATAGATAAAAGCATATGAAAACACACAATGCTGTTAATGCCAAGCCCCAACCCCTTTTTATCATATGGGTACTAGAAGGCGGTGGCTGCGGGTCTACATGTCCTGGGAATGACGTTAAACTCTATCTGATGGTGAGGTTCCAGTTTTGGAGGTTTGGGGAATGTGGAGCACACCTTCATCACCATTGCTCCCTGGTCCACTCTGACCTGGAGTGGTAGTACCTGTTAGGGTCCCATCTATGGGTTAAATAGAAAAATGTATTTATAAAAAAATTGTATTATCCATTAAGAATTGATTTATTTCAAAACTTTATCGGCATTAAATGACCCACTGAGGTTGATATGCCGTAAAACAAAACAAACCAAACCAAACCATATCCTGTCATCAATCTAATCAAGAAGAAAGAAGACAGACAGAAGGACAGACAGATACTCATAAATAAATATATAGATATGGAGAGAGAGAGAGAGAGAGAGAGAGAGAGAGAGAGAGAGAGAGAGATGAACAGACTGGTATATATATATATATATATATATATATATATATAAGTTAAGAGAAAGGAAATGAATCCGACGGTATGAGTATAGATAAAAGGATATGAAAACAACACAATATGCTGTTAAAGTAAAAAGATTTTATATCATATTCATAGCTAATATTGAACAATATTTCGATTTATAAAAATCATCTTCAGAGCTTGTCTTTCTCCGAACTTAACAAGAGCGGAGACGAAAATAATATGAATTCAAAACGAAAACATTGCTGTTGCAAAAACATTATGCGGTGGTTTCAAATATAAGCCCATCCAACCGCGCGTTTCTCAGTCAACGACAGTAATGTATATCTTATTGTAACAGTTTTTGAAAAAAGAATACATATTTCAAAATCGACAATAGACAAATGAATATGATATAATATAGTTTCACTTGAACACCATATTGTGTTGTTTTCATATCCTTTTATCTATACTCATATATATATATATATATATATATATATATATATATATATATATATATATATATATATAGATAGATAGATAGATAGATAGATAGATAGATATGAACAGACTGAGATGGAGGGATAGATAGATAAATAGATTGATATGAACAGACTGATATTGATAGCTAGATTGATAGATAGATATGATCTAAGATAGATTGATAGATAGATAGATAGATAGATAGATAGATAGATGATAGATAGATAGATATGAACATAATTGAGATAGATGAGATAGATAGATAGATAGATAGATAGATAATGAACTGAGATAGATGAATAGATAGATAAATAGATATGAACATAATTGAGATAGATGGCTAGATTTATAGGTCGATAGATAGATAGATAGATATGAACAGACTGATATAGATAGATAGATGAATAGAGAGATGAATAGATAGATATGGAGTGTGAAAGAAAGAAAAAAAAGGAAGAAAGATGGAGGAAAAGAGGTGATTTTTTATGTAAGCTTCCCGGAATATCTTTTTTCTCCTATTTCTGTATGTTTTCCTTTTCTCTTTCCATCTCTCTCTCTCTCTCTCTCTCTCTCTCTCTCTCTCTTTCTCTCTCTCTCTCTCTCTCTCACACACACACACACACAGACAATCTCTCTCTCTCTCTTCACAATCTCTCTCAATCTCTCACATACATTCTCTCTCTTTCTCTCTCTTTCTCTTCTTCTCTCTCTCTTCATGCAATATATTTCTATGTTCCTGTCTCTCTCTCTCACACTCTCTCACTCTCAATCATTCATAATCTCTCGCATTCGAGTATTCACTCTCGCATATTAGTCTCTCTCTCTCTCTCTCTCTCTTCTCTCTCTCTCTCACGCACACACACACATACTCACTCTCACTCACACTCATTCAATCTCTCTCTCTCTCTCTCTTCTCTCTCTCTCTCTCCCTACTCTTGATTGTCCTCTCTCTGCCATTTCTTCTCTCTTTTTCTTTCCCTTTTTATTTATCTTACTCTCTTACCTATTCTCTTTCTTTATTTCTCTTTTACTTTTTCTTTATCCTCATCTCAACTCTCTCTCTCTCTCTCTCTCTCTCTCTCTCTCTCTCTCTCTCTGGGAGTGAAAGAGAGAAAGAGAGAGAAAAGAGAGAAGAGAGAGAGAGAGAGAGAGAGAGTAATCTTTTTTTTCTTTCTGTCTTTCTTTCTTTTTGTTCTTCTTTTTCTCCCATTCTCATTACGCCCTCTCCTTCTTCTTTCCTACACTCTCTTCCTCGCACTTGTTACACAACAATCACGTGATGGAGACAGAAAAAGGGTAAAGGGATTGTATTATTGTCGTTTCAAATTGGCGGGATGACTGAAAGGGTTGGGCGGGTTCAGGGATAGCTGTTGAAAAGGAATCCATTTTCATCATCCGGGCCCTTTGATGTGACAGACTCTGACGAAGGGCGGCGTAATTAGTCGAAACGTCGCTGCTCGCAACAATTGGGATATCCTCGCCACACATCAATTTAATCATTTTTGTGTCTCATCATTTTCTAGAACCTCCACGGTATCTAATCTATCTAACTACACAGGCGTGCCACGCGAACCACTTCCCCCCGTCTCTGACCCCGACCAACAAAAAGGAGAGTCGACTTGCTCTCCCTGTCCCCCTAACTGCACCCCTAATGTCCCCGAACCCCTTTCTCGAAATGTCATTCACTTTTTATCCTCCTGATCCATTGCAATCAAGGGTTCAGAAACATTTTGTTGTTTTTATTTATTTGTTTTTATTAAAAATGTTTTTGCTTATTTAATTGTTCTTTCTATTCCTTTAATCAACTCATTTAAATCCATTTTTAGAATTTCGTTCTTTCTTTTTTTCAACTGCGTTTCTTTCTTTCTTTTTATTTTATCTTTCTTTGTCATTTTTCTTTCTTTCTTTCATTCTTTCTTTCTTTCTTTCTTTCTTTCTATTGCTTTCCCTTCTTTCCCTTCTTTTCCTTATTTTATGTTTTGCGTCATTTTTCATTTCTTTCTTTTTTTTTCTTTCTTCTTTACTGCGTTTCTCCTTCTTTTATGTTTCTTTCGTTCTTTCTTTCTCAACTGCGTTTCCTTCTTTCTTTCTTTCTTTGTCATCTTTCTTTCTTTTCTTTTCTTCTTTTCTTTCTTTCTATTAATTTTCCTTCTTTTTCTTTTTTTTGTTTTCGCGACATTTCTTTCTTTCTTTCTTTCTTTCTTTTTTTCTATAATTTTCAACTGCGTTTCATTCTTTCTTTTTCTTTTATTTTTCTTTGTCATCTTTCTTTCTTTCTTTCTTTCTTTCATTTTTTCTTTCTTTCTTTCTTTCTTTCTATTGCTTTCTCTTCTTTTCCTTTATTTTATGTTTTTGCATTATTTTTCATTTTTTCTTTCTTTTTTTTTCTTTCTTTCTACTGCGTTTCTCCTTCTTTTATGTTTCTTTCGTTCTTTCTTTCTCCAACTGCGTTTCCTTCTTTCTTTGTATTTTATCTTTCTTTGTCATCTTTCTTTCTTTCTCTATTAATTTTCCTTTCTTTTCTTTATTTTATGTTTTCGCGACATTTTTCTTTTTCTTTCTTTCTTTCTATTAATTTTCAACTGCGTTTCCTTCTTTCTTTTTTTTCTTTTTCTTTGTCATCTTTCTTTCTTCTTTCTTTCTTTCTTTCTATTAATTTTCAAAAGCTTTTCCTTCTTTCTTTTTATTTTCTTTTTCTTTGTCATCTTTCTTTCTTTTTCTTTCTTTCTTTCTTTCTTTCTATTTTCCTTCTTTTTCTTTATTTTATGTTTTCGCGACATTTTTCTTTCTTTCTTTTCTTTCTATTAATTTTCAACTGCGTTTCATTCTTTTCTTTTTTCTTTTATTTTCTTGTCATCTTTCTTCTTTCTTTCTTTCTTTCTTTCTATTGCTTCCCTTCTTTCCCTTATTTTATGTTTTTTGCGTCATTTTTGCTTTTTTCTTTCTTTTTTTTCTTTCTTTCTACTGCGTTTCTCCTTCTTTTATGTTTCTTTCGTTCTTTTTTCTCCACTGCGTTCCTCTCTTTCTTTGTTATTTATCTTTCTTTGTCATCTTTCTTTCTTTTCTTTTTCTTTCTTTCTTCTTTCTATTAATTTTCCTTCTTTTCTTTATTTTATGTTTTTCGCGACATTTTTCTTTCTTTCTTTCTTCTTTCTATTAATTTTCAACTGCGTTTCTTCTTTCTTTTTTTCTTTTTCTTTGTCATCTTTCTTTCTTTCTTTCTTTCTTTCTTTCTATTGCTTTCCCTTCTTTCCCTTTATTTTATGTTTTTGCGTCATTTTTGCTTTCTTTCTTTTTTTTCTTTCTTTCTACAGCGTTTCTCCTTCTTTTATGTTTCTTTCGTTCTTTCTTTCTCCAACTGCGTTTGCTTCTTTCTTTGTATTTTATCTTTCTTTGTCATCTTTCTTTCTTTCTTTCTATTAATTTTCCTTCTTTCTCTTTATTTTATGTTTTCGCGACACTTTTCTTTCTTTCTTTCTTTCTACTGGGTTTCATTCTTTCTCTTTAATTTTTTACGTTATTTTTCTTTCTTTCTTTCTTTCTTTTCTTTCTTTCTTTCTTTGAATTTCTTCTTTACTTTCTTTCCTTTTCGTGACAGCATTTTCTTCTATCCTGTTATTCTTTATCGTATTTTTTCTTTCTTTCTTCCTTTCTTTCTTTACTTTGTGTCTTTTTTCAAACAGCATTCCCTTCTTTGCTCTTACTCTTTATTTATCTCTTTTTGACGTCTTTTTTTCTTTTTTCTAAATACGGCTTTTCTTTTATTCTATCATTTTGGTCAGGTCTTTCTTTCTTTGCTTTTATTTCCTATCTTTTTTTACTTTATTTCCCATTTGCCACTTCCCCATATATCATATATCATATACCTTATATCTTCTTCTTCTCTCTTCTTCTTCTTCTTCTTCTTCTTCTTCTTCTTCTTCTTCTTCCTTCCTTTTTTCTTCGTCTTCTTCCTCCTTTCTTCCTCATTTTCCCTTCTTTTCTTCTTTCTTCTCTTCTTCTTTCTTCTTCTTCTTCTTTTCTGTCCTTCCTTTTTTCTTCTTCTTTCCTTCCTTTCTTCCTCATTTTCCCTTCTTCTTCTTCTTTCTCTTCTCTTCTTTTCTTCTTCCTTCCTTTTTTCTTCGTCTTCTTTCCTTCCTTTCTTCCTCATTTTCCCTTCTTCTTCTTCTTCTTCTTCTTCTTCTTCTTCTTCTTCTTCTTCTTCTTCTTCTTTTCCTTCTTTTTTTCTTTCCTTTCCTTCTTCCTCATTTTCTCTTCTTCTTCTTCTTTCTTCTTCTTCTTCTTCTTCTTCTTCTTCTTCTTCTTCTTTCGTCCTTCCTTTTTTCTTTCGTCTTCTTTTCTTCCTTTCTTCCTCATTTCCCTTCTTTTCTTCTTCTTCTTCTTCTTCTTCTTCTTTCTTGTAATATATCGTTGATTTATACCCACATTATATTTTTATTTAGCTTTTCTTTTGGAAAATGAGTTGTTAAAGTTTTTTTAACGACCTCTCGGTGTGGATTTGATAGAACTCTTATTTTTGCCGGTCACCACCAATTTCCTTCATAAAAGCACTTGCAAACAAACGTGCATACATACAGACATACGTACAAAATGTTTACCCCCCCCATATATATATATATATATATATATATATTGCATGATTACTTTATTTTATTTCATGATATCTCCCTTTCTTTTCCCCTTATCAACCCATCGTTTGCACCCCTTCTTCTTCGACCTCATCCGGATATTTTCCCAGATCCTCAATGTCTCCTCATAGCTTTTTATCCATCTTTTAAAACCCGACCACCGCCCTTTCTTTATATTCCCTATTTTTTTCTCAAACTCTCAACTTATTCACAAATTACCCCACCCCTATTTCTTTACTCTTACTCATGCCCAAATCCCTGACCTGCGCACCTCACACATAACCTTTACACTTTTGGGCACGCTATTTTGATGTGGGTCTCTTTCTCAATGTAAGTACTCAAAATGGCTCCCACAATTCGCAACTGCATATGGGATTGAACAAAAAAAAAAAAGGCGATAAAAAAAGCTGGTAAAAAAAAAACTACTTCATCAAGCCAACCATGACGAACACAGCTTTCTCCTTTGTTTTATCTTGAAATTTCTCGTTCTTTTTTTACAACAAATACCAAGTTTATTTTGTAGGGAATATATATAAATAAATAAATAAAAAAAGAAGAAAATCTATGTCTGGGTACCTTATGTTTGCGTCAGGCTGGAAAAATCATAAAAACGTTTTTATGAGACGAGACTTGGATTAAAAAGTACAAAGTGCAGAAAGAACTTAAAGCTCCGAGGGAAGTGAGTAAATGAACAAAGTGCTTTTTAAGGAAAAAAAAGAAAAACCTAAACCAAAAATGCAGATGTTTCCACGCTTGACTTGACGATGGTTTTAGGGGATTAGAAACGAGGATGGATACGTTGAACTTTTTATGTGACTGTTCAATGCCTGTGAATACTGAAGACATATTTGACAATATCTGCGACGTGGAACCACAAAGTTCCGGGTTCGATACCGGCCCTTGTCAACTCAGTGTATAAGTAGTATGGGGATCTATGCGGTAAAGTGAGGAGCTGATGGTAGGTGAGGTGCTCCAGCCCAGACGCCTAAATAATCTCCTTGGTCTAGTGCTAGTAAAAAGGGGATAGACTCTCTCGCCGTCTGGCTGATACCGACTTTAGGCCACGGAGGACTTTATTTGTACTTTACATACATGATGATTTAATTATAAACGTTTCATATGCTAAATTTCAGTATATATATATATATATATATATATATATATATATATATATATATATATATATATATATATATTAAAATAAAATTAATCCTATTTTATCCATTCAACATTTTCTTTCCTTTATTTTTTATTTCGACGTATATATATATATATATATATATATATATATATATATATATATACTTTTCTCTACTTCAGGTCGGATGCAATTGAGAAGATGGCATTATAATCTTTAGCAGCTATGATAGGGAGAGTTACAACTCTGTAGTTCTTAGAGATTCCGAGGTCACCTTTATTCCTGATTGGGAAAATGCAGCCGTTTGTCCATTTCTTACTTTGTTGATTTTTAATAAATCTTAAAAAAAAAAAACAAAAAGTGTATTTAGGGCTGAAATTATTTGACATTTTAACAAATAGAAACATAATAAAAAAAAATGGGAATACAAAAAAGTAAATTAATCTTGATTTAACTCTCTCACACTCTTTTTTTCCTTCTTTTCATCTTTTCATTACGTTCAATTGAAACATATCACTTTTAAATGCTCATCTCTTATTCCCTAACTCTCTTTCTTTCTTTTCTTTCTTTCTTTCTTATATCTTTTCTGACTGCCATTTCCCTTTTCTTCCCTTTCTTTCTTTATAATAAAAATGGAATGGTTCATTATTTAGCTGAATTCAGCGGATGAGCAATGCCAGTATAATCAGATTTACATTTTTGCATTTCATCTTGGATGATTTGAAAGGTTTCATTTTTAACCAGGGCGTGTTGCAAGATGACGACGGTCGTACAATTAAGGAACTGGTGTATTACTATATATGCTCGTGTCGATGCGAGATAGCGCAATCTCATACACTTGTAAAGACAAAAAGACGGGAAAGCAAGTCATATTTGCAATGGCTAACGTCTTAGAAAAGGGTAACGGTGAGAGGAGTTCGAATTCTGACTAGGCTGTCTGCATTTCACATCCTCCAGCTATGGAAACATAGTAGAACAGTCTGGGCCATTTCATATATATATATATATATATATATATATATATATATATATATATATATATATATATATATATATATCATTAGTAATAATAATAGTGAAAAAGAGTTAAGGGTCTACCAGGGTACCATACTAAACTAAGTCGCTGTTCTGTTGTTCAGTTTTTCTCAGTTGAAATATATATTTACGAACCTCTCTGCACGGGCAGAATGTGACACAAGGTCAATTTCTTAAACGGAGTTTTAGCAGGTTTGAATTTAGAGTTTTCCATCTCCTAGACTAATTACCTAGCCAAGGTTAAAGAGCCCAGTCTGTCCTACTGTTTACCCAGGGCTGGAGGGACAATAGTTGGATTCATACCTTTCCCAAGAGTATTAGCTCTATGTGAAATCCAAACAGCTTCGTCCAGGATTTGAACTCTGGTCGACGAGTCCATTTCCTAAGACTAACCATTGGACCACGCGCCTCCATAATTGAAATGTTATTCAAACTTAGAAAAACTGAACATCGACTTAGTTAAGTATAATGTAGAGTTCTGATGAGATCATTGAGAGTGAAACCATGGTAGACCCTTAAATCTTTTGGACCATATAACCTTTAGGCACCCCGTTTGCAAAATCGATTCATTAGGATATTTTTTCCATTTACACCGTCAAAATCCGGTTGTTTGTTAGGGATTAGGGTTAGGGATAAGAATTAGGGTTAGGGGTTAGTTTTATAATTTAAAAAAATCTAAAAATCATCTGTTAACAAACAACCGGGTTTTGACGTTATAAATGGAAAAATATCCTTATGAATCGATTTCGCAAAGGGGGTGCCTAAAGGTCATATGATCCAATCTTTTCCTCTATTACTATCACTAATAATCTTTTTTATTAAATTAATGAGATAGTTGAGATTGGAACTATGGTAGGCCCTTAACTCTTTCCAACTTTGACTATTACTAATATTACTATTGCTATGTTTTTAAAAAAACATAATATGCACCTTTCGATGATTTACCAATGCCCATATAACGGAAAAGTTTAAGCAGCAACTGGATACTATACATTTACATATTAAGAGAAAAAAATGAATCCGACGGTATAAGTATAGATAAAAGTATATGAAAACAC
>CM042175.1:15667587-15682587 GCA_023376005.1 Doryteuthis pealeii
TGATAGATATGTGTTGCTTTAAGTATTCCTTCTTCATTTAAGCTAATATTTCAAGTTGCCTTCATATATATTATATATATATATATATATATATTTATATATATATATATATATATAATATATTATAATAAAAGAAGGTGCGAAATATAGATTATATTTTATTTTAAAATGTTATTATTATTTTACATTTGCGACACACTGTTCCATATTTTCTGATGTTCTCTTTCAGCCGTTAATTAACCATATTCTGTTTGAAACAGAAAATCTGAAACATGTGTCGCAAATGTAAAATAATAATTAAAAAAACAAAAACATAATCCATTTTGCGGAACTTTTAAAAAATAAAATATTTTTAATTTTCTCCTGCTAGACCCGTAACAACACTTATAAATTTATATATATATATATATATATATATATATATATATATATATACATACAACGGAAACCGAAATAAAATACCCTACACAAACATAACAATCCGTCCGCCACACTTAACATGCGATAGCGCTAACATCATATTACTATATATACTGCACACAATGCAAGAAATAGTGGATATTGGGGAGAAACATCAACACCCTTTAGACTAAAGACTAAATAACCACAAATCCACTATAAATCTCAAATCCCCGCATAGTACCAATAGCACTTCATTTTAACACCTTATCACACAACCTTTACAACACCTCAAATGCATTTTTATTAGGAACACGCATTTCCAACAAACGCAATCTAGAAAACAATCAGAAACTTAATGGATTCTAAAATTACAAACACAATCGTGAAGGGATTGAACGCAGACATCGGAATTCTCCATTATTATATAATATTTCACAGACGCTGCACTGTCGATAACAACAGAGACAAGGAAGCCGTTAAACAGGAATAACATTCATTTGATAAGGTATCTAACGAACCTGAAAAATTTATGACAAAAAATAATTTAAAAATAAGTTGAATCCAATACTCCATAATATCGAGTTATTCATTTATTGATATTCTAATGCTTCGTAATAACGCCCATTTAACACACACACACACACACACACACACACACACACACACACTATATAATATATATATAATATATATATATATATATATATATATACATCAGAAGTCTTTGCCAAAATAATGATTCATATAAGGAAACCTTTTGACATTTAGTGAGATATTTAAGGTCAACACTCTTTCCTCCATTATAAACACGAATTTGCACTCTCCTTCAAAAACAGTATTAAAAAATCATTTCAAGGAAAAAAATATACCAGTTTAAAAGAAAACCTGTTAGCGTGAGTGCGAAATAAACAAAATTTAGTGATGGCTTTCATGAATTTCATACATTTACCATGAAAAAACAACAATGATAGGGAGGGGAGGGGGGGCTACTTAGATTGCGGACTGAATTAAAAAAGTTTTTATATTATGCGCAGGCACCTTCCGACGGCTTTCGAGGATTCGACAAGTTCAGTAATTGCTAGGATTGGTTGGGGGTCTGCATACAAATCTTACAACAATAACAGCACGCCATACATGATCTATCTATCTATCTATCTATCTATCAATAAATTATCTATACCAGAGATTTTCACACTAATATCATACTATCTATCTATCTATCTATCTATCAAGCGAACTATCTAAGTTAGCTAGTAGCTAGATAGCTAAACGCAGGGTTTCACAAATCTATCTATTTCTAGTTTTCTAGATTTGTTCATATCTATCTATCTATCCAGGAATTTTCATATCTAAATCTATCTATCTATCTATCTTATCTATCATAATATCTATGCAGATAGCTACTCAGGAATATCCCAATCTATCTATTAATACAATTATGTTCATATCTATATACCAGCAACAATTATCTATCTATCTATAAATCTATCTATCTAACTAATATCTATAAATATATCTATCTATCTATCAAAAGCGAGCTATCTAGTTAGCTAGATAGCTAACTCAGGATTTCCGAATATCTATTTCAATATTGTTTATAAATATATCTATCATTCGAGAATTTCATTACATAAATATTATCTATCTATCTATCTATCTATCTATCAAACGATCTATCTTAGTTAGCTAGATAGCTAACTCAGGATTTTCCCAATCTATCTATTTCAATTTATGTTCATATCAATATCTATCTATCAGGAGGATTTAATCTACTAATATCTAATCTATCTAATCTATCTATCTAAGGAGCAAATCTAGTTAGCTAACGCAGGATTTCCGAAAATATATCTATTTTCAATTGTTATATATACTATATATCTATCCAGGGATTTCACATCTATCTATCTATCTATCTATCTATCTATCTATCAAGCGAGTTATCTAGTAGTTAGTTAGCTAACGCAGGATTTCCCAATCTATATACATTTTCAATTTGTTACATATCTATCTATCTATCTATCTATCCAGGGATTTTCACATCTATCTATCTATCTATCTATCTAATCTATCAAGCGAGCTACTAAGTTACCCAACGCAGGATTTCCCAATCTATCTATCTTTCAATTTGTTCATAATCTATCTATCTATCCAGGATTTTCACATCTATCTATCTATCTATCATATCTATCTATCAAGCGAGCTATCTAGTTAGCTAGTTAGCTAACGCAGGATTTCCAATCTATCTATTTTCAATTTGTTCATATCTATCTATCTATCCAGGGATAATGAGTTTAGGCGGGATATATGTTC
Source organism: Doryteuthis pealeii (assembly GCA_023376005.1). Classification (NCBI taxonomy): domain Eukaryota; kingdom Metazoa; phylum Mollusca; class Cephalopoda; order Myopsida; family Loliginidae; genus Doryteuthis; species Doryteuthis pealeii. Next base: position 15,670,300 of record CM042175.1, read on the forward strand.
AAATGTAAGGCTAACAAATCGAGAAAATGTCAATCCCTGTTATGTACATTTCGACCTATTTGTTTAGCCTTACATTTGTTTAGCCTACATTTAAAAATATATGCCCGCCTAATTATTCATTAAATTATAACTAATTATTTTTTCAATTAAGCACATATCCTCCAAATATTGTCGGCTAAAAAGGCCATATAAAAAATAAAACACATTGTTTGTTTACTTACTTTCATATATATATATAATATATATATATATATATATATTATATGTATATATAATATTATATATATATATATATATATATATATATATATATATATATATTAATTTTATTGATAGCTGTCTGTAGTAGTATATACATTTCTCTTTCAGTCTCTCTTCTGAATATCTCTCTATTCGTATCTATCTATCTATCTATCTATTTATCTATCCCCACTCATACAACTAATACCCTTTCTCACCCCCCATCCCCTTCTGATGAGTCAGTTGATTACATTAATTGAATAGGTACCGGGATATACTGAGGCTGTTTCACTTGATAACTTTACCGATGCTTAGATCTTGTAAACCGAAAAACTCACCCCCCACCCAAACCCTTCTATTTCCCCGTTTTGCACTCTTGTCGGCCTCTACCCTTTCTCTCACGGAAGGGGGCGGTCAGTGGCTTATGTTAATATAATGCCTTTTTCTGAAGGCTCTTAGACAGGTTAGAGGCACCGGTGGTGTGTGTGTGTGAGGGGGCTGGTTGACGTAAAGAAGGTGGAGCGGGTGATAGAGAGTCGGAAAAAGAGCAGTAAGTTTGGGTTTGGGTTTGACACGGCGAGTGTGGCTCGCTGCTCGCACCGGCCGCGCAGAGTGACGGTAATCCGATGCTTGTAGAAAAACGGTCTGGGATGCTTACTGGATAACAGGGTGGACAGTTCTAGCGTTAGTGACCAGGGGTCACGACAGATATATGAAGGGCTCTTATCATTTGAACGACATTCCTATTTGCCCGGCGCGTCATGTAACAGAATTATCCAAATCCTCGTGTAAATAACGCAAAAAAAAGAAGAAAAAGAAAAAGAAAAAGAAAAAAGAAAAAAAGCCCCTTCCCCCGTCCCGATGGTGAATGTGAATAACAGCACACGCGGAGAAAAAAAGGATGTCATCAAGAGGTCTTTAATTCGAGGTAAAGCAGACTGCATAATGTAATGGTTAACAATCTCAGCTTGCAGACCTTCTGTGCTCAATCCTCATCGGGGTTCTGAGTATATACGTATGCCGTTTCTCCCGTTAGGTTGCTCGGTGGTTTACCATTTTTAATTCAAAATTTGTTAAGTTCTTGTTTCTTATGTTTTGTTACCATTTTAGGATTTTACATTTCCTTTCTCTTCCAGTTTTCTTCCGTTAGGTGCTAGGTGACGTACCATTTTTCAATTCCAAAATGGGTTAAATCTAGTTTCTTTATCTTTGTTATGGTTTGTAGGTTTACAATTCCTTTTTCACTTTCACATCTCGTTTCTCCCGTTAGGTACTAGGTGGCGTATCTTAAATTAAATCAAATTTATTAAGTCTTGTTCTTATGCTTTTAATAGTTTGTAGGATTTACAATCCTTTCTCTTCCCGTGTCCCCCGTAGGTGCTAGGTGGCTACCATTTTTCATTTCAAAATTTGTTAAGTATCCTTTTTTATGCTTTTTATGGCTTGTGGGATTTAAATACTTTCTCTTCCCGATTCTTGTATCCCGGAGTTAGGTGGCGTACCAAGCAGCCTTATAACACCAGAAGTGGCTAAGTAAAAATTCTTTTTCACTTTTTCAACTTTCTTAGCCTTAATAAGCTAAGAGCTATTCTCCTGTCTACGTGACAGGGGGGCTTCTCAACCCAGTAAAACTCATGGCACACAGAACTCGTGCTCAAATGTGATTTAAAAAAACAACTTACTTTTTTAAACAACAGACCCAATAACTCTCTATACATATTTAGGACTTTTTCCTTGTATAGGCTATGCATATGCTTCTTTTTAGCTTTTTATCCTTTTGCATTTCTGCTCTAATTAAGTTTGTTCAGTGAATACATAGTGTTCTTGTTAATTCGTTGGGAACTGTTTTGTATATATTCACACGAAATTCACTTCTACAGTTTGTTCAATTCTATTAATAATGGAGATTGTCTGTATTTCTGTCTGTAACAAAAATACGTAATAGATCTACGTCACAGCTTACGTTACAATATTCTTATGCTATATATACCCAAAATTGTGAGTAAGCAATTTTAAAAATTGTTTTTTTACTTTCGTCCTTTTTTTTTTTAAAAAAGTAACAAGAAGTTAACTAAAAAGTTTACAAAAAAATAAATTACCAACGATTTTGTTGTAAAATTGATGTGGGAAAATATTCAAAATAATTGTTTGATTATTATGTGCACGCAACATTTTATTTGAGAGGACGGGGTTCAAATTGTTTTTTTGTTTTTTTACTCCTTTAATAATTATGAGGATTGTCTTACTTATGATACAAAACCCCTGACATTGAATTTTTAACTCCCACCCCTCTCAGGCAATGTTCTTTCAAAATTAATTTTTACGGCGCCCGGAGGGTGTTTTTCTGTTGCTAGTACATCTAAAAAATGTTAGCAACGAGCTGTGTCATTAAATCGAGGTAAAGCAGACTTGTATAATGAAATGGTTAAATGAGCTGCATCTTGCAAACATGTGCTCAATCCTCATCGGAGCACTTGAATATATACTCAACTAGGTATCCGCCTTGTCGTTGGGGATTAGAGTACGCTCACTCTATTTTATAGAAGGGTACTCCCCTAAAAAGCGTGTTGTTCTGGGTTGCTATTTACCCAACCCGTTTGCCAGAGGTAGAATATAGGCAAACGGAGAGCCATCGAAAATAGATTAGCCCTGCGTTTGAGATTAAACTGTATCTGATGCTGAGCCTTCAGTTTTGGGTTCTAGAGTAGTTATTCTCGATTCATTGCCATTACTCCCAGGTCGACTCTGATTTGGAGTGGTTGTTTCTGGTGGGTTGGTGGTTATTTGGTTGAATTTTACGCCATATCAACCTTGTTAGGTATTTTTGGCCGAAAACATTATTTTAATTCATTCTGTTCGGATTCAATTTTTTTCAAACTCAATTTCTTTTAAACACATTTTGATACTAATTTCTTTAAAAATCTATTTAACCCATAGAGAGGACCCCTAACAGGGACTACTATTCAGGTTCAGAGGTAAAAAAAGAGACAGCCACAAATATTCATCCCCCTTTTGGGGGGCATCACGGGTCGCTTACCAACGGTAACAGATGGACCCCATTGGGGAACCTCACCACTCTGCGAGAGGTGAAGTCGGAGAATAATTGTAAAGTGACTTATTGCGGTATTCAGATGAATAAAGAAGGCCTATCTTCCTTTCCCCTTGCGCTTGACCAGGGAGATGTTTTTTGGTGGGGTGGAGCGGCCTCCACCAACCACAAGCTTCCAGATTGTTCTTTATCGCACTATGAGATTACCCCAATCTGTGCTACTGATTTGGTGGGGATAGGAATCGAACCAGGAATTTGCGATAATAAGGTGGATGCTCAACCGAACTAACTAAATCGCTTTCAATAATCTATTTATTTGAAGACTAAGTAAGGACAAAGGGGGAGTGTTGCATGGGGGAGGCATTGTGTCCTAAGAAACCCCAGCCGGCCACTTACGGCCAAGAGGTAGAGCAACCCCGCCTAGATCACAGTTTCCTGGTTCGATACAGTTCCCCACCAACATCAGTGCATTGCAGTAGCACAGATCTCTCTGTCTGGCTCTCACGAAAGGAATTACAGACTCCCTCGTTGTCCGTTCTTGAGATAGATTCACAAACTATTGATTGGAAAAAAAGAATAAAGGATAAGAAAAAAACCCCAAAAAACAAAAACAAAACAAAAAAGACCCCCCCACAGCTGCAGAAATGTAAGACAGTAAGCATAAAAACAGGCAGACAGAAATTTAGTTGGACAAGTTAAGGCCAAAGTAGAGTGTTGCATGTCATGGATTACTCAGCCACAAATTCCGACTAAAGCATCACGGGTGGCTACCCACGAATTAACAGGTAGCTCTATTAGAGGGATTTACACCTGAGATGCATCGGTTATTTTCTGTCCAAAGCGACAGTGCGAGGCAATAAAAAAATAAATAAAAAGGGATGAAAAAAAGAAAAAGAAAAAAAGAAAAAAAAAAGAAGCCTCTCCCCCTACTCAAAGCTGCAGGATAAAAGACAGTTAGCATATAAGCTGCCTGCAAAGAAAGTTAGTTGGGCAGAACAGCGTAGGTCGCCAACGAATCCAATTATTCGAGAGGAAGCGTTCTTGAGCACAATTTGGCTTTTTAGTCACCAACAACGCTAATCGATATCTGCCAGCTTTTGAGTAGGGGGAGAGGCTTCTTTTTTTTTTTCTTTTTTTTTTTCTTTTTTCATCCCTTTTTATTATTTTTTTTATTGCCTCGCACTGTCGGCTTTGGACCAGAAGAATAAACCGACTGCATCTCAGGTGTAAAAATCCCTCTAATAGAGCTACCTGTTAATCGTGGGTAGCCACCCGTGATGCTTAAGTACGGAATTTTTGTGGCTGAGTAATCCATGACATGCAACACTTCTACTTTGGCCCTTACCTGTCCAACTAAATTTCTGTCTGCTGTTTTTATGCTTACTGTCTTTATTTCTGCAGCTGTGGGGGGGGGTCTTTTTTTGTTTGTTTTTGTTTTTTGGGGTTTTTTTTCTTATCCTTTATTCTTTTTCCTAATCCAATAGTTTGTGAATCTATCTCAATGAACGGACAACGAGGGAGTCTATTCTCCTTTTCGTGAGAGCCAGACCAGAGAGATTCTGTGCTACTGCATGCACTGAGGTGGGGACTGGTATCGAACCAGGAAACTTGTGATTCCTAGGCGGGTGCTCACCTCTTGGCCGTAAGTGGCGGCTGGGGTTTCTTAAGGACAGAATGCCTCCCCCATGCAACACTCCCCTTTGGTCCTTACTTAGTCTTCAAATTAATAGATTATTGAAAGCGATTTAGCTTAGTCGGTTGAGCATCCACCTTATTAATCGCAAAATTCCTGGTTCGATTCCTATCCCCACCAAATCAGTAGCACAGATTGGGTAATCTCATAAGTGCGATAAGACATCTGGAAGCTTGTGGTGGGTGAGGCGCTCCACCCCAACAAAAAACAATCTCCCTGGTCAAGCGCAAGGGGAAAGGAGATAGGCCCCCTTCTTATTCATCTGATACCGGCAATAAGTCACTTTACAATTATTCTCCGACTTCACCTCTGCAGAGTGGTGAGGTCTCCCCAATGGGGCCATCTGTTTACCGTTGGTAGCGACCCGTGATGCTTAAGGATGGAATATTTGTGGCTGTCTCTTTTTTTACTCTGACCTGAAGTAGTAGTCCCTGTTAGGGTCCTCTCTATGGGTTAAATAGATTTTTAAGAAATGAGTATCAAAAATGTGTTTAAAAAGAAATTGAGTTTGAAAAAAATTGAATACCGAACAGAATGAATTAAAATAAATGTTTTCGGCATAAAATAACCTAACAACGGTTGATATGCCGTAAAATTCAACCAAATAACCAACCAACCCACCAGAAACAACCACTCCAAATCAGAGTCGACCTGGGAGTAATGGCAATGAATCGAGAAATAAATACTCTAGAACCCCAAAACTGAAGGCTCAGCATCAGATACAGTTTAATCTCAAACGCAGGGCAATCTATTTTCGATGCTTTCCGTTTGCCTATATTCTACCTCTGGCAAACGGGTTGGGTAAATAGCAACCCAGAACACACGCTTTTTAGGGGGAGTACCCTTCTATAGGAAATAGAGTGAGCGTACTCTAATCCCCAACGACAAGGCGGATACCTAGTTGAGTATATATTCAAGTGCTCCGATGAGGATTGAGCACATGGTTTGCAAGATGAGCTCATTAACCATTTCATTATACAGTCTGCTTTACCTCGATTTAATGACCACAGCTCGTTGCTAACATTTTTTAGATGTACTAGCAACAGAAAACACCCTCCGGGCGCCGTAAAAATTAATTTTTGAAAGACATTGCCTGAGAGGGTGGGAGTTAAAAATTCAATGTCAGAGGGTTTGTATCATAAGTAAGACAAATCCTCATAATTATTAAAGGAGTAAAAAAAACAAAAAACAATTTGAACCCCGTCCCTCTCAAATAAAATGTTGCGTGCACATAATAATCAAACAATTATTTTGAATATTTTCCACATCAATTTTACACAAAATCGTTGGTATTTATTTATTTGTAAACTTTTTAGTTAACTTCTTGTTACTTTTAAAAAAAAAAAGGACGAGAGTAAAAAAACAATTTTTAAAATTGCTTACTCACATTTTGGGTATATATAGCATAAGAATATTGTAACGTAAGCTGTGACGTAGATCTATTACGTAGTTTTTGTTACAGACAGAAATACAGACAATCTCCATTATTAATAGAATTGAACAAACTGTAGAATGATATCGTGTGGAAATATATACAAAACAGTTCCCAACGAATTAACAAGAACACTATGTATTCACTGAACAAACTTAATTAGAGCAGAAATGCAAAAGGAATAAAAGCTAAAAAGAAGCATATGCATAGCTATACAAGGAAAAAGTCCTAATATGTATAGAGAGTTATTGGGTCTGTTGTTTAAAAAAGTAAGTTTGTTTTTTAAATCACATGTTGAGCACGAGTTCTGTGTGCCATGAGGTTACTGGGTTGAGAAGCCCCCCTGTCACGTAGACAGGAGAATAGCTCTTAGCTTATTAAGGCTAGAAGTTGAAAAAGTGAAAAAGAATTTTTAACTTAGCCACTTCTGGTGTTATAAGGCTGCTTGGTACGCCACCTAACTCCGGGAGAATCGGGAAGAGAAAGTATTTAAATCCCACAAGCCATAACAAAGCATAAAAAAGGATACTTAACAAATTTTGAAATGAAAAATGGTATGCCACCTAGCACCTAACGGGGGACACGGGAAGAGAAAGGAATGTAAATCCTACAAACTATTAAAAAGCATAAGAAACAAGACTTAATAAATTTGATTTAATAAAGATACGCCACCTAGTACCTAACGGGAGAAACGAGATGTGAAAGGAATGTAAACCCTACAAACCATAACAAAGAATAAGAAACTAGATTTAACACATTTTGGAATTGAAAATGGTACGTCACCTAGCACCTAACGGAAGAAACTGGAAGAGAAAGGAATGTAAATCCTACAAATGGTAACAAAACATAAGAAACAAGACTTAACAAATTTTGAAATTAAAAATGGTACACCACCGAGCACCTAACGGGAGAAACGGCATACGTATATACTCAAGAACCCCGATGAGGATTGAGCACAGAAGGTCTGCAAGCTGAGATTGTTAACCATTACATTATGCAGTCTGCTTTACCTCGAATTAAAGACCTCTTGATGACATCCTTTTTCTCCCGCGTGTGCTGTTATTCACATTCACCATCGGGACGGGGGAGGGGCTTTTTTTTCTTTTTCTTTTTCTTTTTCTTTTTCTTCTTTTTTTTGCGTTATTTACACGAGGATTTGGATAATTCTGTTACATGACGCGCCGGGCAAATAGGAATGTCGTTCAAATGATAAGAGCCCTTCATATATCTGTCGTGACCCCTGGTCACTAAACGCTAGAACTGTCCACCCTTTTATCCAGTAAGCATCCCAGACCGTTTTTCTACAAGCATCGAGTTACCGTCACTCTGCGCGGCCGGTGCGAGCAGCGAGCCACACTCGCCGTGTCAACCCAACCCAAACTTACTGCTCTTTTCGACTCTCTATCACCCGCTCCACCTTCTTTACGTCAACCAGCCCCCCTCACACACACACACCCCCGGTGCCTCTAAACCTGTCTAAGAGCCTTCAGAAAAAGGCATTATATTAACATAAGCCACTGACCGCCCCCCATTCCGTGAGAGAAAGGGTAGAGGCCGACAAGATGCAAAACGGGGAAATAGAAGGGTTTGGGTGGGGGGTGAGTTTTTCGGTTTTACAAGATCTAAGCATCGGTAAAGTTATCAAGTGAAACAGCTCAGTATATCCCCGGTACCTATTCAATTAATGTAATCAACTGACTCATCAGAAGGGGATGGGGGGGGTAGAAAGGGTATTAGTTGTATGAGTGGGGATAGATAAATAGATAGATAGATAGATAGATACGAATATAGAGATATTCAGAAGAGAGACTGAAAGAGAAATGTATATACTACTACAGACAGCTATCATAAAATTATATATATATATATATATATATAATATATATATATATATATATATATATATATACATATATATATATATATATATATATATATATATATATATATGAAAGTAAGTAAACAAACAATGTGTTTATTTTTTATATGGCCTTTTTAGCCGACAATATTTGGAGGATATGTGCTTAATTGAAAAAATAATTAGTTAATAATTAATGAATTTAGGCGGGCATATATTTTTAAATGTAAGGCTAAACAAATGTAAGGCTAAACAATAGGTCGAAATGTACATACAGGGATTGACATTTTCTCGATTTGTTTAGCCTTACATTTGAACATATATATCCCGCCTAAACTCATTATCCCTGGATAGATAGATAGATATGAACAAATTGAAATAGATAGATTGGGAAATCCTGCGTTAGCTAACTAGCTAACTAGATAGCTCGCTTGATAGATAGATAGATAGATAGATAGATAGATGTGAAAATCCCTGGATAGATAGATAGATATGAACAAATTGAAATAGATAGATTGGGAAATCCTGCGTTGGGTAACTAGATAGCTCGCTTGATAGATAGATAGATAGATAGATAGATAGATGTGAAAATCCCTGGATAGATAGATAGATAGATAGATATGAACAAATTGAAATATATAGATTGGGAAATCCTGCGTTAGCTAACTAACTAACTAGATAACTCGCTTGATAGATAGATAGATAGATAGATAGATAGATAGATGTGAAAATCCCTGGATAGATAGATAGATATGAACAAATTGAAATAGATATATTCGGAAATCCTGCGTTAGCTAACTAGATAGCTCGCTTGATAGATAGATAGATAGATAGATAGATAGATAGATAGATAGATGTGAAAATCCCTGGATAGATAGATAGATATGAACAAATTGAAATAGATAGATTGGGAAATCCTGAGTTAGCTATCTAGCTAACTAGATAGATCGTTTGATAGATAGATAGATAGATAGATAGATAGATAGATATGAAAATTCCTGGATAGATAGATAGATATGAACAAATTGAAATAGATATATTCGGAAATCCTGAGTTAGCTATCTAGCTAACTAGATAGCTCGCTTGATAGATAGATAGATAGATAGATAGATAGTTAGATAGATAGATAGATAGATAGATAGATAGATGTGAAAAACCCTGGATAGATAGATATGAACAAATTGAAATAGATAGATTGGGAAATCCTGAGTTAGCTATCTAGCTAACTAGATAGCTCGCCTGATAGATAGATAGATAGATAGATAGATAGATAGATAGATAGATATGAAAATTCCTGGATAGATAGATAGATATGAACAAATCTAGAAAACTAGAAATAGATAGATTGTGAAACCCTGCGTTAGCTATCTAGCTATCTAGCTAACTAGATAGTTCGCTTGATAGATAGATAGATAGATAGATAGATAGATAAGTGTGAAAATCTCAGGATAGATAGATAGATAGATAGATAGATAGATAGATAGATCATGTATGGCGTGCTGTTATTGTTGTAAGATTTGTATGCAGACCCCCAACCAATCCTAGCAATTACTGAACTTGTCGAATCTCCGAAAAGCCAGTCGGAAGGTGCCTGCGCATAATATAAAAACATTTTTAATTCAGTCCGCAATCTAAGTAGCCCCCCCTCCCCTCCCTATCATTGGTTGTTTTTTCATGGTAAATGTATGAAATTCATGAAAGCCATCACTAAATTTGTTTATTTTCGCACTCACGCTAACAGGTTTTTCTTTTAAACTTGGTATATTTTTTTCCTTGAATGATTTTTAATACTGTTTTTGAAGGAGAGTGCAATTCGTGTTTAATGGAGGAAAGAGTGTTGACTTAAATATCTCACTAAATGTCAAAAGGTTTCCTTATATGAATCATTATCTTTGGCAAAGACTTCTGATGTATATATATATATATATATATATATATATATATATATATATATGTGTGTGTGTGTGTGTGTGTGTGTGTGTGTGTGTGTTAAATGGGCGTTATTACGAAGCATTAAAAATATATAAATGAATGAACTCGATATTATGGAGTATTGGATTCACTTATTTTTTAATTATTTTTTGTCATAAATTTTCAGGTTCGTTAGATACCCTTATCAAATGAATGTTATTCCTGTTTTAACGCTTCCTTGTCTCTGTGTTTATCGACAGTGGCAGCGTCTGTGAAATATTTATAATAATGGAGAATTCCGATGTCTGCGTTCAATCCCTTCACGTGTGTTTGTAATTTTAGAATCCATTAAGTTTCTGATTGTTTTCTAGATTGCGTTGTTGGAAATGCGTGTTCTAATAAAATGCATTTGAGGTGTGTAAGGTTGTGTGATAAGGTGTTAAAATGAAGTGCTATTGTACTATGCGGGGATTTGAGATTTATAGTGGATTTGTGGTTATTTAGTCTTAGTCTAAAGGGTGTTGATGTTTCTCCCACATATCCACTATTTCTGCATTGTGTGCAGTATATATAGTATATGATGTTAGCGCTATCGCATGTTAAGTGTGGCGGACGGATTGTTATGTTTGTGTAGGGTATTTTTATTTCGGTTTCCGTATGTATGTATATATATATATATATATAATATATATATATATTATATATATATAATAAGTGTTGTTACGGGTCTAGCAGGAGAAAATTAAATATTTTATTTTTTAAAAGTTCCGCAAAAGGATTATGTTTTTGTTTTTTTTAATTATTATTTTACATTTGCGACACATGTTTCAGATTTTCTGTTTCAAACAGAATATGGTTAATTAACGGCTGAAGAAGACATCAGAAAATATGGAACATGTGTCGCAAATGTAAAATATAATAACATTTTAAAATAAATATAATCTATATTTCGCACCTTTCTTTTATTATAATATATATAATATATATATATATATATAATATATATATATATATATATATATATATGAAGGCAACTTGAAATATTAGCTTAAATGAAGAAGGAATATTAAAAGCAACACAATATCTATCACTTTGAATTTTGGTTTTTATTCCTTATATATTTACATGCTTCCAATAAAATCCAAAAAGTTTCCCAACATCCAATTAAACTTTATTATTGAAAGATTAAGTATATTTTTATATGATACTATCAAAAGTACCAAAGAGTGAGTGAGGGGAAAACAGGGGTAAGGGAGAAAATAAGAGGAACATGATTTATCAAATTAAAAAAAAATATCTCCAAGATTTTGTATAGTAAAATCCAGCAAAACTTTCATTTATTATTGTAGACAGACTGCAGATGCAAGGGATTTTCAAAGACAAGAATCTTTTGGTGGAAATAAATTAATAACCATTAACGTGACCGATATTTAAGCTTTTCTTTTATCAATTTTACACTTCAAACACACACACACACACACACACACACACACACACACACTCACTCACTCACTCCGCACGCACGCACGCACGAACTCACACACACGCACACATATATATATATTTATGGAGGCGCGTGGTCTAATGGTTACAGTCGAGAAAATGGACTTTCCAACGCGAGTTCAATTCCTGGACGAAGCTGTTGGAATTTCACATGGCGCTAATACCCTTGGGAAAGGTATGAATCCAATTCTTCCTCCAGCTATGGGTAAATAGCAGGGCAGACTGGACTCTATAACCATGGCTAGGTAACCAGTCTAGGAGAAGGAAAAGTCTGAATTCAAACCTGTTAAACTCCGCTTAAGAAATCGACCTTGTGTCGCATCTTGCTCGTGTGGAGGGGTGGGTAAATATATATATATATATATATATATATATATATATATATAGTAAAATATCTACCTACCTCCCTCAACTCTCTTCCCATCTGATTTCCTTCTTATCTTCCCCAAAGATGTCCCCTATAACCAATCAAATCTTCCCCTCACCACAAAACTTACCCACCTACCTACTTCCCTCTTCTATAAAACAACTTGTATGATCCGACAATTCAAATAAAAGCTGAAAAGCCGGGTTCAAAACTCCAGCGAAATAGTATTGCCTGA
>CM042175.1:15685087-15689535 GCA_023376005.1 Doryteuthis pealeii
AGATATTCTGGTATTTCTTCAGTCTTGTCATACATATATTGTATACAATATATATATTTATACATATACACATTACATAGGTTATGCGTGTTTTCTGTAATTTTGCTGTTATGTTAAATATTTATAGTTTTTTATGTATATTATAGATATATATATATAATATATATATATATATATATATATACATATAATAATAATATATATATATATATGAAATAGGTATGAGTGTAGTAGAATCCGACCAGTATGTGGAGGTAAAAGGATAGTGAACAAGAAATGATAATCAAGACAAAACTAAGAGTTGAAATATTTCGTCCGATTTATACGGGACACCCTTCCTCCCTTGAACTACCCCTGTACACATCTACTCCCAAACCTCTCTCTAACTTCCTTGTAAACTATCCCCACACTTCATTCATGTCAAGCCCTATCCTCCCTCCCTTCACTTCCGCTACTAAACACACCACCCCCTCACCAAATCACATGTACTTGCACGTAATTTTGCTTTCAATAAAAATCTTTGGGCTGATGATGTCCGTATAAATCGGACGAAATATTCAACTCTTTAGATTTGTCTTGAGTTTCATTTCTTGTTCAGTATCCTTTACCTACCTCATATATATATATATATATATATATATATATATATATATATATTATTATAAGTTAAGAAGCAAGGAAATGAATTCCGACGGTATAAGTTATAATAAAAGGATATGAAAACACACAATACTGTAAAATAGAAAATATTTTATATCATTATCATAGCAAATTGAACAATATTACGATTTAATAAAATCATCTGAACATAAGATATCATATCAAACGAGGTTCGTCTAAACAAACCGCCCTAGTAAACATATTTTAGACCATAACCATACCTTTGTTTTAAGGGATATGCCAAATATCTAACTCCACAATACACAATAGAACACTACGTAGAATTATGGAATTACTTGTTGTATTTCTCATACATCAAACCACCCCCAAAGATAAAGGCTTTTGTAATATATCCCCTTATTTAGCGACGCTTTGTACTCAGAAAATCATAAATCCCCTTCACATAACCATTTCGAACGTTACTTCCCATAAACGATAAATTTCACAATCCCAATAAACCCTTACACCATTCATATTTTTTACATTATCTATATAAAAAAAAATAGTTGAAAAAAATATTCTTTTCTGAAATCACGTTGCAGGTCTGACCATTGAACGGGATTAAAAACTCTTCCTGTTTGAAAAAGAGAGTATTGGTCATATTATTATGAATTTTGAAATATGTCTTCTTCTTTCAAAAACTGTACATTAAAAAGAATATACATTTATGTCGTTGACGAAGAAACAGCGTAGGGATGTCTATGAAGAAATGATACGCATGACTTGTACGCTTTTTGAAACATCAATGTTTTTCGTTTTTTATTCAAATTATCAGCTCCCTCTCAAATGAGTCTGCTGGTTTTAAAAACCAAGCTCTGATTGAGATTTTTATAAATCGCAAAAATTTTTCATTTAACAGGCATTTGTGTGTTTTCATATACTATCTATACTTATACCGTCGCGATTTCATTTTTCCTTAATATGTAAATGTATAGTATCCAGTTTGCTGCTTAAACTTTTCCGTTATATGGGCATTGGTAAAATCATCGAAAGGTGATATTATGTTTTTTAAAACATAGCAATAGTTAATATTTAGTAATAGTCAAAGTTGGAAAAAGAGGTTAAGGGCCTACCATATTTCAATCTCAACTATCTCATTAATTTAATAAAAAAGATTATTATGATTAGTAATAGAGGAAAAGATTGGATCATATGACCTTTAGCACCCCCTTTGCGAAATTCGATCATAAGATATTTTTCCATTTATAACTCCAAAACCGGTTGTTTGTTAACCAGATGATTTTTTAGATTTTGTTAAATATTATAAAACTAAACCCCTAACCCTAATTTTCTTATCCCTAACCCTAAATCCCTAAATAAAACAAACCGGATTTTACGGTTTAAATGGAAAAATATCCTAATGAAATCGATTTTGCAAACGGGTGCCATAAAGGTTATATGTCCCAAAAGATTTAAGGGTCTGACCATGGTTTCACTCTCAATGATCTCATCAAACCTACATTTATACTTGTAAACTAAGTCGATGTTCAGTTTTTCTAAGTTGAATAACATTTCAATTATGGAGGCGCGTGGTCCAAAGTGGTTAGTCTTAGAAATGGACTCGATCGACCCAGAGTTCAAATCCGGACGAAGCTGTTTGGGATTCACATAGAGCTAATACTCTTGGAAAGTATGAATCCAACTAATCTGTTCCCTCCAGCCCTGGTAAAACAGTAAGGACAGACTGGGCTCTTAACCTTGGCTAGGGAATTAGTCTAGGAGATGGAAAAACTCTAAATTTCAAACTGCTAAAACTCCGTTTAGAAATTGACCTTGTGTCACATTCTTTGCCCGTGCAGAGAGTTCGTAAATATATATTTCAACTGAGAAAAACTGAACAACAGACAGGACTTAGTTTAGTATGGGCTACCCTGGTGAGACCCTTAACTCTTTTTTCACTATTATTCATTACTAATGATGATATATATATGATATATATATATATATATATATATATATATATATATATATATATATATAATATATGAAATGGGCCCAGACTGTTTCTACTATGTTTCATAGCTGGAGCGATTTGTGAAATTTGCAGGACAGCCTAAGTCAGAATTCGAACTCCTCTCACCGTTACCTTTCTAAGGACGTTAGCCATTGCAAATTATGACTTGCTTTCCGTCTTTTTGTCTTTACAAGTGTATGAGATTTGCGCTATCTCGCATCGACACGAGCATATATAAGTAAAGTACACAGTTCCTTAATTGTACGACCGTCGCTCCATCTTGGCAACACGCCCTGGTTAAAAATGAAACCTTCAAATCAATCCAAGATGGAATGCCAAAATTAAATCTGATTATCTGGATTGCTCATCCGCTGAATTCAGCTAAATATGAACCATTCCATTTTTATTATAAAGAAAGAAAGGGAAGAAAAGGGAAATGGCAGTCAGGAAAAAGATATAAGAAAGAAAGAAAGAAAGCAAGAAAGAGAGTTAGAAAAGAGATGGAGCATTAAAAGTGATATTGTTTTCATTGAAACGTAATGAAAAGATGAAAGAAGGAAAAAAAGAGTGTGAGAGAGTTTAAAAATCAGATTAAATTTACTTTTTTGATATTCCCATTTTTTTTTTATTATGTTTTCTATTTGCTTTACAAATGTCAAATAATCTTCAGCCCTAAATACACTTGTTTGTTTTTTTTTTTAAAGATTTATTAAAAATCAACAAAGTAAGAAATGGACAAACGGCTTGCATTTCCCAATCAGGTAATAAAGGTGACCTCGGAATCTCTAAGAACTCAGAGTTGTAACTCTCCCTATCATAGCTGCCTAAAGTTATAATGCATCTTCTCAATTGCATCCGACCTGAAAGTAGAGGAAAAGTATATAATATTATATATATATATAATTATATATATATATATATATACGTCGAAATAAAAAAATAGAAGAAGAAAATGTTGAATGGCATAAAATAGGATTAATTTTATTTTATATATATATATATATATATAATATATATATATATATATAGATATATATATATATATATATATATACTGAAATTTTAGCATATGAAAACGTTGTGTAATAATTAAATCATCATGGATGTAAAGTACAAAATAAAGTCCTCCGTGGCCTTAAAGTCTACCAGCCAGAAGGCCACGAGAGATGTCTATCCCCTTTTTACTAGCACTAGACAAGAGAATATTAGGCGTCTGCGGCTGGGAGCACCTCACCTACCATCAGCTCCTCACTTTACCGCAGAGATCCCATACTACTATACACTGAGTTGAAAGGGCCGGTTTATCCGAACCCGGGAACTTTGTGGTTCCACGTTCGCAAATATTGTCAATATGTCTTCAGTATTCACACGCATTGAACAGTCACATTAAAAAGTTCGAAACGTTATCCATCCTCGTTTCTATCCCCTTAAAACCATTCGTCAAGTCAAGCGTGGAAACATCTGCATTTTTGGTTTAGGTTTTTTCTTTTTATGTCCTTAAAAAGCACTTTGTTCATTTACTCCACTTCCCTCGGAGCTTAAGTTCTTTTCTGCACTTGTACTTTTTAAATCCAAGTCTCGTCTCATAAAAGATTTTTATGATTTTTCCAGCCTGGGACGCAAACATAAGGTACCCAGACATAAGATTTCTTCTTTTATATTTATTTATATTTATTCCTACAAAATAAACTTGGTATGGTTGTAAAAAAAGAACGAGAAATTCAAAGATAAAACAAAGGAGAAAGCTTGTTCGTCATGGTTGGCTTGATGAAGTAGTTTTTTTTTTACCAGCTTTTTTTTATCGCCTTTTTTTTTTTTTGTTCAATATCTCTCT
>CM042175.1:15689635-15704635 GCA_023376005.1 Doryteuthis pealeii
GAGAGTAATATTTTCTTTCTTTCTTTTTCTTTCTTTCTTTTTTTTCCCTTTCTCTCTCTCTCTCTCTCTCTCTCTCCTCCTATCCCTTCACTCTCAGAGAGAGACGAAGAAGATGAGAAGAGACGAGAGAGAGAAAGGAGAGAAGAGAGAAGAAAGAGAGAGAGTAACTTTTTTTTCGTTCTGTCTTTCTTTCTTTTGGTTCTTCTTTTTTCTCCCATTCTCAGTTGACGCCTCTCCTTCTTCTTTCCTTACACTCTTCTTCCTCGCACTTGTACACAACATCACGTGATGAGACAGAAAAAAGGGTAAAGGATTAGCTATTAATTGTCGTTTCAAATTGGCGGATGACTGAAATGGGTTGGCGGGTTCAGAGATAGCTGTGAAAAGGAATCCATTGTTCATCATCCGGGCCTTTGATGTGACAGGACTCTACGAAGGGCGTTCGTAATTAGTCAAACGTCGCCTGCTCGCAACAATTGGGATATCCTCGCCACACATCAATCTTAATCTTTTTGCTGTCTCATCATTCTTCTAGAACCTCCACGGTATCTAATCTATCTAACTACACAGGCGTGCCACGCGAAACCACTTCCCCCCGTCTGCTGACCCCGACCAACAAAAAAGGAGAGTTCGACTTGCTCTCCCTGTCCCCCTAACTGCACCCTAATGTCCCGATAACCCTTCTCGAAATGTCATTCACTTTTATCCTCCGATCCATTGCAATCAAGGGTTCAGAGACATTTTGGTGTTTTATTTATTTGTTTTTATTAAAAATGTTTTTGCTTATTTATTGTTCTTTTTTTCCCGTTTAATCAACGCATTTGAAATCCATTTTAGATTCGTTCTTTCTTTTTCAACTGCGTTTCCTTCCTTTCTTTTTATTTATCTTTCTTTGTCATATTTCCTTTCTTTCTTCTTCTTTCTTTCTTTCTTCTTTTCTTTCTATTGCTTTCCCTTCTTTCCTATTATTTTATGTTTTGCGTTATTGTTCATTTTTCTTTCTTGTTTTTCTTCTTTCTACTGCGGTTTCTCCCTTACTTTTATGTTTCTTTCGTTCTTTTCTTTCTCCAACTGCGGTTTCCCTTCTTTCTTCTGTATTTTTCTTTCTTTGTCATCTTTCTTTCTTCAATTAATTTTCCTTCTTTTTCTTTATTTTATGTTTTCGTGACATTTTCTTTCTTTCTTTCTTTCTATTATTTTTTTTTTCCAACTGCGATTTCCTTTCCTTTCTTTTCTTTTATTTTGTCTTTGTCATCTTCTGTCTTCTTTCTTTCTTTCTGTCTTTCTATTGCTTCCTTCTTTACCTTTATTTTATTGTTTTTGCGTCATTTTTCATTTTTTTTCTTTCTTTTTTTTCTTTCTTTCTACTGCGTGGTCTCCTTCTGTATGTTTTCTTTCGTTCGTTTCTTTCTTCAACTGTGTTTCCTTCCTTCTTTGTATTTTACTTTCTTTGTCATCTTCCTTTGCTTTCTTTCTTTCTTTCTATTAATTTTCACTGCGTTTCCTTCTTTCTTTTTCATTTTATTTTCTTTGTCACTTTCTTTCTTTCTTTCTTTCTTCTTTCTACTGCTTTCCTTATTTCCCTTTATTTATGTTTTGCTTATTTTGCTTTTTCTTCTCTTTTTTCTTTCTTCTCAGCGTTTCTCCTTCTTTTATGTTTCTTCGTTCTTTCTTTCTCAACTGCGTTTCCTTCTTTCTTTTAATTTCATCTTTCTTGTCATCTTTCTTTCTTCTTTCTTTCTTCTTTCTTTCCTTATCTTTTATCAAGTTCCTTTCTGTCTCTTTATTTTATGTTTCGCACACTTTTCTTTCTTTCTTTCTACTGGTTTCATTCTTTCTCTTTAATTTTTTACGTTATTTTTCTGGTCTTTCTTTCTTTCCTTTCTTTTGAAATTTCTTCTTTACTTTCTTTCCTTAACAGCGGACGAGCTTTCTTTTCTATCCTATTATTCTTTATCGTATTTTTCTTTCTTTCTTCCTTTCTTTCTTTACTTTGTGTCTTTTTCAAACAGCCATTCCTCTTCTTTCTCTTACCTTTATTTATCTCTTTTGACGTTCTTTTTTTCTTTTCTAAATACGGCTTTTCTTTTATTCTATCAGTTGGTCAGTCTTTCTTTCTTTACTTTTTATTTCCTATCATTTTCTTTATTTCCCATTCACTTCCCCATGTATCAATATACCTTATATCTCTTCTTCTTCTCTTCTTCTTCTTCTTCTTCTTCTTCTTCTTCTTCTGCTTCTTCTTCTTCTTTTCGTTCCTTCCTTTTTCTTCGTCTTCTCTTCCTTCTTTTCATTCTGCCTCATTTTCCTTCTTTCTTCTTATCTTCTCTTTCTTCTTCTGTCTTCGTGTCTTCTCTTTCTATCTTCTTTCTCTCTTTCTTCTTTTCACTTTTTTCTTCTTCTTTTCTATCTTCTTCTTCTTTCTCTTCTTCTTCTTCTTTTTGTCCTTCCTTTTCTTCGTCTTCTTTCCTTCCTTTCTCCTCATTTTACCCTTCTTCTTCGTCTTCTTCTTCTTCTTCTTCTTCTTCTTCTTCTGTCTTCTTCTTCTTCCGTCCTTCTTCTTCTTCTTCTTCTTCCTTCTCCTTCTGAATATTACGTTGATTTATACCCACATATGATTTTACTTTAGCTTTTATTGTGGAAAATGATTTGTTAAGTTTTTTTAACCACCTCTCCGGTTGTTTGGATTTGATTGACTCTGTTTTGCCAGTCTCCACTAATTTCCTTCATATAAAGCACTTGCCAAACAAACGTGCATACATACAGACATACGTACAAAATGTTTTCTCCTCCCCCCCATATATATATACTACTATATATATATATATTATATCATATTCTGCATGATTACTTTATTTTATTTCAGATATCGTCCCTTTTTTTTCCACCCTTATCACCCATCGTTGCTACCCCTTCTTCTTCGACCTATCGGATAACTTTTCCCAGATCCTCATGGTCCCTCATAGCTTTTATCCATCTTTTAAAACCCCGACCACCGCCCTTTCTTTATATTCCCTATTTCTTCTCAAACTCTTCATCTACACAAATTACCCCACCCCTATTTCTGTACTCTACTCATGCCAAATCCTGACCTGCGACCTCACACATAACCTTTACACTTTTGCGGCACGCGATTTTTTGTGGGTCTCTTTCTCATGTAAGTACTCAAAATTGGCTCCCACATTTCGCAACTGCATATGGATGAACAAAAAAAAAATGCGCGATAAGAAAAAGCTAGAGTAAAAAAAAAAAACTACTTCATCAATAAGCCAACCTGACGAACACAGCTTCTCCTTTGTTTTATCTTGAAATTTCTCGTTCTTTTTTACAACAAATACCAAGTTTATTTTGTAGGGAATATTATATAAATAAATAAAAAATATAAGAAAATCTATGTTCTTGGGTACCAGTTTGCTCGAATCAGGCTCGGAAAAATCATGAAAAACGTTTTATGAGACGAGACTGTGGATTCAACAGTACCAAAGTGCAGAAAGCTAACCTTAAAGCTCCGAGGGAAGTGATAAATGAACAAAGTGCTTGTTAAGGAAAAAAAGAAAACCTAACCAAAAATGCCAGATGTTTCACCCTCTTCTTTTGTTGTTTTCTAACGCTTTGGACTTGACGATGGTTTTACGGATTAGAACGAGGATGGTACATACGTTGACTTTTTTATGTGGACTGTGTCAAATGCCTGTGAATACTGAGGACATATTTTGACAATATCTGCGACGTGAACCACCAAAGTTCCGGTTCGATATCCGGCCCTTGTCAACTGCAGTGCATTCAAGTAGTATGTGGATCTATGCGGTAAAGGAGGAGCTGTATGTAGGTGAGGTGCCGCCAGCTCAGACGGCTAAATAACCTCCTTGGTCTAGTGCCTAGTAAAAAGGGGATAGACTCACTCCTGTCTGGCTGCATACCGACATATTACAGGCCACCGAGGGACTTTAGTTTGTACTTTTAAAGATTCCAATTTTAACAAAGTTTCATTATGTTAAGTTTTCGTATATATATTATATTTATGATATATATTATATATTATTATATATATATAATATATAATATATATTAAAATCCTATTTTATCCCATTCAAACATTTCTTTCCTCTATTTTTTCATTTTCGAATATATATATATATATATATTTATATATATATATATATATAATATACGAGTATACTTTCTCTACTTTCAGTCGTGCAATGAGAAGATGGCATTATAAACTTTAGCAGCTATGACAGGAGGAGTTACAACCCTGTAGTTCTTCCGAGGTCACCTTTATCATGTGATGGGAAAACTGCAGCCGTTTGTCCATTTCTTACTTTGTTGGTTTTAATAAATCTTTAAAGAATAAACCAGTGTATTTAGGGCCGAAATTTATCCGCTTGACATTTTAAGAAAAGGAGACATAAAAAAGAAAAGGAAAATTACAAAAAAAGTATATAATCTTGATTTAATCTCTCTCATACACTTTTTCCTATCTTCATCTTCATTATGTTCAATTGAAACATATCACTTCTAACTGCTCACCCTTATTCCCTTAACTCTCTTTCTTTCTTTCTTTATTCTTTCTTATATCTTTTCTGTCTACCATTTCTTTTTCTTCCTTCTTTCTTTATAATAAAAATGAATGATTCATTATTTAGTCTGAAATTCGGCGGGATAAGCAATGCATATAATCAAGACTACATTTTGCCATCTTGCATCTATGGCATGATACTTGACGAGTTATAAGTTTTAAACCACGAGCGTGTTGCAAGACTGACGACCGGTCGCTACAATTAAGGAACTGGCCGTATTTACCTATATATGCTCGTGTCGATGCGAGACTAGCGCAATTCTCATACACTGTGTAAAGACAAAAGAGACGGGAAGCAAGTCATAATTTGCAATGCTAACGTCTTAGAAAAAAAGGTAACGGTGAGAGGAGCTTCGAATTCTGAACTAGGCTGTCTGCATTTCACATCCTCCAGGCTATGGAAACATAGTAGAGCAGTCTGGGCCATTCATATATAATAATAATATATATATCTATATATATATATATATATATATATATAATATAATATATTATATATCATTAACCACGTAATAAATAATAGTTGAAAAGGCGTTAAGCCTGTACTACAAGGTACTAATACTACAAAACGAAGTCGCTTGTTCTGTTGTTCAGTTTTTTCTCAGTTGAAATATATATTACGAACCTCTCTGCACCGGGCAGAATGTGACACAACGTCCAATTTCTTAAACGGCAGTTAGAAGGTTGAATTTAGAGTTTTCTATCTCCGTAGATTAATTACCTAGCTAAGGTTAAAGAGCCCAGTCTGTCTACTACTGTTTACCCAGGGATGGAGGGGACAATAGTTGGATTCTACCTTTCCCAAGAGTATTAGCTCTATGTGAAATCCAAACAGCTTCTTCCAGGCATTTGAAACTTCTGGTCGACGAGTCCATTTCCTAGACTAACCATTGGACACGCGCCTCCATAATTGAAATGTTATTCAAACTTTAGAAAAACTGAACATCGACTTAGTTAAGTATAATGTAAGTTCTGATGAGATCATTGATAGTGAAAACCATGGTAGACCCTTAAATCTTTTGGACCAATATAACCTTTAGGCACCCCTTTTGCAAAATCGATTCATTAGGATATTTATTCCATTTACACCGTCAAAATCCGGTTGTTTGTTAGGGATTAGGGTTAGGGGTAAGGATTAGTGTTAGGGGTTAGTTTTATAATTTAAAAAATCTAAAAATCATCTGTTAACAAACAACTGGGTTTTGACGTTGTAAATGGAAAAATGTCCTTATGAATCGATTTCGCAAAGGGGGTGCCTAAAGGTCATATGATCCAATATTTTCCTCTATTACTATCACTAATAATCTTTTTTATTAAATTAATGAGATAGGTAAGATTGGAACTATGGTAGGCCCTTAACTCTTTCCAACTTTGACTATTACTAATATTACTATTGCTATGTTTTTAAAAAAACATAATGTGCACCTTCCGATGATTTACCATATAATGGAAAAGTTGTAGCAGCAACTGGATACTATATATATACAAATATATAAGTTAAGAGAAAGGAAATGAATCCGACGGTATAAGTATAGATAAAAGTATATGAAAACACACAATGCTGTTAAAATGAAAATATTTTATATAATATTCATAGCTAATATTGAACAATATTTCGATTTATAAAAATCATCATCAGAGCTTGTTTTTAAACCAGACTCATCGAGAGGGGAGCTGAAAATAATTTGAATTAAAAACGAAAAACATTGATGTTTCAAAAAGCGTACAAGTCATGCGATCATTTCTTCATTAGCACATCCGCTACGCGTTTCTCGGTCAACGACATAATGTATATCTTTTAATGTAACAGTTTTTGAAAGAAGAAGACATATTTCAAATTCAAAAATAGACAAACTCTCTTTTTCAAACAGGAAGAGTTTTAATCCGTTCATGGTCAGCCTGCAACGGACTTTTTCAGAAAAGAAATATTTTTTCAACTATTTTTTTTTTATATAGATAATGTAAAAAAATATGAATGGTGTAAGAGTTTATTGGGATAATGTGAAATTTAAAATCGTTAGGAAGTATACGTCGGAAATGGTTATGTGAAGGGATTTTATGATTTCTGAGTACAAGCGTCGCTAAATAAGGGGATATATTACAAAAGCCTTTTCTTTGGGGGATGGTTTGATGTATGAGAATAACACAAGATTCCATAATTCTACGTAGTGTTCTATTGTGTATGTGAGTTAATATTTTGGCACCTTTAAAATCAAAGGTATGGTTATGGTCTAAAATATGTTTAGCTAGGGCGTTGTTTAGAGAACCTCGTTTGATATTGATATCTATGTTCAGATGATTTTATAAAATCGAAATATTGTTCAATATTAGCTATGAATATGATATAAAAATATTTTCTATTTTAACAGTATTGTGTGTTTTCATATCCTTTTATCTATACTTATACCGTCGAATTCATTTCCTTGGTCTTAACTTATATATATATATATTATATATATATATATATATATATATATAATAATATATATATATATGAGGTAGGTTAAAGGATAGTGAACAAGAAATGATAACTCAAGACAAATCTAAGAGTTGAAATATTTCGTCCGATTTATACGGACATCATCAGCCAAAGATTTTTATTGAAAGCAAAATTACGTGCAAGTACATGTGATTTGGTGAGGGGTGGGTGTGTTAGTAGCGGAAGTGAAGGGAGGGAGGATAGGGGCTAAAATGAATGAAGTGTGGGGATAGTTTACAGGAAGTAGAGAGAGGTTGGGAGTAGATGGGTACAGAGGTAGGTCAAGGGAGGAGGGTGTCCGTATAAATCGGACGAAATATTTCAACTCTTAGTTTGTCTTGAGTTATCATTTCTTGTTCACTATCCTTTTACCTACCCCATACTGTCGGATTCTACTACATCCATCCTATCTTCATATATATATATATATATATTATATATATATATAATATATTATAACATAAAAATATAAATATAACATAACAGAAAAATTACAGAAACACGCATAACCTATGTATGTGTATATGTGTATATATATATATGTTATATCAATATATGTATTGACCAAAGCCTGAAGAAGATACCAGAATATCTGAAACACGTGTTGCGTATGTGAAATAAAAAGAATAAAAACATTTTTTCTGAGAACGATACATTTTGCGGACCTTCTTCTTTTTTTATAAAATATTACATTTTCTCCGTTGGAACCAGAACAACATTATATATATATATATATATATATATTATATATATATATATATATAAATATATATATAAGTATAGATTTTCAGGTTCTCTTGGTGAGCCCGGTTTTAAAAACAAGCTCTGGTAATGATTTATAAATCAAAATATTGTTCAATATTAGCTATGAGATATGATATAAAATATTTTTTATTTTTAACAGCATGTGGGTTTTCATATCCTTTTATCTATACTCATACCGTCGATTTAATTTCCTTACTCTTAACTTATATATATATAATATATATATATATATATATATATATATATATATATATATAAGTATAGATTTTCAGGTGCTCTCTCGATGAGTCTTGTTTAAAAAGAAGCTCTGATAATGATTCTTTAAATCAAAATATTGTTCAATATTAGCTATGAATATGATATAAAATATTTTCTATTTTAACAGCATTGTGTGTTTTCCTATCCTTTTATCTATACTTATATATGTATATTTCTTTTTTCTCAGGTCGTTTAGTTAGTAAAATGTCCTAATTCTTTTCTAACTAGGACTGGTGCTTGAGGGGTGTGTGTTGCTCCCTTCTCCCCATGAACTGACACCCTACATAGTCAGAGGTAGTCAAAGCGATTATACGAATTCACCTGTGGCCACTTACCAATTAAGTCCGACAAGAAAGCTGATCGGATTGCACCAATCCAGGTGGTCATTTGTAATCCGTGACCCCCACTTTATTGGCCGGCCAACAGGTCAGAGTAAGAGAGCAACAGGGGCCGAAATACGGACGGCCATTAGTCGATTCTTACATGCCTAGCGCAGGGGTCAACCCAGCTCGAATTACCGCGCGCTGATTGCACGAGCATGCGCCGTTCTTATCGCTCGGCTTCCGTTAGACGATTGGGAGCTCGCCGAAAAGTGCACTTCTTTGCTAAGAGCGCAAGTCTAGTGCCTTGCAGACTTGCTCGTTCCTGCAAGATTTGAACTCTTTCTCTTTTCTTAACCTCTATAAACTTCCTCCACCCCTCTCTCACTCTCTCACTCTCCTTTCTCTTCTTTTTAAAAACTCACCCTTTTTCTCATTTCCCACTTCTCTTTCTTATCTCTCTTTCTCTCATAATGCTCTCTTCTTTCCTCTCTCGCATTTCCTTTTGTCTGAATCTTTTTGCATAACTTTCCATTTTTCCTTTTTTATTTCACACAACTCTCTCTCTCTCCCACCTCTCTCTTCTCTTTCTCTTTCTCTCTGTCTGTCTTGGTCTCTCTCTCTTTCTCTCTTTCTCTCTCTCTCTCTCTCTCTCTCTCCTCTCTTTCTCAGTATTTCATGAATCCTATTCACTTTTCTTCAGCCTCTTTCTCTCTTTTATAATTCTCCCTTTTCCTTCAAACTTTCTTTCTCACTGCCCTCCTCTCTATTTCTCTCTCTCTCTCTCTCCTCTCTCTCTCTCTCTCTTCTATGTTTCTTCTTCCTTTCTTTTCACATTTTCTTCTCTCCTGTATCATTTTTTATAACTTTTCCCTTTTCCTTTTTTAATTCTCACTCTCTTCTCTCTCTCTCTCTTCTCTTTTCTCCTTCTTCTCTCTCTCTTTCTCTTCTGCTTACAACTCTCTATGTCCCTTCATTCTTTTCTCCCACCCCCTAATATATATATATAATATATTATATATTATATATATATATTTTTTCATGAATTCTCTGTTTTCTTGACTCTTAACCGTCTCTTATTCTTATTCTCTCTCTCTCTCTCCTTTCTCTCTCAATACCATTTTATTACTTCTATTTTTCCTTTCAACTTTTCGCTTCTTCCTCCTCTCTTCCCCATTCTTTCTTTCTCTCTTTCATAATTCTCTTTCCCTTCTCCCTTTACCTCATCTAACTTTTCTCCACCTTCTCTTCTCATTATTATGCAAACTGCAGCTCTCAACATAAAGTATTTTTAGAAACATTTCTCTTCAACAACCAGGTTGAATTTTCTACCTATCTCTCTTTCTCTCCCCCCCCCCTCTCTTCGTTCTCTCCTCTCTCCTAATATATATATACTACTATTATATATATACTATTATATATATGAGGAAAATTGAGTGTTGGACATGAATCCGACAGAATGAGGTAAAATGTAAGGATGAAAGAACAAAAACTCAGGCGAATAATATTGTCGCTGGAGTATTGAACTTCGGCGTTCTTTCCAGCTTTTATTGAATTGTTCGGATCATACAAATGGTTTTATAGAAAGAGGAAGTAGGTAGGTGGGGAAGTTTTGTTGAGGGGAAGATTTGATTGGTTATAGGGACATCTTTGGGAAAGATGAGAAGGAAATCAGATGGGAAGAGAGTCGAGGGAAGGTAGGGTAAATTTTACCATTATATATAATATACTATATATATATATGTGTGTGTGTGGTGTGTGTGTGTGTGAGTGTGTGTGTGTGTGTGTGTGTGTCTGTATAAATTGATAAAAGAAAAGCTTAAATATCGGTCACGTTAATGTTATTATTTAGTTCCACCAAAAGATTCTTTGTTTTGAAAAATCCCTGCAGACTGTGTACAATTAATAATGAAAGATTTGGCCGGATTCTATACAAAATCTTGGAGATATTTTTTTTAATTTGATAAATCATAGTATTATCTGCGTTATTCCGACTATTGTCCCCATCTTCATTGTTATTTGTACAACGTTTCGGCCGATATGCCCTCCGGCCTTCTTCAGGTGTTTCTTGTCGGACTCGGGAACCTTCTTTTCGAACTCGACAACAAATACCTGAAGAAGGCCGGAGGGCATATCGGCCGAAACGTTGTACAAATAACAATGAAGTTGGGGACAATAGTCCGAATAACGCAGATAATATTAATCTTCAAGCCTCATCTCAAACATTCAAAGAAATTGATGAATCATGTTCCTCTTATTTTGTTCCTTACTCATGTTTTCTCCTCACTCATTCTTTGGTACTTTTGATAGTATCATATAAAAATATACTTAATCTTTCAATAACAAAGTTTAATTGGATGTTGGGAAACTTTTTGGATTTTATTGGAAGCATGTAAATATATAAGGAATAAAAACCAAAATTCAAATGTGATATTTGTGTTTGTTTTTAATATTCCTTCTTCATTTAAGCTAATATTTCAAGTTGCCTTCATATTATATATATATATATATATAGATATATATATATATATATATATATATATATATAATAATATATATATAATATATATATATATATATATATATATATAATATATTATATAAAGAAGGTGCGAAAAATAGATTATGTTTTATTTTAAAATGTTTATTATTATTTACATTTGCGACACGTGTTTATATTTTTCTAATATCTCTTCAGGCGTTAATTAACCATATCTGTTTGAAACAGAAAATCTGAAAACATGTGTCGCAAATGTAATAATAATTAAAAAAACAAAAACATAACCCATTTTGCGGAACTTTTTTTTAATAAAATATTTAATTTTTCTCTGCTAGACCGTAACAACACTTATATTATATATATATATATATAATATAATATATATATATATATATATATATATATATATATATCAGCAGTCTTTGACAAAGATAAAGATTTATATGAGGAAACCTTTTGACATTTAGTGAGATATTTAAGTCAACACTCTTCCTCTATTAAACACGAATTGCACTCTCCTTTTAAATCAAGTATTCAAAATCATTCAAGGAAAAAAATATACCAAGTTTAAAAGAAAAACCTGTTAGCGTGAGTGCGAAAATAAACAAATTTAGTGATGGCTTTCATGAATTTCATACATTTACCATGAGAAAACAACCAATGATAGGGGGTAGGGGGTGGCTACTAAGATTGCAGACTGAATTAAAAATGTTTTTATATTATGCGCAGGCACCTCCCGACTGGCTTTTCGGAGATTCGACAAGTTCAGTAATTGCTAGGATTGGTTGGGGGTCTGCATACAAATCTTACAACAATAACAGCACGACATACATGATCTATCTATATATTTATCTATCTATAGAGGGATTTTTACATTTATCTATCAATCTATCTATCAAGCGAGCTATCTAGTAGCTAGTTAGCTAACGCGGATTCCAATCTATCTATTTTCCAATTTGTTCATATCTATTCTATCTATCTTATCTATCTATCAAGCGAGCTATCTAATTAGGCTACGCAGGGATTTCCCCAATCTGTATTTCAATTTGTTTATCTATCTATCTATCTATCTATCTATCTATCTATTTATCTATCAAGCGATCTATCTAGTTAGCTAGCTAACGCAGGACTTCCCAATCTACTATTTTCAATTTGTTTCATATCTATCTATCTATCTATCTATCAAGTACTATCTAGTTAGCTAACGCAGGACTCAAATCTATCTATTTCAATTTGTTCATATCTACTACTATCTATCTATCTATCACAAGCGAGCTATCTAGTTAGCTACGCAGGATTTCCCAATCTATGTATTTCAATTTGTTCATATCTATCTATCTATCTATCTATCTATCAAGCGATCTATCTAGTTAGCTAGTTAGCTAACGCAGGATTTCCCAATCTATCTATTTCAATTTGTTCATATCTATCTATCTATCCAGGGGTTTTCACATCTATCTATCTATCTATCTATCCATCAAGCGAGCTATCTTGTTAGCTAGTTAGCTTACGCAGGATTTCCCACTCTATCTATTTCAATTTGTTCATATCTATCTATCTATCCAGGGATGATGAGTTTAGGCGGGATATATATGTTCAAATGTAAGGCTAAACAAATCGAGAAAATGTCAATCCCTGTATGTACATTTCGATCTATTGTTTATCCTTACATTTGTTTAGCCTTACATTTAAACATATATGCCCGCCTAAATTCATTAATTATTAACTAATTATTTTTTCAAAATGAGGTATGACTTCAGTTAAGCACATATCCTCCAAAAATTGTCGGCAAAAAGGCCATATAAAAAATAAACACATTGTTTGTTTACTTACTTTCATTATATATATATATATATATATATATATATATATATATTTGCAAAATTAAGGTTTTTTGTTTTTGAACTGATTTGACATTTTTCTCCGACCCAAACACCACGGAGTAAATGAGCTCTGATGATGATTTTTGTAAAATCGAAATATTGATCAATATCAGCTACGATTATATTATAAATTGTTTTTCTCTTTAACAGCATTGTGTGATGTTTTCATTCCACCTTTCATACTCATATATATTATATTATATATATATATATATATATATATATATACTATATATTAATTTTATTGATGCTGTCTGTAATAGTATATACATTCCTCTGTCAGTCTCTCTTCTGAATATCTATATATTCGTATCTATCTATCTATCTCTATCTATTATTTATCTATCCCACTCATACAACTAATACCCTTCTACCCCCCCCCATCCCCTTCTGATGAGTCAGTTGATTACATTAATTGAATAGGTACCGGGATATACTGAGCTGTTTCACTTGATAACTTTACCGATGCTTAGATCTTGTAAAACCGAAAAAACTCACCCCCACCCAAACCCTTCTATTTCCCCGTTTTGCATCTTGTCGGCCTCTACCCTTTCTCTCACGGAATGGGGGGCGGTCAGTGGCTTATGTTAATATAATGCCTTTTTCTGAAGGCTCTTAGACAGGTTTAGAGGCACCGGGGGTGGGTGGGTGAGGGAGGCTGGTTGACGTAAAGATGGTGGAGGGGGTGATAGAGAGTCGAAAAGAGCAGTAAGTTTGGGTTGGGTTGACACGGCGAGTGTGGCTCGCTGCTCGCACCGGCCGCGCAGAGTGACGGTAACTCGATGCTTGTAGAAAAACGGTCTGGGATGCTTACTGGATAAAAGGGTGGACAGTTCTAGCGTTTAGTGACCAGGGGTCACGACAGATATATGAAGGGCTCTTATCATTGAACGACATTCCTATTTGCCCGGCGCGTCATGTAACAGAATTATCCAAATCCTCGTGTAAATAACGGAAAAAAAAAGAAAAGAAAAAGAAAAAGAAAAAAGACCCCCCCCGTCCCGATGGTGAATGTGAATAACAGCACACGCGGGAGAAAAAAGGACGTCATCGAGAGGGGTCTTTAAATCGAGGTAAAGCAGACTGCATAATGTAATGGTTAACAATCTCAGCTTGCAGACCTTCTGTGCTCAATCCTCATCGGGTTCTTGAGTATATACGAATGCTGTTTCTCTCGTTAGGTGCTCGGTGGTGTACCATTTTTAATTCCAAAATTTGTTAAGTCTTGTTTCTTATGTTTTGTTATCATTTGTAGGATTTACATTCCTTTCTCTTCCAGTTTCTTCCGTTAGGTGCTAGGTGACGAACCATTCTTAATTCCAAAATGTGTTAAATCTTTTTTCACATTCTTTGTAATGGTTTGTAGGGTTTACATTCCTTTCACATCTCGTTTCTCCCGTTAGGTACTAGGTGGCGTATCTTTATTAAATCAAATTTATTAAGTCTTGTTTCTTATGCTTTTTAATAGTTTGTTGGATTTACATTCCTTTCTCTTCCCGTTTCTCCCGTTAGGTGCTAGGTGGCATACCATTTTCAATTTCAAAATTTGTTAAGTCTTGTTTTTTATGCTTTGTTATGGCTTGTGGGATTTACATTCCTTTCTCTTCCCGATTCTCCCGGAGCTAGGTGGCGTACCAAGCAGCCTCATAAAACCAGAAGCGGCTAAGTCAAAAATTGTTTTTCACTTTTTCAACTTCTAGCCTTAATAAGCTAAGAGCTATTCTCCTGTCTACGTGACAGGAGGGCTTCTCAACCCAGTAACCTCATGGCACACAGAACTCATGTTCAACATGTGATTTAAAAAAAACTTACTTCTTTAAACAACAGACCCAATAACTTTATCTACACAAAATACTATCTACATATAAGGACTTTTTCCTTTATAGTTATGCATATGCTGCTTTTTAGCTTTTATTCCTTTTGCATTTCTGCTCTAATTAAGTTTGCTCAGTGAATAAATAGTGTTCTTGTTAATTCGTTGGGAACTGTTTTGTATATATTTCCACACGATATGATTCTACAGTTTGTTCAATTCTATTAATAATGGAGATTGTCTGTATTTCTGTCTGTAACAAAAACTACGTCATAGATCTACGTCACAGCTTACGTTACAATATTCTTATGCTATATATACCCAAAATTTGAGTAAGCAATTTTGAATATTGTTTTTTTACTCTCCTCCTTTTTTTCTTTTTTTTTTTACAGTAACAAGAAGT
>CM042175.1:15709635-15712351 GCA_023376005.1 Doryteuthis pealeii
CGTCCTTCTTTCTTTATTTCTATTTCGTTCTCTTCTCGTTGATGTATTTCTTTTTTTCTTTCTTTCTTTCTCGTTCTCTTTTCGTTGATGTCTTTCTTTTCTTCTTTCTTTCTCTTTCTCTCCTCGTTGATGTCTTTCTTTCTTTCTTTCTTTCTTTCTTCTTTCTTCTTTCTATCTCGTTATCTTTTCGTTGATGTCTTTCTTTCTTTCTTTCTTTCTCGTTCTCTTTCGTTGATTGTCTTTCTTTCTTTCTTTTCTTTCTTTCTTTCTTTCTCTCCTTCGTTGTGTCTCTTCTTTCTTCTTTCTTTCTTTCTTTCTTTCCTTTCTTTCTTCTTTCTTTCTTTCTCTCCCGTTAGTGTCTCTTCTTTCTTCTTTCTTCTTTTCTTTCTTTCTTTCTTTCTTTCTTGTTTTCTTCTCGTGGTGTCTTTCCTTCTTCTCTTTCCTTCTTCCCTTCTTTCTCTCTCGTTGGTGTTTTCTTTCTTCTTTTTCTCTTCTCTCTTCTCGTTGATGTCTTTCTTTCTTCTTCTTTCTTTCTTTCTTTCTCTCCTCGTCTTGATGTCTTTCTTTTGTTCTTTCTATCTCGTTCTCTCCTCGTTGATGCTTTCTTCTTCTTTCTTTCTTCTTTCTTTCTTTCTTCTTTCTTTCTCTCCTCGTTGATGTCTTTCTTTCTTCTCTTTTCTCCTCGTGATGTCTTTCTTTCTTTCTTTCTTTTCTTTTCTCTTTTATTTCTTCTCTTTCTCTCCTCGTTGAATGCTTTCTTCTTTTCTTTCTTTCTTTCTTTCTTTCCTATTCATTCAATTTATAATGAATAATTAAACCATCATCGTTGCCATTTCCGATTCTTACGCTTAAGCAATAGTAAATCACTTCCCATTGCACAATTTCACTCCAAACCTTCAAGTCACAAATTCTGTAGATTTTGAAAAAAGATATTTACACGGGTCGCATTTTTCCTTATTTATCCTTCTATTTCTTTATTTATTTCCAATCCTTCATTTTTCGTCAGCCGTTCTTCACAGGGTAAAACATTCTGCATCCGAATTCCTTTTGATGCTATCATAAAGCCCCATTTTGAGACTTGACGTTCATTAAGTCCGCGCGCGCTCTCCAAACGTAAACGGGCTTCGTCATTAATTACTTAATAAAGTCTATTAACGTTGATGGTCGTAAACGTGTGAATGTTTTCCAAGTGAGTTGTCGGGACCTTCTAACTTGTCGGAACAGGAACTCATATTTCAAAGCCAAACTTAAATCTTATGATTTAAAGTAAAAAAAAAGGTTTAAAAAAATCTAACATCGAAATTAAAAATGTCTTCCGTTGCCGAACTGAATTTTTCATTAATATCTAATTCTGCTTCGTCTGTCAGACAGGCCTCGGGTGGCTCTTCCTAAGTGGTCACTCATCTAGATATTGAACTGGTTAATTAGTTGCTTAACTTGTTATATTCTAGTTGCTTAGTCTGGCACATGCAGGTTACTTAGAGGACGCGGTGATTTACCCCAAACCGTTCGCCACGGGTAGGTGGATACAACGTGGTCGCAAGTTACGGGTCATCAGCAAGGATCGAATTAGAAATTCCGGTAGCATTGGATCTGCGAGAACTAGTTTGCTGATTTTACATCGAAATTAAAAATGTCTGTTATTGCAGAACTGAATTTTCATTAATATCTAATTCTGCTTCGTCTGTCAGACAGGCCTCGGGTGGCTCTTCCTAAGTGGTCACTCATCTAGATATTGAACTGGTTAATTGGTTCTTAACTTGTTATATTCTAAGTTTTGCTTAGTCTGGCACATGCAGGTTACTTAGAGTCGATATTTACCCAAAACGTTCGCCACGGGTAGGATGTGATACAAGGTCGCAAGTTACGGGTCATCCCAGCAAGGATCGAATTAGAAATTCGGTAGTAATGGATTTGCGAGACTAGTTTGCTGATTTTAACATCGAAATTAAAAATGTCTTACGTTGCAGAACTGAATTTTTCGTTAATATCTAATTCTGCTTCGTCTGTCAGACAGGCTTCGGATGGATCTTCCTAAGTGGTCACCCATATAAATATTGAACAGGTTAATTGGTGCTTAACTTGTTATTATCTACGTTTTGCTTAGTCTGACACACGTAGGTTACTTAGAGCTGGTATTTACTCTATACGTTCGCCGTGGGTAGGATATGGCACAAGGTCCCAAGTAACGGGTCATCCAACAAGGATCGAACTAGTAATTCGGTAGTAATGGATCTTCAATTTTAATTTGCTGCTTCGAATGTCAGAAAGGTCCCAGGTGGCTGTTCCTAAGTGGTCGCCCATCTAAATATTGAATAGGCTAATTGTTGCTTAACTTGTTATTTTCTACATTTTGTTTAGTCTGGTACACGTAGATTGCTTAGAGACGGTATTTACCCAAACCGTTCGCCACGGGTAGGATGTGATACAAGGTTGCAAGAATAGGGTATCCAGCAAGGATCGAACTCGCACTTAGGTAATAATGAATATGCGAGACTAGTTTGCCGATTCTAACATCGAAATTGAAGATGTCTTCCGTTGCAGAACTGAATTTTTCGTTGATATCTAATTCTGGTTCGTCTGACAGACAGGCCTCAGATGGCTGTTCCTAAATGGTCGCCCATCTAAAATTGAACATGCTAATTGTTGCTTAACTTTAAATTTTCTAAGTCTACTTAGTAGGCACTTGTAATTTAATAAGAGTATGGATCTTCCT
>CM042175.1:15712451-15724951 GCA_023376005.1 Doryteuthis pealeii
TGTTATCTGATGCGACCTGCCACATAAGCTTCTGTTCCCCCTGTGACCTTGTGTTTTTCATTCTTTTTTTCTTTCCCTTCTTTACATAATTTCTTTAAACCTTTTTCTTGTTCTTTTTTAATTACCTCTTTCTTTCTTTCATGTGTTCATTTTCATTTCACTTTGTCCGTCTCGGTTTATTCCGTAATTTCTTTTCCCTTCTTTTCTTTCTTATTCATTCATTCTTTCTTGTCAATATGTTTCCCCCGTGATTTCTTTCTTCCTTTCTTTTTTCGACCTTTCTTTCTTTCTATTTTCTCTTTCTATCTCTTTCCCTCTTCCCTGATTTTCTTTTCATTTTTCTTCTCTCTTTTCTCTCTCCACTTTTTATTCCTCATTGATTCTTTCTTTTTTCGCCATTGGTATTCTTTTCTTTTTTCTTTTTTCTTCGTGGTCCTTCCTCGTAATTTCTTTCTTTTCTTTCCTTCTTTCTTTCTTCTCTTGTTCTCCTCGTTTGATGCTTTCTTTTTCTTCTCGTTTTCTTTCTCGTTGATTGTCTTTCTTTCTTTCTTTCTTTCTTTTCTTATTCTCTCCTCGTTGCATGTCTTTCTTTATCTTCTTTTTATCTTCTCCGTTGGTGTCTTTTTTCTTTCTTTTCTTTTTCTTTCTTTCTCTTCACTCTCATTGATGTCTTTCTGTCTTTCTTTTTCTTTCTTTCTTTCTTTCTTCTTTCTATGTTCTCTCCTCTTGAAATGTCTTTTCTTTCTTTCCTTCTTCTTTCTTTCTCTTCCTCGTTAGTTCTTTCCTTCTTTCTTTTCTTTCTCTCCCTTCGTTGATGTCTTTCTTTCTTCTTCTTTCTTCTTTCTCTCTCGTTGATGTGCTTTTTCTCTTTCTTATCTTTCTTTGTCTCCTCGTTGGTGTCTCTTTCTTTCTTTCTTTCTCTTTGTCTCCTCGTTGGTTGTCTTCTTTCTGTCTTCTTTTTTCTTTCTTTTCTTTCTTTCTTTCTCTCTTTTCTCTCTTTTTTCTCCTCCGTTGAGTTCTTTCTTTCTTTCTTTCTTTCTCTTTTTTCTCCTACCTCGTTGAATGTTCCTTCTTTCTTTTCTTTCTTTTCTTTCTTTTATTCTTTTCTCTTTCTTCTCTCGTTGATGGTCCTCTTTTCTTCCTTTCTTCTTTTCTTTCTCTTCCTCGTTGTGTCTTTCTTTTTCTTTTTCTTTCTTCTTTTTCTCCTGTGTGAAAAATGACTTTATCTATTTTTCTTTTTCTCTCTTTTTTTCTATTCTTTCCCCCCTCTCTCTTTCTCTCCCTCTCCGATATGTGATATATTTGTCTTTCTTTCTTCTTTTCTTTCTTTCTTTTTTTTCTTTCTTCCTTCCTATTCATTCAATTTATTGAAATATAAATCCATCATCGTGCCCATTTCCGATTCTTACGCTTAAGCAATAAGTAAACACTTCCCATTGCCACAATTTCACTCCAAACCTTCAAGTCACAAATCTGTAGATTTTGAAAAAAGATATTTACACGGTCGGCATTTTTCCTATTTTATCCTTCTATTTCTTTATTTATTTCCAATCCTTTCATTTTTCGTGCAGCCGTTCTTCACAAGGGAAAAATTCTGCATCGGAATTCCTTTGATGCTATTCATAAAGCCGCCATTTTGAGACTTGACGTCATTAAAGTCCGCGCGCGCTCTCCAAACGTAAACGGGCTTCGTATTAATTACTTTAATAAAGTCTAATTTAACGTTTGATGTCGCTAAACGTGTGAATGTTTTCCAAGTGAGTTGTGGGGACCTTCTAACTTGTCGGAACAGGAACTCATATTTCAAATGCCAAATTAAGATTTATGATTTAAAGTAAAAAAAAAAAAAGGTTAAAAAAAAACTAACATCGAAATTAAAAATGTCTTCCGTTGCTGAACTGAATTTTTCATTAATATCTAATTCTGCTTCGTCTGTCAGACAGGCCTCGGGTGGCTCTTCCTAAGTGGTCACTCATCTAGATATTGAACTGGTTAATTATTGCTTAACTTGTTATATTCTAAGTTTTGCTTAGTCTGGCACATGCAGGTTACTTCGAGACGGTATTACCCAAACCGTTCGCCACGCCGGGAGGATGTGATACAAGGTCGCAAGTTACGGTCATCCAGCAAGGATCGAATTAAGAAATTAGGTAGCATTGGATCTGCGTGACTAGTTTTGCTGATATTTTAACTTCGAAAAATTAAAAAATTCTTCAGTTGCAGAACGGAATTTTTTATATCTAATTTTGCTTTCGTCTTCTCAGACAGGCCTCGGGTTGGCTCTTTCCTAAGTGGTCACTCATCTAGATATTGAACTGGTTAATTGGCGCTTAACTTGTTATATTCTAAGTTTTGCTTCCCTCTACCACCCTGTCGGCTGGGGCATTAGAATACCCCGACTGCACCTCTGCAGAGGGGTAAGACTCCCCATATGGGGCCACCTGTTTGGCCATTGATGCTAAAGAATGGAGCCCAGGTGGTGAGAAATCCATGACCTGACAAACACTTCATTTTGGCCCTTATTTTGGGCTAGGCGGCGGTCGGCGAATCAATCGGCTGGCCACGTCAAGCCCTAGCACCTATATGTAGTCCTGACCCTATTCCTTATGGCAAGCCCCAACTTTTTTATTCATATCGGCGCCTAAAAGGCCGGGGACTGGTCTTCATGTCCTGGGGGGAATGACGTTTTAAACTCTAATTTGATGGGAGTCCAGTTTTTGAGGGTTTGTGGAATGTGGAGCACCCCCTTCACCCCCATTGCTCCCAGGTCCACTTATGCCGGAGGCTGTAGTACCTGTTAGGGTCCCATCTATGGGTAAATAAAAAAGACATGAGTTTTATTAAAAAATTGTATTATCCATAAGAATTGATTATTTCAAAAACTTTATCGGCAATTGAACGACCCACTGAGGTTGATATGCACGTAAAACCAAACCCAAAACCAAACCAAACCAAACCAAACCAAATTCTCTCTCTCTCTCTCTCCTCCTCTCTCTTCTTCTCTCTCTTATATATATTAATAATTATATATATATATTATTATAAATTGAGACATATCATATCCTCTATATTATTACACACTATCATTTATTAATCTATTATAAATCTATATCTATATCTCTATCTATCTATTTTTTTTGTCGGCAAAAAAAGCCATCCAAACATACCTTGTTACAACTCATCCTATCTAATCTATCTATCTATTATCTATCTATCTATATATATATATATATATAATATATATTATATATATATATATATAATATATCTATATTATATATATATATAATATATACAGTCTAATATATTTATATCTGTCCACCCGTCTGTTCTCAATATATTTATATATATAATATATATATATATATATTGTATATACCACATATTATATATATATTTAATTACACACAACATATATATATATATATATATATAAATTACATATGAACATATATATTGTCTAATTATATTTTATCTGTCCGCCCGTCTGTCTCAATCTGCACACACCACACACACACAACACACACACACACCACACACCAACACATATTAATATATATATATATATATATATATATATATATATATTATATATATATACTATTTAATAAATATTAGCTGTCTGGTGAATATGTCTTTTGTTGAAAAATACCCATTCCACTAAAAAGTACAAAGCCCGGACAATTTGCGAAATCGAAATAACCTGACTGACAAAAACAATATCCCCACCACCGACCTTCCACTAGAGCATGTCATTCACCTCTACTTCCGCGAAAATTAAAAATGAACATCAAATCCCCAAAGAGCTACATTCTTTTACTCTATTGCGTGCCATCGTCTATCAACTCATGTGACTGTCTAGGGTATTGGGGTGTGTCATATTATCTAATGATTACCTGATTGCGAGTGGGTAGGGCTTCAAAAACATCCGGTCGTTTGTTCAATTATAACAAATAGAAATTGCTGCATATACAGGTTGTCGCTAGTGTCGCTGTCTGCACCCTATACAGAATAAAAAATTGGCGATTTTTGTATTTTTGGCTTACGTTTAAAAACATGCTTTTGCTTTCTTTTTTCTTTGGTCATATATTCCGATATATTGAAAAAGAAGGAAGAAAGAAAGAGAAGGAGAGAAAGAGAAAGAAAGAAAGAAGAGAATTTTACTTAAGGAAAAAAGGGAAAAAAAGGAAAGGAGAAAGAAAGAAATTAAGAAAAAGAAAAAAGAAAAAAGAGAGAAAGGAAAAGAAAGAAATTAAGGGAAAAGAAAAAAAGAAGAGAGAAAAGAAAGAAATAAGGAAAAGAAAAAAAAAAGAAAAGAAAAAGAAATAAGAAAAAAAAGGAAGGAGAAGAAAAAAAAAAGAAAAAAAAGAAAGAAAAAGAAAAAAGAAAAAAAGAAAGGAAAGAAAAAAAAGAAATTAAGAAAAGAAAAAAAGAAAAAAGGAGAAGAGAAGGAAAGAAAGAAAAAAAAAGAGAAAGAGAAAAAATTAAGGAATTAAGGAAAAGAAAAAGAAAGAAAGAAAGAAAGAAAGGAAAAAGGAAAAGGAAAAGAAAAAAGAAAGAGAGAAAGAAAAAGAAAAAAAGAAAGAAAGAAATTAAGGAAAAGAAAAGAAAAGAAAAAAGAAAGAAAGAAGAAAAGAAAAAGAAAAAAAGAAAAGAAGAAAGAAAGAAAGAAAGAAAGAAAAAGGAAAGAAAAAGAAAGAGAAAAATAAAGAAATTAAGGAAAAAGAAAAAAAAAAAGAGAAAGAAGAAAAAGAAGAAGAAAAATTAAGGAAAAGAAAAAGAAAAGAGAGAAAGAAAGAAAAAGAAAGAAAGAAAAAAAAAGAAGAAATTAAGGAAAGAAAAAGAAAGAGAGAAAGGAAAGAAGAAAAGGAAAAAGAAAAGAAAAGAGAGAAAAAAGAAATTAAGGAAAAGAAAAAAGAAAGAGAGAAAGAAAGAAAGAAAGAATTAAGAAAAAGAAAAAAAGAAAGAGAAAAGAAAGAAAGAAAGAAAGAAAAAGAAAAGAAAAAGAAAGAAGAAATAAAGAAATTAAGGAAAAAAAAAAGAAAGAAGAAAGAAAAGAAAAAAGAAAAAGAAAAGAAAAGAGAGAAAGAAGAAAGAAGAAATTAAGGAAAAGAAAAAGAAAGAGAAAAGGAAACTAAGGAAAAGAAAAAAAAAGAAAGATAAGAAATCGAAAAAAGAATTATCTGTAACTATAAATATGAGGACATGTCGGTGGGGCTTAGAATAGGCTGACTGTAATCCCTGTAGAGTCTGTTCATATATTTCAGATAGATATATAGATATGTGAAGAGAAATGGAAGGGAATCCGACGGTATGTAGTATAATGAGAAATTTGACAAAACACAGGTTTAAATAAAATGAGTGGTAAATTTATTAGCCGACGCTGCAGTGTTTCGATCTGTTTCGTAGATCTTCTTCAGGGCTTTTGTTTTAAGGAAAATAAATTCATCCTAATAAAGAGATTGAGTCTTTTGTTGATTGATTAAGAAAATACTCTCACAATCTCCTTTTTATCTGTGATAAATTTATTTTCGTGAAACTAATTTGCTAACCCTTACACCATGATGAATATTAAAAAAAACCCAAAAAACAAAACTTTTCCTAAAATAAACAAACGTTGTAAAATATGAATTATTAGAGATTTAAAAAAAAAATTTGATTAGGATGTGGTAGATCATCTTCCTCTCTTACTCCCCCCTCCTCTCTCTCTCTCTCTCTTTCTCTCTCTCTCTCTCTCTCTCTCTCTCTCTCTCTCTCTCTCTCTCTCTCACTTTACTCTTAACATCCTTTTACTAGGGGCAATTGACCGGATACTGCTGCTAGTATATATATATATATATATATGAATAGTTTATTGGCAGTACTGAATTTACAAAGGACGCGTAAAAGCATATGCATGTTGTAAAATATTTTTTTTTCTTAAAAAGAAAAGTAAGGGTACCCTAGTTAGATTTAAAATCTAAAATGATTTTATCTTTTTTTCGTTCAATGCTCCTCAGAAAAAATACATTGAAAGATGGTATTGTGGTTTTGTTTTGTTTTGTTGTAGACGATGGAATAGTCAGAAAGCAATGAGAAAGGGATTTTTTTTCTCAATAGGACAACGAATTCGTAAAACTGAGAAACTTACAAATCATAGGGGGGGGGGTCGAAAATTACGAGACCCCGTTAGATAAGTTTAGGCTTGAGGTGCCAAATAGGAGTAACTGATGATTAGATTAAAGGTAAATATATATATATATATGTATATATAAATATATATATATATACCTTTAATCTAATTACAGGTAATTTTGAGCCCTACATGAACCCAAATGCTGACCCCATATATATCAACCCTGGATCTAACCACCCACCCCCAATTATTAGGAAGATCCCAGATTTAGTGGAGCATAGAATTAGGAAAAACTCATAAAATCGGGAAATCTTCAATAAGGTTAGTGATACGTACAATAAGGCACTACAAAATAGTGGATACACTAACAATAAAATAAAATTCAGCGTAAATAAAAAAAATGAGAAATTAAATAGGAAAATAAACAGAAATAGAAGGATCCTCTGGTATAACCCACCATTTAACTTACAGGTCACAACTAAAATCGGAAAGATATTCATAAATCTAATAAAGAAACACTTCCCAAGTAGTCACACCCTACACAAAATCTTTAATAAGAACAACTTAAAGATTAGCTTTTCTAGTATAGACAGGATAATTAAAAAAACATAACAACAAGATAATCAACAACCAGGTAAATACAAATAAAAATAAGGAAGTAAGCAAACAAAAAAGCTGCAACTGCCGAGATCCAAGCATGTGTCCGGTAAGAGGAAAGTGTCTGACCAAAGGAGTAATTTACCTAGCATCAGTAACATCTACACAGAAACTAGACACCACCAAGTAGGATGCACGAAATCTGAATTTAAAATAGATTCACAAACCACAAACACACCTTCTCTAATATTAAACGAAATATTTGATTTGGTTTATTGTAACTAAAACAAGTCTTTTTTTTTCTTGATCAATTTTATTAT
Organism: Doryteuthis pealeii; assembly: GCA_023376005.1. Taxonomy (NCBI): domain Eukaryota; kingdom Metazoa; phylum Mollusca; class Cephalopoda; order Myopsida; family Loliginidae; genus Doryteuthis; species Doryteuthis pealeii. The sequence goes on from CM042175.1 coordinate 15,719,484, forward strand.
TTAGCCCATAATTTTCCGTGCGGAAAAGATAGACACCAGCAGAGGCACGTCTGCTCTGCTTCTAAGTCCGGTCGAAACTGAATCCTAAACTAAAACTCGTGTCTTTCATGGCGCGTTTTCAAGGGATCAGAAGGTTACCAACAGTCTTTGGTAAATTTCCACTGGCTCCCTTGATCTCAAAGTTAACGGCCCTTATTCTTATGACTCCCATAAATTATAACACCAGTCAAGTATAGTTCTGGAGTTCTATGGAGTGCTAACATTATTTTCCCATCCATTCTGACCTGTTAGAATTCTATTCTGTGGATCAACATGATCTGTTTGAAAATTATTTGTATCAGATAGGAAGAGTTATTTTCCAAATGGAAGCATACCAAGATTACACAATTCATATCTGTTAATTCATCAATTGTCTGATGTGTTCCTTCTGTCAACCTCTTCATTTAACTCTTGATATCATTACATCTTTTTATGATTGCAAACAACACCAAATGTCTTATTAATTTGGGATTTAAAACAACAAAACATAACACTGATTATCAAATGGGATTTAATAAAAAAAAACGAGTGTCTGCCGTGGTCTGTCAGACCCATGCTTCTTATGTCTACAGGAAAAATTAGAAATAATTAGATTCCCAAATAAAAATGACTTAATTAATAAAAAGGATGAGTTCCCAGGAAAATGTATGCATAGATTACGCAATGCATTAGAATACCAATAAGATATAATTAATCAATAAGGGCATAATACAGTAAATTATGATATAGCAGTAACAAAGAAAAACTACTAGAAGAAATAAAGAAATAAATTAAAAAAAAACTTAACCATGTGGGGTCAGTTAGTTTGGAACTTACTGACCCCACAAAAGTCAATAGAGTAAGTTGAAGATAGTGGTAAAGGGTAATAAAAATATAGTGTTACAGCGCGCTGCTACTCACGTAGGTCAAAATAGGTGGAATTCAACCCCAACTACAAACTAGCAGCCTACTAAGAGTATACTCAGGAAGAACTAAAAAGATATCAGTCTAGCCATATAAAGTAACGGAAAAAAAATTACACTCAATCCCCATGATGAAGGTGTTGGAATAACACCGAAACCGCGGTCGGGAAACAACTTCTTTTACAACTATTAATGCTCTATATTCACAATATATTGAACCCTATTACGCTATGTTCACATAGTAGTACCCATAAAAATATATATATATATATATATATATATATATATATATACTAGTTACTATATACTTATAATATATATATATATATATATACATTACACCCGCACACTAGTATATATTTATATACATCCCTCTTCGTGTGTCTGCGCGCATGATTGATCATCCTTTCTGGACTTTTTTCCCGCGTTTATTCCACTTCGTCGAAAAATGCTACTTCCGCTAAGTCTTCCTGTATTCGTTTCCTTTCTATTTCTCTTGCCACCCTTTTTGAGAATCCGTCCTCCGACCCGACATCCCGGTACCCAAACGCATCACCCGACCACCACGCTACTACTACTACTACTACTACTCCCCCCTCTCTTTTTCTTCCTTCGACCCGCACCTCCCCGCTTCTTCCTGCATCTCGCGGTCGCTTTCAGAGCGGTGTGACAGTTTCATGGAGTGAAAATCGAGATGAATGTCAGTGTCCGACTGGACCCATCAGCGGCGCTGGTCACCTCCCGCCTGGTCGACTGTCTCTGACCAATCAATCGTAATTCAGATCGATTGGCCAACAGCAGTGGGGTGTCCATTCGCAACTCACTTAGGCCCTGACAAAACCCGCGCAGACCCCATTTTTCAAATGGATCATTCTACTTTTGTCGTTTTTCTTCTTACTTTGGTGACATTTACAACGAATTGAATGCGAAAGCGACACATTCATTTTGATCCACCTCTCTCACTTTGGCACAGTCGATAGCGCATCCGCCTAGAAATCACAAGGTTCCGGGTTCCATACCGGCTCTTGCCAACTCAGCGTATGAGTTGCACAGCTTTGATTCGAGACGAAAAAAAACGACATACAACAGTTATGTACGGACACTGTATGCCGTGCAGAGAAACTGCTAGGAGCGATGACCGATAGAGACAGATGGTAAAAGAGAATCAAAGGAATCCGTAATGTCAGCATGACTTAATAATGATATCATCATCATCATCATCATCATCATCATCATCATCAGGTCACATTAACAGCACGGATATCCGTGACAATCCCTCACCCCCCATCCCTATATTGGAAAAAAAGATGTGAAAAAAAAGTAAAATATATTGGAAGAAAAGATGTGAAAAAAAGTAAAATATATTGGAAAAAAGATGTGAAAAAAAAGTAAAATATATTGGAAGAAGAGATGTGAAAAAAAAGTAAAATATATTGGAAGAAAAGAAAAAAAAAGTAAAATATATTGGAAAAAAGATGTGAAAAAAAAGTAAAATATATTGGAAGAAGAGATGTGAAAAAAAGTAAAATATATTGAAAAGATGTGAAAAAAAGTAAAATATATTGGAAAAAAAGATGAAAAAAAAGTAAAATATATTGGAAGAAGAGATGTGAAAAAAGTAAAATATATTGGAAGAAAAGATGTGAAAAAAGTAAAATATATTGGAAAAAAAGATGTGAAAAAAAAGTAAAATATATTGGAAGAAAAGATGTGAAAAAAGTAAAATATATTGGAAGAAAAGATGTGGAAAAAAACTAAAATATATTGGAAGAAAAGATGTGAAAAAAAGTAAAATATATTGGAAGAAGAGATGTGAAAAAAGTAAAATATATTGGAAGAAGAGATGTGAAAAAAAGTAAAATAATAAAATATATTGGAAGAAGAGATGTGAAAAAAGTAAAATATATTGGAAGAAGAGATGTGAAAAAAAGTAAAAATATATTGGAAGAAGAGATGAAAAAAAGTAAAATATATTGGAAGAAAGATGTGAAAAAAAGTAAAATATATTGGAAGAAGAGATGTGAAAAAAGTAAAATATATTGAAAAAAAGTAAAATATTGGAAGAAAAGATGTGAAAAAAAGTAAAATATATTGGAGAAAAGAGATGTGAAAAAAAGTAAATATATTGGAAAAAAAGATGTGAAAAAAAGTAAAATATATTGGAAGAAGAGATGTGAAAAAAAGTAAAATATATTGGAAAAAAGATGTGAAAAAAAGTAAAATATATTGGAAGAAGAGATGTGAAAAAAAGTAAAATATATTGGAAGAAAAGATGTGAAAAAAAAGTAAAATATATTGGAAGAAAAGATGTGGAAAAAAACTAAAATATATTGGAAGAAAAGATGTGAAAAAAAGTAAAATATATTGGAAGAAGAGATGTGAAAAAAGTAAAATATATTGGAAGAAGAGATGTGAAAAAAAGTAAAATATATTGGAAGAAGAGATGTGAAAAAAGTAAAATATATTGGAAGAAGAGATGTGAAAAAAAGTAAATATATTGGAAGAAGAGATGTGAAAAAAAGTAAAATATATTGGAAGAAGAGATGTGAAAAAAGTAAAATATATTGGAAGAAAGATGTGAAAAAAAAGTAAAATATATTGGAAGAAGAGATGTGAAAAAAAGTAAAATATATTGGAAGAAAAGATGTGAAAAAAAGTAAAATATATTGGAAGAAGAGATGTGAAAAAAAGTAAAATATATTGTGAAAAAAAGTAAAATATATTGGAAGAAAAGATGTGTGAAAAAAAAGTAAAATATATTGGAAGAAGAGATGTGAAAAAAAATCCTAATATATGAGGAATTTGTCAATTTTTGGTTGCCTTAAAACAAAAGGTAGCAGACCATTCATCCTTCTCGGGAGGTCCTTTGTGCAGTATCAAGAATCCGAGCAGAGCTTATCAATATAGGTCTTTCATGGACGACCCACACTGGTGTGTTCATGTGCAAGCTTCCACAAGAGAACGTCACTTATGAGTTCGTCCTTACTTTTCGGCAGGGTCCAGAATATTTCACTCGTTTTAATCGGATGGTTTGTGCGATAGGGGCAGGTGGTCCTACAGCTGCTTTTTTGTGGGGTGATTTTTCAGTGACAGCACCCAACATTTTAGTGTAACTCTTTTCTAGCTTATTCTCTCTAGGCGCTTTGTTAGAGTCCAAGTGATACAGCCATATATATGTGAAGCCATATATATATATATATATATATATATATATATATATATATATGGAAAAGCTTTTTAACAAGAACAACCTAAAAGTAAGCTACAGTGGCACGAGCAATATAAGTAGTATAATTAACTAACTCAATAAAAGATTGTTAGAAAAAGAACAAAGCAAAAACAAGAGAGAACCAACTTGTAATTGCAGGTCCCAAATCTGCCCAGTACAAGGAAAATGTTTATTGACTGACGTAGTATATGAGGCAGTGGTAAAATCACCAACCACAAAAGAAAAAAAAGATATATGTAGGGGCCACCCAGAAACCTGTAAAGCATAGGATAGCACAGCACAAGTTATCATTTAGGGATAGAAGATATAGTGAAACAACCACACTGGCAAAATATGTGTGGGAGCTAAAATAAAAGCACGGTAGAGAGCCAGGAGTAGAGTGGAGAATAATAAAAAGGCCACCTTCACACGTTAAAAACTCCTTGTGCAAATCCAGCCTGTTGGGAGGTCAGGAAAATAAACTTACTTGTTCTTCATTTGCATCAAGTCCCCAATAGGCACCCCGAATCCATCCACGAATAAAAAGTTTAGTTTTGCCTTGTGTCCGGTAAATTTCACTTCCGAATATATTTGTAAACAAACCAACAGACGATTTTCTGCTCTTATCTTGTATCTGACAAAAACAAATTTTACAAATGGGATACTACTTCTTAACAACATCGTTTTATCTGAATAAACATTGAAAAATATTTTGTAAATAAAAACTGTATTTTTATTTAGATAAATATATCTGCATTTCTCTTCTGATTAAATAAAATCTATTTTAGTATAAAAATGTCTTACGGCTATATTAACATGAAAGTGCTGTATACCATTCCTTTACATAGACAGGAAGGGAGCGGTCAAATTCAAGTTACGAGGCATCAATAAAAATCTATCCGTCCAGATTTGAATTCAAATAATATTTTCTACACACTAGTCAAATACCCAGTCGAAGATCCTTAAGGATAAGAAACCTGGTAGTTGAGCAGCCCATGACATGCAACACTCCAATTTGGCCCTTACTTAGGCTAGACAGATGGTCGGCCCCTTCCGATCCATCGGCTGACCATTTCAACAATATTGCCTTTATAGCAAGCCCCGACCCTTTTTATTATATATATGCTAGAAGGCGGTGGCTGAGGGTCTTATGTCCTGGGTATGATGATGAAGTTCAACTTCTGGAATTCTGGGGAATATGGAGTATCCGTTCATCACCATTACTTCGAGGACCACTCTAACCCGAAGTGGTAGTACCTGTTAGTGTCCCACCTATGGGGTAAATAGAAAAAATGAATAAAAAAACGTGTTTTAAAAAT
>CM042175.1:15727451-15759951 GCA_023376005.1 Doryteuthis pealeii
GAAGGTTCTCGAGTTTGAAGAGAAGGTTCCCAACTTTGAGGAGTGGGTTCCCGAGTTTAAGAAGGTTCGCGAGTCAGACAAGAAATACCTGAAGAAGGCCGGAGGACAATTCGGCCGAAACGTTGGGCAGATAACAATAAAGATGAAGACAATAGTCGAATAATCCAAATAATACCAAAAAATGAGTTTTACTAAACAACAACAACAACAACAACAACAACAGCAATAATAATAATAATAAATAATATAATATATATATATATATATATTATATATATATATATATATATATATATGTATATATATAATCAGTTATTATTCTTGTCGATTTACGTATGATCGCTATTTTTAAAGGTGCGGTCGATGTAAGGGCCTTGAATACAACGACAAGAGAGTATAAAGAAGACGTAGTAGTACAATGTAAGGAAATAGGAGACTCAATTTTCAACACATTGTTAGAATAAAGATGGAGACTTAAATAGCGACTGTCGTACAGATCAACAGATTAATAAGTAGGTAAATACATTGTTCATGATTTGTGTATATTCCGAGTATATATTATTATTCATTGCAAAAAAGGAAAAAGCGCTTAATTCTGGTTTTCTTTGATGAATTATTTTAGACGTCTGTCCCCTGTGTAATTATGTTGTCCACGCTCTACCGGTTGAATAGATCAAACGCTATTGAACAACAGCCACAGCAATAATAATAATAATAATAATAATAATAATAATAATAATAATAATAATGATGATAATAATAATAATAATGGACCGAATGATAATTTAGTCTACCCTTATCTCTTTTGTGATCTTTCTGTTTGTATACACATACAAACATACACCACTTCTCCGTCTGTCCGTCTGTCCGTCTGTCTCTCTCTCCATATATATATATATATATATATAATATATATATATATATATATGAATATACATGAAATATATATATATATATATATATATATATATATATATATAATATATATATATATATATATATATATATATTTCATATCACTATTTCCATCTATGTTTTATATCTAATTTCCCTATCTCTATCGCTCTCTCTCTCTCTCTCTCATTCTCTCTTTCTCTTCTTCATATAAGTCTGTTTACACACGCACACACACACACACACACACACACATATATATATATATATATTCCGGTTTCACACTTTCTCTCTCTCTCTCTCTTCACTCTCACCTCTTCTCTCTCTCTCTCTCTATTTATCTATCTATCTATATATCGATCTATTTATCTCTATCTGTCTTCATATCTGTGTATCCACACACGCACACACACACATATATATATATATATATATATATATATATATATATATATATATATATATACCACCTCATATTCTCTCTTCATAACAGTTCTCCTGTGGAAGCCAGCACATCGGCACGCCAGTGTGGGCCGACCAGCAAAGACGTACATTGATCAGCTCTGTGCGGATACAGGATGCTGCATAGAGGACCTCCCGAGAATGATGAACGATAGGGACGGATGGAGAGAGACTGTCATGGATATCGGTGCTAACAGCGCGATATGATGATGATGATTTGTGGAAAAAGTGACTTACCGGTGAAATTGGTCACAGTGGTTAGTTGAATCAAGTTTCACAATGCAGCAATATAACAAATATATAAAGTGATCAATACGTTAGTAGAGCATATAGCTGGTTGATTCGATTTAGGGCATGTCAACACTTGGTTTATTTGATGCCGAAGACTAGTTTTATTCATTCTCGAGGGTATTCAATTTTTAAACTCATTTTTTATTTTTTTAAAATTTAACCCATAAATGGGACCCTAGCGCGTACTACCACTACAAATCAGAGTTAACCTGGGAATAATGGCGATTAAATGGTACACTACACTGCCTAAATCTCCAGAATTTAATCTTCGCCATTGCATACAGTTTAACGTCATACCTAGGACACGGGAAGTTTTTTTTTGTCTGCGTGTTTAGAGCAAAAAGAAAAATATATTTATTTTAACAGTTAGCAATTATTCTGTAATTGAGTGTACTTATTGTTTTTGTAATTAATTTCTGAGAAGAAACTGTTATAAGCATTAACATCCTAAATGATCTATTTTAAACAGCGGCCATGTTTACGATATATTTTACCAAAATTGACCGAAAATAATAGTTTAAAATGTATTAAAAATAAATTACATGTGTAATCTTATTTTGCTTTTTTTTTACTGATGCGCATTATGTTACTACTTTTTTACTTAGATAATCGATTTAATTCATTTTAATTCATTTTATAAATGAAAATGAGCGAACATTTAGTAGTGCTTACCATATGTATCTCTCTCTCTCTCTCTCTTTCTCTCTCTCTCTCTCTCTCTCTCTCTCTCTCTCTCTCTCTATATATATAATATATATATATATATATATATATATATATAAGAAGTAAATACACAAACGATGTGTTTTGATATGGCTTTTTCAGCCGACAATTTTTGGGAGAATATGTGCTTAATTGAAGTCGTATCTAATTTTGAAAGTTAATTGATTGATAATTAATTAATTAGGCGGGCATAACTATTCATATATATATATATATATATATATATATATATATATATATATGGAGACATATGAGGAGATTATCCGCCAGTATGTGGAGAAAGGTAGACAAACACGAGATGTTGTAGAAAATGGGTGTTTATTGTAGGTAGTGATGTCGACGATACAACGTTTCGGTCTGTTAGACCTTCTTCAGGACTTTAGGAATAGAGTTCTTGCTTCAGTGACACCATCAACCGACATCCACCCTTATTCACGACCTCCTCATTTCATTAGAAAAAATGTTCGACACTGAAGCAAGAACTCTATTCCTAAAGTCCTGTAGAAGGTCTAACAGACCGAAACGTTGCATCGTCGACATCACTACCAACAATAAACATCCATTTTCTACCACATCTCGTGTTTGTCTACCTTTCTCCACACACATACACATACACACACACACACACGTATATATATATATATTATATATATATATATATATATATATATATATATATATATAAGAAAGGAAATGAATCCGACGGTATGAGTATAGATAAAAGGATATGAAAACAACACAAATGCTGTTAAAGTGAAAACATTTTATAACATATTCATAGCTGATATTGAACAATATTTCGATTTTATAAAAATCATCTCATATGACTTTTGTCTCCGCTCTTGACAACACGGAGTAAAAAACAAGCTCTGATGATGATTTTTATAAATCGAAATAGTGTTCAATATCAGCTATGAATATGTTATAACATGTTTTCACTTTAACAGCATTTTGTGGTGTATATATATATATATATATATAGGTACAAGTGATAACCTACTCGAGTTTCACCATAAGGATCTTCAGGGTTAAATCCACTGAATTAATCGAGATACCGATTAATAGCAGTCGATTACACGTGTGTATATATGTATATATATATATATATATATATATATATATATATGGAGAAAATAATAAACTGAACTTTATGTTATGCACATAGCATTGTCAAGAAAATGCTTACTGGGTATTCCATGTTTTCACCGGCCTCCAGGTCTCCAGTCTGGAACAAAAGAAGCCGTAATCGAGAGGGATGGTTAAATTTAGACGTGCCTTGACAACGGTTTACACATAAGTGTCAAACTCTGTAATATGTGTGGCGACAATATGCTAGACGACATAATGAAAGGGAGAAAGTGCGACTTTCTTATTTTGGATGAAAAACAAAAAAAAAAAAAAAGAAAGAAAGAAAAAAACAAAAAAATGACCCCCCACAAACAATAAAAACAATAAAAGACAAAAAAATCCGACCAACAACAAAACAAAAACAAGACAAAAAAGAAACAAAAAAAGACAAAAACCATTAAAAAAACAAAACAAAAAAAACAATAAAATAAAAAATAAAAAGATGTTAAAATCCATAAAATGAAAAGACGCGGGAATAAACGTCAGAACTAACGAAACGAAAGAAAAATGAGACACAGACATGAGGGTTTGGTTTTGAGTTGGACATAAATAAAACTTACTCGGTGAAAAGATAAAAAAAAGTATACGTATGTAGGTAGGTCAAATTTATAGAGAATTCAGAAAAAAAACAGGTTATTTTTGGTTACGTGAAGCAGAATTCGTCAGCTCCAAAGAGGAGGAGTCCATGTGGCGTAGTGGCTACCGGGATGGACTATGACATTGTAGTAAGCAAGTTTGAGCTCCCGTCACACTATTACTAATACTCTTGGGAAAGGTATGAACCCCTCATCTTCCCAGATATGCGTTATATAATACGACGACAGTCGGTAGAGCGTGCGGCTGGAAACCACGGTGAATTCTATTTTGAAATCATTTCGACCATGGTTTAGCTCATTCGGTAGAGCGTTCGACTAGGAAGCACAAGGTTCCTGGTTCGATACCGGCCCTCGCCAACTCAGCGTTATGAATAGCACAGGGATCTGTGCCGTAAAGTAAGGAGCTGATGGTAGGTGTGGCGCTCCATCTCAGATCTAAATAAAAACAATCTCCTTTGTCTAGCGCTTGTGAAAAGAAGATAGACTCCCTCGCTGATTGACTGATACCGACTTTAGGCAAACCGACGACTTTACTTTTTTATTAACCATTAATTAAATGATTATTCTGAATATTTTTAAAAAATTTACGAAAATTATTGGTATTTATTTATTTGTAAACCTTTTAGTTAAATACTAGTTATGGAAAAAAGGGTCAGACTAAAAAATATTTTTTAATTGTTACAAATTTATTCAAGGAGTAAAAAAAAACAAGATGTAAAAAATAAGATGTGAAAAAAACAATCTCCTTGTGAAAATCGCTAGGGAAAAGGGGATAGACTCCCTCGCTGATTGGCTGATACTGACTTTAGGCCCCACCCCCACCCCCGATGACAGTACTTCTGCAAAGTTGGCTTTAGTATTAAATAAACCACGAAGGCTGATATGCTATTATATAACAAAACAAAACATTTAAAGTTATTGAGAAATTGGAAGAAAACTGTCTATTTTTGGTTATGTGATGTAAAATTCGGCAGCTCCCGTGCTGATTGCGACATTGTAGTAAGCGAATTCGAACTCTAGTCCTGATATTACGTTCACGTTCGAACTAATACTCTTTGGAAAGGTATTGTACCCCGTCATCCCCAGCAATTGGTTATATAGTACGATTACTGTTCTACAAATATGGCTTTAGTATTAAATAACCAATGAAGGTTGATGTGCCATTAAATAGCCAAAGAAAACCATCAAAGTTATTGATAAATTGAGAGAAAACAGCTAATTTTTGTTATGTGACGTACAATTCGGCAGCTCCAGTGAGGTGGTGTCCACGTAGAGTAGTGGCTAATGTGCTGGACCGCGAAATCCTTGTGAGCGAGTTCGAACTCCAGTCGCACTATAACCTTCGCTTTCGGCCTAATGCTCTTGGGAAAGGTATGAAACCTCTCATCTCCCCAGATATGAATTAAATAATACGACTACAATTCGTCTATAAGGATGGCTTTGACATTAAATAACCCATGAAGATTGATGTGCTATTATATAGACCAACAAACTCATCAGTTATTGAAAACAGTTTATTTTGGGTTATTTCAGCCACAATTCAGCAGCTTCAGAGAAGGCGAGTCCACGTGGCGTAATTGCTAACATACTCACTGCGATATCGGAGTAAGTGAGTTCGAACTGAGTTAGTACGAGCCGATATCGAACCCAGAACCTTGTGGTTCTTAGTCAGATGCTCTACCAACTGAGCTCAAATAAAATTCATAATTATTAGTCTAGATTATTATTAGTATATTTTGCCTATATATTTAACTCTTAACATCCTGTTGAGAATTTTCTAAGTCCAGAGCATTCCTATGTGTAAAGTCGTCAGGGTGGTATCAGCCAGTTAGCGAGAGAGTCTATCCCATTTTTACTAGTGCTAGACCAAGGAGATTATTTTAGCATCTGAGGTGGAGCACCACACCTACCATCAGTTCCTTACTTTACCGCACAGATCCTAGTGCTACTCATACGCTGATTTGGCGAGGGCCGGTAACGAACTAGGAACCTCGTGGTTTCTAACCGAACGCTCTACCGACTGAGCTAACCCGGCCCTGATGAGGATATATAAAAAAGATGGCTAAAATTGACCTTTGCATCTAAAGTTACCTGTTATTTTCCTTAAATCAAAGACTTCTAGATATGTTTAAAATTACATTTAAACAAAGGCTACCGTTTGGGGTAGATTAGAAAATTGAATGAGACATCCGGCCGGGTGGAATGAGGCGGTATAGGACTAAGAGTTTTCAATGACCTCAGCTAAACCGTCCCTAAGATAATAAAATTTAAGTTTCTTAATTTGAATCAAGGTAAATACACTGAGGATATTCATAAAATATACAGGTAACTGTTACTTGCGCTATTATGTTCGCTTTCGGATTAATACACATGAGCAAGGCATGAACCTCCACATCCCATCTATTGGTTGAATAATACGATTGCTGATCTTCTACAAGGATGGCTAGAGTTCGAACTTGCTTACTAGGATGTCGCAATCCAGCATATTTGCCACTATACAACGAGGACACCTCCTTACTGGAGCTGCCGAATCGTACGTCACAAAATCAAAAATAATTTGTTTTCTCCCAATTTCTCAATAACTTTGATAGTTTTCTTTGGCTATATAATGGCATATCAACTTTCGTGGGTTATTTAATACTAAAGCCATCTTTGTAGAACAGTAATCGTACTATTTAACAAATTTCTATTGGATGACGGATTTCATACCTTTCCCAAGAGTATTAGTAGGAAATTGAACGTAATAGAGTAATACAGTTCAAACTCGCTCACTACAATGTCGCAATCAAGATGGGAGCTGCCGAATTTTTCATCACATAACCAAAAATAGACTGTTTTCTTCGAATTTCTCAATAAATTTAATTGTTTTGTTTTGTTATATAATAGCATATCATATTGGTTAAATAATACGATTGCTGATCTTCTACAAGGAGGGCTTTGGTATTAAATAACCTACAAACGTTGATATGCCATTATATAAACAAATAAAACAAAGTTATTGAAAATTTGGTTTATTTTTGGTTATGTGAGGCACAAGTCGGTAGCCCCAGGGAGAGGGATCCACATGGTGCAAATTCTAATGCGCTGGACTGCGTAATCGTTGTAAGCGAGTTCCAACACCAGTTACGCTATTACGTTCTCAATTAGAGTAATACCCTGAGGAAATTAACCCCAACATCCCACAGCTATGGGTTAAATATTACTCCTACTGTTTTTTCTACAAGGAGGTATTTGGAATTAAATAACACACGAAGATTGATATGCCATTTAATAAACAAATAAAACCGTCAAGGAGTAAAATGTGTGCGGAGTGACCTAATATATATATATATATATATATATATATATATTAAATTTTTACTTGAAGGCACTTACAACGCATGTATCGCATAAAATTCGATACCTTTTCTTATAGAAAATGAACTTGACAAGTGTAATCCCAGTAAAGGATGGCTCGATGTGTAGAATACCGTACAGACTGTTTCGACTTTATTAAGTCTCATCAGCGGTATATACTAACGATTTCCCTCCGACAGAAATCGAAACCGGGACTTCAGCAGACGCAGTGAAACACACTAGTGAAACACTTTTATCGCCTCGGCCACAGTACACAGCTGACCATCCTAGCGAAATTAAGCTTGTCAAGCGATACCACGCCTCTACCATAATAGGTAAGGGGGCGCTATTGAGAGAATAACAACAAACAGACCGAATGCCCTTCGGCGAAGTGAATAAGGTTTTTGGATGTTTGTTTATTTTGAACGTTGCTGAATAAAGTATATATTAAATTTTTACTTGAAGGCACTTACAACGCATGTATCGCATAAAATTCGATACCTTTTCTTATAGAAGCCCCCTTACCTATTATGGTAGAGGCGTGGTATCGCTTGACAAGCTTAATTTCGCTAGGATGGTCAGCTGTGTAATCGATAAGACAAAAAAAAACATCTTTTTGTTTTTATTTTTTATTTTTGCATTGTAATTGCCTTCAAATTATTAATATATTATAACATACTTAACAATACTTCAAGCAAATTACCAATTACTTATATATATATATATATATATATATATATATATATATATATATATATATATTTTATTCATTTATTTATTTAAAAAAGAAATCTTTTTTCATTTCCTTCTTTAATTTAAGTTGCACATGACTTTCACGATCAAAGTCATGCCGAATTTCGAACGATTACCATGATCGACTTCGGATGAGTGACGTCACACAATTTCGAAAGAAAAATAGCGGCTAAAAAATGCCCAATCCGTTCAATTCATTTATTTTTTTAAAATTTTTATTTTTATTTTTTTTGCTTTCATATACAGCATTTCATTCTTTTTCTCATATTATATACCTTGAAAAAGGGTGAAGGTTCACCTGAAATATTGGAATTGATCAAACCAGGATCAGAACAACAATTGAAATTCTGATTTATGTTCTGTTTTTCTTGTTTTTGTTCTTTTTTACAATGCTTCAAAAGACAAAAAAACAACAACAACAAAAAAACAAACAATGTTCACAAGAACAACATTCACACACACACACACACACACACACACACAGACACAGACACACACACACACACACACACACACACACACACACACACACACACACAGACACACACACATATATATATATATATATATATATATATATATATATATATGTGTGTGTGTATATATATGAAACAGTCTGCACACACCGAATGATTCTTTGCGAAATTTACTTGTCAATATTATCTTCTATAATTATCGAAATTTATGCGATATGCGCATTGTAATTGCCTTCAAGCAAAAATATAAATAAAAATATATACTTTGTTTAACAATGCTTCTAAAATAAACAAACATACAAAAATCTTATATACATATATATATATATATTCGAACCCTTCCGTACATGTAGGATGTTACACAAGGTCAATTTCATAAGTGGATAATTTAAAACACCGGATATTATTAAAAATATAAATGAAGAATGTTTTATTTGATCAGACATAAAATTGTATTTCTAATTTTCTTTGTGTCGTTCACTTCCATGTTATTTCTGCGAGGTTTTAAAATGAAGCCCCAATTTCATAAAACAAAAAAAACAACAAAAACAAAAACAAAAACTTTGCAACCAACCAAGCGCGGGTACTAAGACTAGTGTGTGTTTGTGTGTGTGTGTGTGTCTATGTGTGTGTGTGTGTGTGTGTGTGTGTGTGTGAGTTAATTCATTTTTAACTAAGTGAACTATAAAATTATGGGTGGACGAAATGAAAAATAATGAGAGTGAAATGAGATTGTGTTCTAAATATTGTTCTGAGCTACGGTGAGAAAATGATGTGAATTTTATCGGTTCATGTCAGATTATCAAATCGTATTATAGCGATGGGTCACATTAAAAGTACCGGGTCTCATCAAAATCGTTCATTCATCCGATTGCCATTAACTTAGAACGTCATCAATCAACATTAATTGACTATCTATCTATCTATCTATCTATCTATCTATCAATTAACTAAAGTGTGTTTATATCTATCTATCTATCTATCCATCTATCTATCTACTAACTAGAGTGTGATTATATCTATCTATCTATCAATTTATCTATTAGAGTGTGTTTATATCTATCTATCTATCTATATATCTATTAGAGTGTGTATATCTATCTATCTATCTATCTATCTATCTATCTACTAACTAGAGTGTGTTTATATCTATCTATCTATCTATCTATCTATCTATTAGAGTGTGTTTATATCTATCTATCTATCTATATATCTATTAGAGTGTGATTATATATATTTATCTATCTATTTATCTATCTATCTATCTATCTACTAACTAGAGTGTGTTTATATCTATCTATCTATCTAACTAGAGTGTGTTTATATCTATCCATCTATCAATTTATCTATTAGAGTGTGTTTATATCTATCTATCTATCTATCTATCTATCTATCTATCTACCCATCTCTCAATTAGAATGAGTTTATATGTATGTATGAATCTATCTATCTATCCCATATTTTCCTCAATCGATCTATCTACTACAGTGTGTTTTTATCTATCTATCTATCTATCTATCTATCTATCTATTTACTAACTAGAGTGTGTTTATATCTATCTATCTATCTATCTATCTATCAACTAACTAGAGTGTGTTTATATCTATCTATCTATCTACCCATCTATCTACTAGAATGAGTTTATATGTATGTATGAATCTATCTATCTATCCCATATTTTCCTGAATACATCTATCTACTACAGTGTGTTTTTATCTATCTATCTATCTATCTATCTATCTATTGTCTTTATATCTATGTATTTATCTATCTATTTATATTTTAAAGTGTGCTTTTCTATCTATCTATCAATTAGAGTGTGTTTATAACTATCTCATATTTTCACCAATCAATCAATCATTCAATTTATCTATTTCTCTCTCTCCCTCTCTCTCTCTCTCTCTCTCTCTCTCTCTCTCTCTCTCTATCTATCTATCTATCTATCAACTAGAATGAGTTTATATGTATGTATGAATCTATCTATCTATCTATCCCATATTTTCCTCAATACATCTATCTACTACAGTGTGTTTTCCATCTATCTATCTATTTATCTATATATCCCATATTTTCGTCAATAAATCTATCTATTACAGTGTGTTTCCATCTATCTATCTATCTATCTATCTATCTATCTATTGTCTTTATATCTATGTATTTATCTATCTATCTATATTTTAAAGTGTGCTTTTCTATCTACCTATCACATAGAGTGTATTTATATCTATCTCATATTTTCACCAATCAATCAATCAATCAATCATTCAATTCATCTATCTATCTATCCCATATGTTCCTCAATGAACCAATGAATCAGTCAATCTATCTATCTATCTATCTATCTATCTATCTATCTATCTATCTATCTGGGGGACTCCTAGTTGTGTATATGGCTAGAGTGCTCGACTGCGGCTTCATAGTAAGCGAGTTCGAGCTCGTCCTACTATTAAATCCACTTTCGCACTAATGACCTTTGGAAAGCTGTGAAACTCCTTATCTGCTCACTAATAGAAGGATACATTGGTATTAAATAAACATACGATATATATATATATATATATATATATATATATATATATATATATATATATATATATATATATATATATATAACCAAATCACACATTTACAAATTGATATAATTTCAGCATTAAATAATCTATAAGGAGTTGATATGCCCTTAAACAAATAAATCAAAACAAACTGAACATTTAGAAGTGAATCAAATGTCGGCGTAAATAATCCATAAAGATTTGATATGCCGTTAAACAAATAAACATAACCCCCACCTTATAAATAGTCATAATTTAAATCAAGTATTTGCAAATTAATCACATTTTATTTTCAAACATAAATCAATCCTAGAACTAAGGAATATTTTTATGTGAATTTTGTGTCATTAAACTAAATAGGAAAAAAGCCTTTAACAAACAATCAGTGATTCCCTCAGTTTTAGTATAATAATAGATACTCAGACTACACTAACAGGGACTTTGAACAGTTTTTGGACCATATGACCTTTAGGCACCCCATTTGCGATCTCGATTCATAAGGACATTTTTTTCATTTACACCATCAAAATCCGGTTGTTTGTTAACAGACGATTTTTAGAGCTTTTTTGTTTGTTTTTAATTATAAAACTAACCCCTAACCCCAACCCTAACCCTAAGTCCTAAACCTAACCCCTAACATATTAGTCATAATTTAAATCAAGTATTTGCAAATTAATCAAATTTCAGCATTAAATACCCCATAAGAAGTTGATATGCCATTTTACAAACAATCCAAAAACAACCAAAAATCTCAATGCAATAAAACCGAACGGATATAAATCCTTTGTTTTTCAAATCCTATTCTTGACCTGACAACTTTTTCTTCAGTTCTTTCTCACAGACTCTAGCAGACAATGCACCGATTCCACAATGCAACACTTGCTCTTTCTTGGGAACGTTCACCCCGGACAATGTTCGCGGAAGGGACAAAAGGACTCTCTTCACCGGCTGTGACGGTAACAGGTCAATATCTCTAATAAGCGATTATGTGGTTTAGCCGAGTGTCGCCTCATGGCGCCGGTAGATTTCTCATTAGAACTTTTATCTACAATTTATCTATTGTTCTTCGACAAGTTTTACAGGCGAGACGAGGTGCCCGACTCGAAATAGAGAGAGAGAGAGGAGAGAGAGAGAGAGAGACGAGAGAGAGAGAGAGAGAGAGGAGAGGGGAGAGAGAGATGGAGAGAGAGAGAGATAGAGAGAGAGAGAGAGAAAGAGAGCTGTGTACAAAGAGACAGACAGATACATAGACAGTGACAGGATAGAGATAGATAGATAGATAGATAATAGATAGAGAGAAGAGAGAGAGAGAGAGAGAAGAAGAGATCTGGGTAAATAGGATATAGATACAAAGAGACGACAGATACACAGACAACAGAGGGATAGAGAAGAGAGAGAGAGAGACAGAGAGAGAGAGAGAGAGATAGACAGACAGCAGATGACAGAGAGAGAGAGAGAGAGAGACGAGAGAGAGAAGAGAGAGAGAAGGAGAGAGGGGGAGATCTGAGTAGATAGGGATATAGATACAAAGAGACAGACAGATACATAGACAGTGGTACACAGTGACACACCACACAGAGAGAGAGAGAGAGAGAGAGAGAGAGAGGGGGAGAGATCTGGGTAGATAGGAATATAGATACAAAGAGACAGACAGATACATAGAGAGAGAGAGGAGAGAGAGAGAGAGAGAGAGAGAGAAGGAGAGAGAGAGAGAGAGAGAGAGAGAGAGAGCGAGAGCGAGAGAGGGGAGCAATTTGAGTAAATAGAGATGGAGGGAATAAATAAATGTAGTGCTTGGAAAATGGACATAAAGAAAGAGAGGGAAATATGTCCTGTGAATGATGTTAAACTCTATCTGATGGTGAGGTTCCAGTTCTGAAGGTTTGGGGAATGTGGAGCACCCCTTCATCACCATTGCTCCCTGGTCCACTCTGACCCGGAGTGGTAGTACCTGTTAGGGTCCCATCTATGGGTTAAATAGAAAAATGTATTTATAAAAAAATTGTATTATCCATTAAGAATTAAGTTCAAAACTTTATCGGCATTAAATGACCCACTGAGGTTGATATGCCCTAAAACAAACCAAACCAAAATCAAAACCAAACATAGGACCCCAATAGGTATACCATTCCGAGTCAGCATTGACAAAGGCAACAAAGGAGCAAATTTAATATTTCCCAGAGCTCAAGAATTGAAGTCTCGCTACAGATTGCAGCGTAATGTCCTGCACAGGACACGCGAGGAGTCTTCGAGGCGTAGTGGCTAACGTACCTGGACTGCGATATCGTAGAAAGCGAGTTCGAACTCGACTAATACTCTTATGAAAGGCATGAACCCCCTCATTCCCCATCTACAGGTTAAATAGTACAACTACTGTCGTTTTATAAGAATCACTTTGGCATTAAATAACCCACTAAGGTTCATATGCCATTAAACAAAAAGACCAAAACAAAAATAGATGCAAGATTAGGAACAACTACAAATAATAATTGAGGGGTCGGTTTAGCTCAGTCGGTAGTGTGTTCGGCTAGGAATCACAAGGTTCTTGGTTCGATACCGGCCCCCAGCAACTCAGCGTATGAGTAGCACAGGGATCTGCGCGGTAAAGTGACGAGATGATGGTAGTGTGGCGCTCCATCTCATATGCTAAAATAATCTCCTTGGTCTAGCGCTAGTGAAAATGGGATAGACTCCCTCGCTGATTGGCTGATACCGACATTAGGTTGCCCCGATGACTTTTACTTACACATAATAATAATAGTGAATATATAGGAATACTTGAAACTATAAGTGGTTTGGTTTGTTTTGTTTTACGGCATATCAACCTCAGTGGGTCATTTAATGCGACAAAGTTTTGAAATAAATCAATTCTTAACGGATAATACAATTTTTTTTCAACTCATGTTTTTCTATTCAACCCATAGATGGGACCCTAACAGGTACTACCACTCCGGGCCAGAGTGGACCAGGGAGCAATGGTGCTCCACATTCCCCAAACCTCAAAAACTGGAACCTCACCATCAGATGGATTTTAACGTCATTCCCAGGACAAGTAGACCCTCAGTCACCGCCTTCTAGAACCCATATGATAAAAAGGGGTTGGGGCTTCCATAAGGGCAATAGGGTTAGGACAATCATAGAGGTGTTAGGGCTTGACGTGACTAGCCGATTGATCGGAGGGGGCCTCTCCGACCGCCCGTCTAGCCCAAGAAAGTATTGCAAGTCATGAACTGCTCATCCACCTTGGTTCTATCCTTAAGCATCACGGATCGCCACCCACGGCCAACAGGTGGCCCCATTGGGGGAGTCTAACCCCTCTGCAGAGCTGCAGTCGGTGCATTCTAACGCCCCAGGCGACAGAGCGGTAAGTAGAGTCTTCGTGGCATAGTGGCTGATGTGCTGGACTGTAAAATCATAGTAGGCGCGTTCGAATCCAGTCATACTATTACATTTACTTTTGGATTCATACCGTTGGGGAAAGTAAGATTCCTTATTCCCCCATCTATGTGTTAAATATTAACATTACTGTTATTTCTATAGAAATGATCATATGGTATCAAATATTTATATCCAATAAAAATAATTTCCGCACTGTTATATGGTACAAAATATTCTTATCTAATCTATTAATAATGGAGATTGTCTGTATTTCTGTTTGTAACAAAAACTACGTCATAGCTCAACGTCACAGCTTACGTCACAATATTCTTATGCTATATACACCCAAAATTTGAGTAAGCTATTTTAAAAATTGTTTTTTACTCTCGTCCTTTTTTTTACAGTAACAAGAAGTTAACTAAAAAGTTTACAAATAAATAAATACCTACGATTTTGTGTAAAATTGACGTGGAAAATATTCAAAATCATTGTTTGATTATTACATGCACGCAACATTTTATTTGAGAGGGAATTTCATTTCAAATTGTTTTTTTTTTCTCCTTTAATAAATATGAGGATTTGTCTTACTTATGATACAAACCCTCTGACAATGAATTTTTAACTCTCACCCTCTAAGGCAATGTCTTTCAAAAATTCATTTTTACGACGCCTGGATGGTGTTTTCTGTTGCTAGTACAAATAATTCAAGCTTATCGTAGTGAGTGAGTTTGAAATCGGGCTTGTACTTTCACTTTGGAATAATATCCTTGGGAAAGGTATGAGCCAATTCACCCTATCTACAGAGTACCACTACTATTCTTTCTAGAGAAATGGTTATATGGTATCAAATATTCACATCTAATAGAAATAATTCGCAGATGAATAACCCACGAAGGTTGATGTGCCATTAAATAAAGAAACCAAGCAGAACATGCGCCACCGACACAGGAAAACTTCCAACTGCGCAAATAATTTACGTTAAGAATAATTACTTGAAACTATAATTGTTTGCAAATGACTATTATTATTAAATAGGAATAGTTACTTGAAACCATATAATCGTTTACAACAACGAAAAAAATACTGACTTCGGCATTAAATTACCTAACGAGGGTTGACATGCCGTAAAACCAACATCAACACCAATACCAACACGTGATGTATGTGCGTGTTTGAGAGAGAGAGAGAGAGAGAGAGAGAGAGAGAGAGAGAGAGAGAGAGAGAGAGAGGAAGGAAGGATTGAAGAAAAGAAGGATTTAATATTGTTGAAAGTCCCCTTAATATACTCCATACATAATCCAGACTGACTTCTCGTCCCTGTCGGAGTCAGGGCGTGTAATGTTTGCAGACAACTTAAAAGAACTTGTTTCTTCTTTGCCTCTCCCCACATCACCGTGTATATGTATGTGTATGTATGTAAGTATGTATGTATGCATGTGTGTCAGTGTGTTTTATGAGATGTCACAAATGAAAAGGCTCTCACGCCGAGTCGACCCTTTGTACTAGTGATCTCTTCTCGTACAAGTGACATTTTATATAAGAAACAGAAAAAACAATATATATATATATATATATATATATATATATATATATATATATATATATATATATATATATATAAGAAAGAGATAAATAAGATAAAAAAAGAACAAATAAGTGAAAAACAAATATACAAAAAGGAATGTGCTGGAAGGGATTAAACTTATCCTTGTCCTGGTCTCTTTGTTAGTCTTGCCCTCATTTTTGAGCACCGAATAATATTTTTCCTCATTTGCTTAAAATCGTTTTACGAGTTGAACTAGCCGATTTTTTTTTCAAATTTAAATATAAAGAAAAATTTCTAAGGGGTTAATTCCAAAAGTAAAGTCCCCAAAGTACTGGGGACGCAGAGAAACTGATTTCGTTTCTCTATCTACTTCCTGTGATTCTTAATGACACACACACACACACACACACACACACACACATATATATATATATATATATATATATATTAGGACACGTAAAAGCGAATTCATCATAAAAGCGATCGAAAAAATTTCTAAAAAGAAAGTTAGGGTACCCTTATAATTAGATGTATAATCTAAAATAAATATTTTTTTCGGTCAATCCTCATCAGAGAAATACATTGAAAGTAGGAAATACGATGGTTGGAATAACTGAGAAAAGGGTAATTTTTCCCCCTTTTAATAAGAACGAGAAAATAAGAGAAATTACGAACCGTGCGGAGCGATTCGAAAATTTCTGGTTCCACACACACACACACACACACACACACACACATATATATATATATATATATATATATATATATATATATACCAATCCCTCCGCACGACCTGGATGGGACACAAGGTCAATTTCTTAAGCGGAGTTTAACAGGTTTGAAAAAAGATTTTTCCTTCTCCTGGACTGGTTACCTAGCCAAATTAAAGGGCACAGTATGCTCTGCTATTTATCCATAGCTGGAGCGATAGTAGTTGGATACCTTTTCCAATAATATTAGCGTTATGTGAAATACCAACAGTCTCGTTCAGGATTTGAACTCGGGTTTAGGAGTCAATTTCCTACGACTCTAACCAAGGCACCACTTACCTCCAACGCATAAATATATGGAGTTACATAAATATATGGAGTTACATACATAGATTGTAGAACGTTACATAATTTTTTTCTCAATTTTTTGCGCACAAGTCGCACGCAAGTCACGCACAAATCGCACGCAAGGATTGAAAAAAATAACGTAGCGTTCAACCGTTATTACACAGCCATTATAATAGAAAAGTTGCAGAAACACACACAACCTATCAAATATCGGACATTTTCTGCCAAAATAATAACTCAATGCCTGAAGAAGACAACAGATCAGAAACACGTGTCGCATATGTACGATAAAAAATTTTTTTTTTTTTTTCTGAGAACATAATACATTTTGCGGACCTTCTTTTTTTATAAAATATTAAATTTTCTCCCGTTGGAACCAGAACAACATTTTTTATATTTATGGAGTTACATATATACTAGGATGATTCCAAAATATTATCTTTGTTTAAAATGAATTATCAAAATATCCAAGGAATAAAATAATGTGATCTATTTTCAAGAATATTTTTCATCTCATTCGTTCATTGAGGCTTCTCTCCACAGCCAGAATCTCCGAATTGCTGGGGACGTTGTGAAACTATTTGTGCGTCTATTGGCAACACTCTTGTGTTTGTTGTGCATGCGCCTGCCTTTATACACACCTCGCTGCCTCACTCAGTCTTGTGTTCGTAGTCATTTCTCGTGGAGATCCCTATTGCCGCTACCGCCAATTTCGCACAGTTATTCGGTTAAAGGCAAAAAAAAAAAGGATTGAAATTCATCGCCAATTAAAGGATGTGTATGGTGAGTCGTGCATGGATGTCAAAAACATCCGCAAGTGACGTACGGAGTTTGCAACTACGACAAGGTTCAACGCTTCCTCAACGAGATGACACGAGCTAATATGACATTTGGCTTACAAAAGCTACCACAGCGCCTACAAAACAACAACTGAAGTGGCGATTTTGTAGAAAAATAGGTAGATATTCAAACTTTTAAATGAAGTAAACATCATTGTCAATAAGCAATAAACGTTTCTGTGATTTCTAAATATTTTGGAGACCTTATCTTTGGGATTACCCCCGTATATACACAAAAGCATGTATCATTGCAGAAATTGACTAGAAGTGATTTTTGTATACGAATTTATTGGAGGAAATCGCCGTGGTGGATTGGCTAACGTACTTGACTGCGATATCGTAGTGAGGGAGTTCGAACTTTATACGGACTATTACGCTCACTTTTGGATTAATGCCCTTGGGAAATTATGGTTCAGATAGTACCACAACGTGCCCGTGAAGAAATGCAGGGAATGTCAATCCATTATGTGTTTTGAAACCAATAGTAACAATCGCCATAGATATAAAAATGAATTTAAAAATATTTAAAAAAAAGGCTTGAAAAATTGAATACTCATCAAGAATGAATAAAACAAAATGTCTTTGGCATAAAATAACCCAACAATGGTTGACAGCCCGTAAAATCCAACCAACCAACCTACTCCTACTTCCAACCATCGTCTTCTTCGGTTTTGGTCTGTGTTTGTAATAGTTTTAATTTCTTCGCCTTTTCTGTCTTTCTTCCTTAAAAAAATCGACCCTTCTCTTGATTTTTATACATTCTTTATTCCCGATTCTCAAATATTCCCAATTCTTCTTCTTCTTCTCTTTCTTCTTGTTCTTGTTCTTGTTCTTCTTGTTCTTGTTCTTCTTGTTGTTGTTGTTGTTGTTCTTCTTCTTCTTCACTTTCTTCTTCTTCACTTTCTTCTTCTTCACTTTCTTCTTCTTTTGAGGATTTGATCTGTATTTGTAAAAGTTTTTCCTCGTTTGTTTTTCTTTGTCAAACAATTCTCTCCCCCCGGCATCCATTACACACCATTATCATTCTCCCTTTTCTTGAGTCTTTATTATTTTCGTGCTCCTACCCCTCCCTCTTCAACTTCTTCGGAATTGATAGTTTTAATTTATTTCGTCCTTTAAAAACCCTAATCCCTTTCTTGACTTTCATCAAATCTTCATACCCGTTTCTCGCTATTTCTTCATCCCAATATTAGTTTCAAATTTCTTACTCTTTTATGTCTTCTTCCTAAAACAAGAACATCAACCCTTCCTACCTTTCATACATCTTTTATTCCCGTTTTCTTCTTCTTCTTCTTCTTCTTCTTCTTCTTCTTCTTCTTCTTTCTTCTTCTTCTTCTATCATCTATCTATATATCTATCTATCTTCATACACGTCTTAATTATTTCCCCTCTAATATCTTTCTTCCTTAAAAGGAAAAACAACAACCACACTTGCCTTTTTCATTTTTCATTTCTGTTCCCCCTCCTCTTCCTCCTCCTCCTCTCTTCTTCTTCTTCTTCTTCTTCTTCTTCTTCTTCTTCTTCTTCTTCTTCTTCTATCGATCTATCTATCTATCTATCTATATTCATACAAGTCTTAATTTATTCCCCTCTAATATATTTATTCCTTAAAAGAAACAAACAAAAACAACAATCACACTTGCCTTTTTCATTTTTCATTTCTTTTCCCCCCTCCTCTTCCTCCTCCTCCTCTTTCTTCTTCTTCTTTCTTCTTCTTCTTCTTCTTCTTCTTCTTCTTTCTCTCTTCTTCTTCTTCAAAATCTTTAGAGTTGTTCTGTATTTGTACTTTCCCTCATGTCTATCTTTCTAAACCCCCCCCCAAAAAAAAAACAATATTCCTTATTGCTTTTTTCATTTTTTATTCCCGTTCCTCCATCCCCCACTCTTCTTGTTCTTGTTCTTGTTCTTCAATTGTTGTTGTTGTTGTTCTTCTTCTTCTTCTACCTTGTAGTCATCTCTTTACATTTACCCAAAATGGCCGCATTAATGTTGATTCTTAACTCTCACAATACCTTCTAATCAACATCGTGCAGCTCAAAGACAGCATTAATGACTTATTTTTGTTTTGTTTCATTCCCAGCTTTGATCTTCTTATTATTTCATACTTATTCTTAATGTATTTTGAACAGAATCCACACGCTCGGCCATATCTTACCTCCTTCAAAAGAAGGTCGGTTAAGGGCGCCCTCTAGTGGAGATACAGAGAGCAAAACCTAAAATGGCGGACAAGATTTGTAATTAATAACATTACCTTTGCCTTTTTTTTCCTTCTTCTTCTTTTGTTGACTAAAGTTCATTTGATATATTCTGACAAGGGAGGATGGCATTTCTCCGTTTTTATCCAGTGGGGTTCAGAATTCCGTGATATCTACCCGAGAAAAACAGTTGGGATAGGTGCATGATTCCTAATTGGTGCTAGAGGTCGGTGTTCAAATCTAAGCGAATCCCAGAATTTTAAATAGTGATTTTTTAAAAACAAAAAAACGATACTCCGCACCTTTAAAACAGGCCTTGACGCTATAAGCTCTTCCAACTTTTCCAGGCACATATTCATAAATGTATTTACCCAACCCCTCCGCCACAAGAATGATTCAACAAGAAGTCAATTTTTAAGTGGAGGACAGCTGGTCTGAATACAAAATTGTCCTTCTCCTAGACTGGTTAACTTTGTTTAATTTTGTACAAAAATGAATATGCATGTATTAGTAATAAATGAAAGAAAAATAAATGTAAGGATTTCTTATTTTTCACTTTAACTTATTACTTTTCCGTATACTGTCGGATTCATTTCCATTTTTCCCTCCTACATATGCATGTAAGTAAATAATGCATATTTATATATATACTTAATGAATAAATATATAGATATATATTTACCAATCCCTTTGAACGTGTAGAATGGGACACAAAGTCAATTTCTTAAGCGGGGTTTAACAGCTTTGAATTGTTTTCTTTCTCCTAGTCTGGTTGCCTAACCAAGGTTAAAAATCCTAGTCTGCCCTCGTATGTACCCATAGCTGAAGGGAGAATAGTTGGATGCTTACTTTTTCCACGAATATTAGCATTATGTATATAGGCTAATACACACATACAGACACACACACACAGACACACACACACACAAACGAACAAATATATATATAATATATATATATATATATATATATATATATATATATATATATATATGTGTGTGTGTGTGTGTGTGTGTGTGTCGGGGGGTGAAGAAATGTTTTCGTAAATATAACAGACACAGGATGTTACGATCAAAGGAAATTTTTTTATATATCTATATATTGACATATAAAATTTTATATGTCCATATATAGACATATAACATTTTTCCTTTGATCGTAACATCCTGGGTCTGTTATATTTTTGAAAACATTTTCTTCACATATTGTCGGATTAATTTCCTCATCGTATTTCCATATATATATATATATATATATATATATATATATATATATATATAGAGAGAGAGAGAGAAATATGTGTGTATAGTAGGGGTTCAATTGTGTAAAGTTGTAGATAAATACTTTAAATAGCTCATAAATAGCTCATGATTTTTCCGGACTTCCCACCAGGCCTGATTAAGATAAAGTATTTTCTATGTGGGGAGCCATGTACACACCGAAGCTCATTGCGGAGGCCAGTGCAAAAAATGCATTATCCCTCTGAGAGAGAGAGAGAGAGAGAGAGAGAGAGAGAGAGAGAGAGAGAGAGAGAGACTGGGAGAAGAAGGAGCTGACCAGCTTTTGTCTGAGTTCACCCTACGTTGGTACATTAATATTTCTATAGTGCGCTCTGCTTGATTTTGCAGAAAATTGAAGTGTCACACACACCGTCCCAACATTCATCCGATTATTTTAATTGATTTTAATGGCATATCAAGCTGACTAGGATAATATATGCGGAGAGGTTAGGGAATCGCGTTCAGTGTTTATCAATATTTACATGTTTGTGTAGTTGTTTCTTAAGAGTTTTATTTATCTATTTATTTATTTGCAAATAGTCCAGATAATTTTTAAATTTTGGATCTTAACGCTTCAATAAAAAAATAGATAAATAAAAAAAAGTAAAGTGGTCGGGGTGGCTTAACGTCGGTATCAGCCAGACAGCAAAGGAGTGTATTCGTTTTTTTTCATTAGCCCTAGGCAAGGAGATTATTTTAGCATCTGACTCGGAGCGCCACACCTACCACCAGCTCTTCATTTTACCGCACAGGTCCCTGTGCTTCTTATACGCTAAATTGGCGAGGAACGGTATCAAACCAGGAACCTTGTGGTTCCTAGTTGGACGTTCTACCAACTGAGCTTAACTTTTAAGATAGATAAATAAAGCAAATGACTCAAATCATGATGTGATTGATTGATTTATTGATTTTTAATGGCATTTCAACCTGTTTGGGGAAAGTGTATGCTTACAAGTTAGGAAAATTTGTACATTGTATATTTATATATTTTTTGTGTTGTTTTTTTTCTGTGGTTATATAAAAGTTCCAGAAATGGTGCCTAACCACCAGACGCAGTTTAATGAGTTTTATTTCTCCTAAACTGGTTGCCAGACAAGGGAAGGAGCCCAGCCTGTCCTATAATTTACTCATACCTTTCCCAAGCGTATTAATGCTATGTTAAATGCAAACAGGCTAGTCCAGGATTTGAACTCGTGTTGCCGATTCAATTTATACAGTCCCCTTTTTTTTTGTGTGTGTGGGGGGTCTTACCCGTCTGAAGAGGGACACAGCAATGATCTTGAACTAATTACAATGAAAGGAGCCTCCCCATACCCCAAAGCTCCAGAAGTGTAGCCTCACCACCAGATACAGTTCAGTACTATACCAAAAAATACCCCTCTTAGTGACGGTCTTTCTGATACAGTCAGAACATTTTAAATATCACCGACGGAGCACTCGAAAAGTATATATTTATTTACCTGACCCCTTCGAACCAGCAGGATATGACACAAGTGTAGCTTAACAGATTTGAATTCAGAGTTTCATTTCTCCTAAACTGGTTGCCAGACAAAGGGAAGGAGCCTAGCCTGTCCTATAATTTACTCATACCTCTCCCAAGCGAATTAATGCTATGTGAAATGCAAACAGGCTTGTTCAGGATTTGAACTCGTGTTGCAGATTCAATTTCCTACGATGATAACCTTACATCACGAACACCTTTCTACGTCGAAAATCATCACACACACACACACACAACACACACACACACACACACACACACACATACACACACACACACACTAACACACACGCGTGCGCGCGTATTAATGTGGGCTGAAGATCAGATAGGCGAAAACTGTTTGTAACCAGGTACTGACTTCATGTCCACGCTAACTTATATATATATATATATATATATATATATAATCCGACAATATGTGGAGAAAAGTAGACAAACACAGGATGTTATGGAAACTGGATGTTTATTGTCGATGATGCAAAGTTTCGGTCATTTATATATATATATATTATATATATATATATATATATATATATATATATATATGTTTCTTTTCATTCATATATATATATATAATATATATATATATATATATATATAATATATGTTCTTTTCATATATATTATATATATATATATATATATATATATATGTATTCTATATATATATATATATATATATATATATATATATATATATATATATATAATATATATATATATATATATATATATATATATATATATATGTTTCTTTTCATATATTATATATATATATATATATATATGTTTTTCATATATATATATATATTATATTATATATATATATATATATATATATATATATATATATATGTTTCATATATATATATATATATATATATATATATATATATGTTTCTTTATATAATATATATATATATATATATATTTCTTTCATATATACATATATATATTATATATATATGAAAATAAACATTTAGCAGAAATAAATTTATTTCGGCTGCCTTCACTTCTCTTAAAGTCTGATTTTTTTAAGGACCTATTCTGAAAAGAGGCTTGAAAGGGCTTGAAGAGGCGAATGTAGACGAAACAAATTTATTTATGAGAAATTAAGGTTTTCATATATCTATTTATAATAATATGTAAAAATATGCACATATACTGAAATTTATCCCCTTTTCCCTAGTGCTCGATCAAGGAGATTTTTTGAGTCAGAGGTGGAGCACCACACCTACCATCCCCCTACTTTACCACAGAGATCCCTGGGCTATCCATACGCTGAGTTGGCGTGGGCCTGTATCGAACCAGGAACCTTGTGATTCATAGGCGGTGGATATTTTGAAAATAAACAGAAAAGAAACATTTTCAAAAAGTATCCGATTTTTGGGGGGGTTTCTTTTTTTTTTTTTCAGATTTTATTTTTATTTTCTATCGACTGTAATTATTTCTGTTAACCCATTTCATCTGGCTTTAATCTTTTTCTGGTATTTTCTTTTTTTGTATCTAGCGCACTATATATATATATATATATATATATATATATATATATATTATATATATATATATTATATATATACATCTGTGTGTATGTGTCTTTTTTCTTTTATTCTGGACCCGTTTTTCTAGAAGCCCCTTTACTTATTATTTAGCTTTTAAGCTCTTGAAGCTATCACATGGCTTTGAAGGCCCGCCCCTATATCACACGCTCACCCAACATGTTTTTCCGCTTTGCTGTTAGGATTTTTTTTTTCAAATGCAACTGTGAGAATGTTTTCTGGTGATGGAACATGGGGTATTGGAAATTATCTAAAAATGGGAGGTGTTGTGATTATTTTCTCTTAATGTATAGAAATTACACTATATATATATATATATATATATATATATATATATATTTGTATTTATAAAGATAAAAGGTGGCTTACCGGTGAGTATGGGCACGATCGTTGGAGGTGCACA
Source organism: Doryteuthis pealeii (assembly GCA_023376005.1). Lineage (NCBI taxonomy): Eukaryota > Metazoa > Mollusca > Cephalopoda > Myopsida > Loliginidae > Doryteuthis > Doryteuthis pealeii. The sequence continues at coordinate 15,752,421 of CM042175.1, forward strand.
AAATCCAGGGGTTAAGTCAGCGATAAGTTAACAAATACAAAGTGCTCAATACAAAGTAGAGCAAATTTATTAAAGAAATGGATACAATAGAAACCTACACGAGTTTCACCATAATGATCTTCAGGGTTAAATACCCTGAATTAATCGAGGTACCGATTAATTGCAGCCGATCACACGTGTGTTCATTGAATAAGATGTTACGTTATTTGTGATCGGCTGCAATTAATCGGTACCTCGATTAATTCAGTGGATTTAACCCTGAAGATCCTTATGGTGAAACTCGAGTAGGTTTCTATTGTATCCATTTCTTCAATATATATATATATATATATATATATATATATATATATATATATATAATATGTGTAGGGTTATCATAATGATCAACAAAAATAAGTGAGTGTTTAAGTCTAATTTGTCTGCACTAGGTAGACAAATTAGACCTAAGCACTCGCTTATTTTATTAGGTGGGCAACATGGGTCTTGTGTGACTTGATGGGGTTTTCTTAGTTTTATTTTCGTCCCCCTCTTGTCAAACCTATTCCTTATTTCTTATTTCATATCCATTCCTGTCGTAATTCATTTACAACTTATAAAACTTGAAAAACACCGGACGAAAGGGCCCTTGTTTTATCAATAAACATTTTTTATCTCCTTTCTTTCCTTCTTTTAGTTTTCCACCCATTGTCATTGTGTTTATCACTATGATAACCCTAAACATATTACATAAATTTGCCTGTACCAAAAATGAATTTAAATAAATAAATAAATAAATGTGTGTATATATATATATATATATATATATATATATATATATATATATATATTAATAATATGCCGTACTATATTTATAAGTAAATAGTGCTTAGTATCTTGGATAGAGCATGTATATCTATGGGTAGCATGTACACAAAGTTAATGGCGCTTGGTTACGGACAGTTTCTCACCTAATCGATTCTCAAAGCACTTTCCTATGTCTTTAACCATTACACCACGCGCTTCCTATGGCAGTATATTCTAAGCCCTGCTTACAGGGGAATCTGAACTTTTAATTTACTTACAAACTTTTTGTATAATACTTATATTTTGCTGTTGAGTGGGACCTCAACAGCAAAATATAAGTATTATAAAAAAGTTTGTAAGTAAATACTATTTCTTGCATTGTTTAATTCAATGTGATAAAATCAATAAAACTGATTTTATATACAGGGTGGGCCAAAAGTAGTGTTACAGTTATTTAATTATCTGTTTCACCTTCACAATTACGTTTTAGATATAAATTATAGAAAAAAAATACTGATCCCCTTGACGAACTGTACTTCCAGCAAGATGGAGCACCTCCACATTATGCGCGGACAGTAAGAGCGTATCTTCATCAAGCCTTTCTGCAGCATTGGTTTGGAAGGCAGAGCAGCATTGAATGGCCACCACGTTTACTTGACCTGGCACCAATGGATTTCTTTTTTTTGGGGGGTGTAGTCAAGAACAAGGTTTATGAGAGAAATCCCCACACAGGCGAAAACTGTCAGTAACCAAGCGCCGATAATTCAATGTCCACACTACCCAAACTTAGATAATCTAGCTTAACTAAATTTTTGGGTGCTCTATATTTTCAGCTATAAAATGGAATATCTATTAAATATACTAATAAGTATATGTACTCTCCGTGCGCAAGTATTTAAGTTTTAATGTAATAAAATATCATATTAAATTAGAAAGTCTAAGGAAACTAAATAAGAATACAGATGAAATTATTTGAAACGGGGAGTATAATCGAAACATAGAACAACTGAGACTTACACTTCCATCACTCCCGTATTTCATTGCTAACTTTTTCTGATTTAACTATTTTGTTAAAATAGTAATTAAAGAATAAAATTAGTTATTTCTTCTTGTTAATGGATTTCTTTAGGATCTATCACTGAGAATTTTGCTCATATTCATTAAGATAAAACCAAACAATTAGAAATCAATAATACTAAGCACATATTTATTAAAAACAAAATTTTATTGTCAATATTTATTAATTATCAAAATTAGCCATCCGTTTACACTGTAAACCACTTTTTTGCTGTATATATAAATACAATTGTATATTATTTGTATGTAGATATGGCCAAGAGAATTAATAATATAAAACAACTTTATTGATAATTGAGTTTTGAATAAAAAATAAAATCATGGAGAATGTGACGTAAATAACAAAGGGAATTGTGACTTTAGTAATAATATAGTTTCGGTTACAGACAAACACACAATCTTTATTATATTAAGACTAGCAAATATATGCACCCTCCGGGTGCAAATTTTTAAGTTTTAATGTAATAAAATATTATCTTAAATTAGAAAGGCTAATGAAAATAAATAAGAATGCAGATAAAAATATTTGAAACAGAGGGGGGTATAATCGAAAAATAGAACAATTGAAACTTACTCTTCCATCACTCTCGTCTTTCATTGTTATTTTTTCTAATTTAGTTAAAAGAGGAAGTAAAGAATAAAATGACAATTATTTCTTCTTGTTAATGGATTTCATTTAAGATTCATTGAAGAGATTTTTGAATTATATTCATTAAAATAAAACCAAACAGTTAGAAATCAATAATACTTGGCACATATTTATTAAATTCGATTTTTATATCAATATGCAAATTAGCCTTCCCTTCACACTGTAAACAGCTATTTTGTTGTATATATAAATATAATTGCATGTTGTTAGTATGTAGATAGGGTTAACAGTAATAATAATGTAAAACAATTTTATTAATAATTGAGGTAAAATAAAAATAAAACCCTTGAGAATGTGATGTCAATAACTAAGGGAATTGTAACTTTAGTAATAATATAGTTTCGGTTACAGACAAACACACAATCTTTATTATAATAAGATATGATACCCTATGTATGTATTCTCAAACGCATCGAGTCTCATACGCACTCAACCTTTGTCTAAGATTGAAACAGCCTGTTTAAAACTTAACTAGTTTTTCCCTGACCTCAGCTTATCCGGCTTATCCAATGACTCTTCTAAATCATCAAAGCTGGACAGACTCTATTACAACTATTACTTCTATATCAGCCCATCATCAGATCAGCAACCAGATTCGAGCCTCTCCATGTAGCACAGAAGATGAGATAAGTATACAACTATTACTTCTATATCAACACATTATCAGCTCAGCAACCAGATTCGAGCCTCTCCATGTAGCACAGAAGATGAGATAAGTATACAACTAATTATTTCTATATCATGGATAAATAAATATAATAAAATAAATAATAAAATCATGGAGAATGTGACGTAAATAACAAAGGAAATTGTGACTTTAGTAATAATATAGTTTCGGTTACAGACAAACACACAATCTTTATTATAATAAGATATGAAACCCTATGTATGTATTCTCAAACGCATCGAGTCACATACGCACTCAACCTTTGTCTAAGATTGAAACAGCCTGTTTAAAACTTAACTAGTTTTTCCCTGACCTCAGCTTATCCGGCTTATCCAATGACTCTTCTAAATCATCAATGCTGGACAGACTCTATTACAACTATTACTTCTATATCAGCACATCATCAGATCAGCAACCAGATTCGAGCCTCTCCATGTAGCACAGAAGATGAGATAAGTATACAACTAATTATTTCTATATCAGCACATCATCAGCTCAGCAACCAGATTCGAGCCTCTCCATGTAGCACAGAAGATGAGATAAGTATACAACTAATTATTTCTATATCATGGATAAATAGATATAATAAAATAAATAATAAAATCATGGAGAATGTGACGTAAATAACAAAGGAAATTGTGACTTTAGTAATAATATAGTTTCGGTTACAGACAAACACACAATCTTTATTATATTAAGATATGATACCCTATGTATATATTCTCAAACGCATCGAGTCACATACGCACTCAACCTTTGTCTAAGATTGAAACAGCCTGTTTAAAACTTAACTAGTTTTTCCCTGACCTCAGCTTATCCGGCTTATCCAATGACTCTTCTAAATCATCAATGCTGGACAGACTCTCATTTTCTGTTAGGAATTCATCTTGTTTTAATTCCTCTGCAGTTTTTCTCTCTGTTTATCGCCCACTTCTCAGCACGACACAAAGAGGATGTCAGTCCTGTTAAACAACAGATCTGCCGCCGCCGCAACACTTTAGCTACATCCAACATTATAAACAATGATAAAAAAAGGCCTCACCGACGCAAAAGTGCTGTGTTCTGACATTAAACACAGCCTTACACTTAAGGTCGATAGTGCCCTCAACCCCCCTTCACCCCACCGGGCCGAGTGGCTTTGTACTCGTTTATTGCCATTCCACGCATTTAAGTAACGATGCGCTTTCAGGGAATCAGCTAGAACAAGAGATCTGGAGAATATAATCCAAATCTCAGCATTCTCCCACAGGTGAAAGCGTCTGAAAGCGTTACTGAGCACTGGGGATCCAACTTGCTGAATGGCACCTCCCTTTAGAAAGGGGAGTAAAGTGCATCGACTTCATGAGCTATATACAGTTGACATTTACAGCCTAGTTTGGGATATGGTCTGAAGTATGGGGCACCCAGCGAATATATTCTGCTGGCTTACCTAACTAGTTAACCACCAACGTGCGGGTAGCTATCTAGCTAGCTAGTACAAGATAATACTAGAGTAATCCTGGGTATGACACTAAACTACATCTAATGGTAAACTTTCAATTTGAGGGTATGTATGCCGCTCCATCTCAGGCTCAAAAAACAATCTCCCTGGACTAGCACTAGCAAAAAGAGGATAGACTCCTTCACTGTTCGGCTGATACCAATAATAGGCCATTACTGCCGACTTTAATACTATATTTAATAATACTACGATATCTAAGCATAAGCTAGCTAGTACCACATTATCTACATTGTCTAACATAATACCGCAGTATCTAAGCGTAAGCTAATTAGTACCCCTTGGTAGCACATTATCTAAATAATACCACATTAAATAAAAATAGTTGGTTGGTTGGATTTTAAGGCATGTCACCACTTGATGGGTTATTTTAAGCCGAAGCCGTTATGTTTTATTAATTCTTAATGGGTATTCAATTTTTTATACTCATTTTTTAAACACATTTTTCAAGTCATTTTTTCTATTTAACCCATAGACTGGACCCTAATAGGTTCAACCCCTCGAGATCAAAGTGGACCTAGGAATCATGGCAATAAAGGGGTACTCAACACTACCCCGAGCTCCAAAATTGGAACTTTACCATTAGATGCAGTTTAGCATCCTACCCAGGATACCAAGACCCTCTGTCACCGCCTTCTAGCAAATATATGATAAAAAGTGTTGGGGGTTTGCCATGAGGTTAAAATAGTATCACATTATCTAAATATAAGCAAGCTAGTACCACATACCACATATCTAAACATAAGCTAGCTAGTATCACTTTACACCACATTATGGTAAATATACCACATTATTTAAAATAATACCTCATTATCCAAACATACGCTAGCTAGTATCCCTTTATACCACATTATGTAAATAATACCACATTATTTAAAATAATACCTCAATATCCAAACATACGCTAGCTAGTATCCCTTTACCACATTATGTAAATAATACCACATTATTTAAAATAATACCTCAATATCCAAACATACGCTAGCTAGTATCCCTTTACACCACATTATGTAAATAATACCACATTATTTAAAATAATACCTCAATATCCAAACATACGCTAGCTAGTATCCCTTTATACCACATTATGTAAATAATACCACATTATTTAAAATAATACCTCAATATCCAAACATACGCTAGCTAGTATCCCTTTACACCACATTATGTAAATAATACCACATATTTTAAAATAATACCTCAATATCCAAACATACGCTAGCTAGTATCCCTTTATACCACATTATGTAAATAATACCACATTATTTAAAATAATACCTCAATATCCAAACATACGCTAGCTAGTATCCCTTTATACCACATTATGTAAATAATACCACATTATTTAAAATAATACCTCAATATCCAAACATACGCTAGCTAGTATCCCTTTATACCACATTATGTAAATAATACCACATTATTTAAAATAATACCTCAATATCCAAACATAAACTAGTTAGTATCACTTTACACCACATTATGTAAATAATACCACATTATTTAAAATAATACCTCAATATCCAAACATACGCTAGCTAGTATCCCTTTACCACATTATGTAAATAATACCACATTATTTAAAATAATACCTCAATATCCAAACATACGCTAGCTAGTACCACATTATGTAAATAATACCACATTATTTAAAATAATACCTCAATATCCAAACATACGCTAGCTAGTATCCCTTTATACCACATTATGTAAATAATACCACATTATTTAAAATAATACCTCAATATCCAAACATACGCTAGCTAGTATCCCTTTATACCACATTATGTAAATAATACCACATTATTTAAAATAATACCTCAATATCCAAACATAAACTAGTTAGTATCACTTTACACCACATTATGTAAATAATACCACATTATTTAAAATAATACCTCAATATCCAAACATAAACTAGTTAGTATCACTTTACACCACATTATGTAAATAATACCACATTATTTAAAATAATACCTCAATATCTAAACATAAACTAGTTAGTATCACTTTACACCACATTATGTAAATAATACCACATTATTTAAAATAATACCTCAATATCCAAACATACGCTAGCTAGTACCATATTATCTAAACGATATTACATTATTTAAACATAATCTAGCTAGTATAACGTACCACATATCTAAACACAAGTACCACATAACTCATATCTAAACAGAAGCTAGCTTGTATGGCATAATACCCTATTATCTAAATTATAAAACATTAGGAAAAATACTACCATATTATCGAAGCATAAGATAGCTAGCTAACTATTCGATGTTACTTTGAGTTAAATGCAGTTAGAATTTATCCATTATATTTATGGGTAGGTATTACATAACCTGTTTGCCACAGGTAGGTTTATTTTCCCAGTACCCCACTCGTACCGAGTCAGGCACGAAGGCCCTATTTATGTGGAACCACCCACAAGCCGAGACTCATGGGTGGCGGGTAGAAAAATTGCGTCGATCCCGTCGGCATTCCCCCTCAAGGGGGCGCCTCAGGCGCTGGGCAATAAACCCAGCCCTGCCCCTTTAAGTCAAGGGGGCAGGTATTGCCTGGAGGGATGGCCCTCTGGGATCGACGCTAATAATTTACCATCTCACAGGTCCAGTGGCCAAAGCTCACTGGACCCCCGCCTGAGCGGGTAAGGCATTAGGTTTGCCACAGGTAGGATGGAACACACAAGTTTGATCTCACACTAGGCTGGATTAAAACAAGGTTTATAAGATAAGGATTTTAAAGGACATCCAGCGAGAATCTGCAATTCTAGGTTGCTTACCATTACACCACGGTGGAACGCCCAGTTATGTACATAACCTGTTCGCAACAGGTAGGATGGGTCACG
>CM042175.1:15764951-15777451 GCA_023376005.1 Doryteuthis pealeii
TGGCTGCGGGTCTACATGTCCTGGGAATGACGTTAAACTCTATCTGATGGTGAGGTTCCAGTTTTGGAGGTTTGGGGAATGTGGAACACCCCTTCATCACCATTGCTCCCTGGTCCACTCTGACCCGGAGTGGTAGTACCTGTTAGGGTCCCATCTATGGGTTAAATAGAAAAATGTATTTATAAAAAAATGTATTATCCATTAAGAATTGATTTATTTCAAAACTTAATCGGCATTAAATAACCCACTGAGGTTGATATGCCGTAAAAAAAACAAAACAAAACAAAAACAAAAAAAAAAAAAAAAAAACAACGTGTAATTAGTACTAGTAAACATTAATAAGAGAGACTCTACGTCTTTTATTTAAAATAATAATCATCTTACGATCCGTGTGTAATATGGATAACTGCTTCTAGTATATATAATTACTATCTAGGTAGATTAAAACAAAGAGAAAGTTAAATTGATTTGGATAAACGACTTATGATGTATAAAGACTGAATTAGATAATAAAAAGATATGCATTGCATTCTCACGAAATGCACAGGATCTTTATCGTGCAGATGGCATACATCACAGATTCTTGTTGACAAATGGCAATCTTCATCTCATTCCAGTTTTTCAGTATCTTCGATAGAATTCCAGACTCTGCAAGGATTACAGACGTCTTCACGATTACAAATTTTTTCTCTCTCAATTTTTACCATTTTCCCCTTCTTTCTTTCTTTCTTTTCTGATTTGCTTATTCTCTATCTATTTCTTTATTTTTTCACTTTTTCTTTTAAAAAAATGTTTTACTACTGTTATTCTTTCTTTCTTTCTTTCTTCTGTCTTTTCTGCTTTGCTTATTTTCTATCTATTTCTATTTTTTTTCACTTTTTCTTTCTTTTAAAATGTTTTACTACTGTTATCTTTTTCTTTCTTTCTTTCTTTCTTTCTTTCTTTTTCTTTCTTTCTTTCTTTTCTTTCTTTCTTTTTCTTTCTTTCTTTCTTTCTTTCTTTCTTTCTTCTTTCTTTTCTGCTTTGCTTATTTTTTATCTATTCTTTTTTTTTTTCACTTTTTCTTTCTTTTAAAATTTGTTTACTACTGTTATCTTTTTCTTTCTTTCTTTCTTTCTTTTCTTTCTTTCTTTTTCTTTCTTTCTTTTCTTTCTTTTCTTTTCTTTCTTTCTTTCTTTCTTTCTTTCTTTTCTGCTTTGCTTATTTTTTATCTTCTTTTTTTTTTCATTTTTCTTTCTTTTTAAAATGTTTTACTACTGTTATCTTTTCTTTCTTCTTTCTTTTCTGCTTTGCTTATTTTCTATCTATTTCTTTTTTTTTTTCATTTTTCTTTCTTTTTAAAATGTTTACTACTGTTATCTTTTCTTTCTTTCTTTCTTTCTTTTTTTTTCTTTCTTTCTCCCTTGCTTATTTTCTATCTATTTCTTTTTTTCTTTTTCTTTCTTTTAAGATGTTTTACTACTGTTATCTTTTCTTTCTTTCTTTCTTTCTTTCTTTCTTTCTTTCTTTCTGCTTTGCTTATTTTCTATCTATTTCTTTTTTTTCATTTTTCTTTCTTTTAGAATGTTTTACTACTGTTATCTTTTCTTTCTTTCTTTTTTTTTTTCTTTCTTTCTTTCTTTTTTCTTTCTTTTCTGCTTTGCTTATTTTCTATCTATTTTTTTTTTTTTTCACTTTTTTCCTTTAGAATGTTTTACTACTGTTATCTTTTCTTTCTTTCTTTCTTTTTTTTTCTTTCTTTCTTTCTTTCTTTCTTTCTTTCTTTCTTTTCTGCTTTGCTTATTTTCTATCTATTTTTTTTTTCACTTTTCTTTCTTTTTAAATGTTTTACTACTGTTATCTTTTCTTTCTTTCTTTCTTTCTTTTTTTTCTTTCTTTTCTCTTGCTTATTTTCTATCTTTTTCTTTTTTTTTTCATTTTTTCTTTCTTTTAAATATTTTACTACTGTTATCTTTTCTTTCTTTTCTTTTCTTTCTTCTTTCTTTCTTTCTGCTTTGTTTATTTTCTATCTATTTCTTTTTTTTCACTTTTTCTTTCTTTTAGAATGTTTTACTACTGTTATCTTTTTCTTTCTTTCTTTCTTTCTTTCTTTCTTTCTTTCTGCTTTGCTTATTTTCTATCTATTTCTTTTTTTTTCACTTTTTCTTTCTTTTAGAATGTTTTACTACTGTTATCTTTTTTCTTTCTTTCTTTTTTTTCTTCTTTTTCTTTCTTTCTTTTTTTCTGCTTTGCTTATTTTCTATCTATTTTTTTTTTTCACTTTTCTTTCCTTTAGAATGTTTTTACTACTGTTATCTTTTCTTTCTTTCTTTCTTTTTTTTCTTTCTTTCTTTCTTTCTTTCTTTCTTTTCTGCTTTGCTTATTTTCTATCTATTTTCTTTTTCATTTTCTTTCCTTTAGAATGTTTTACTACTGTTATCTTTTTCTTTCTTTCTTTCTTTCTTTCTTTCTTTCTTTCTTTCTTTTTCTTTTTTCTGCTTTGTTTTATTTTCTATCTATTTTTTTTCACTTTTTCTTTCTTTTAAGATGTTTTACTACTGTTATCTTTTCTTTCTTTCTTTCTTTCTTTCTTTCTTTCTTTTCTGCTTTGCTTATTTTCTATCTATTTTTTTTTTTTCACTTTTTCTTTCTTTTAGAATGTTTTACTACTGTTATCTTTCTTTCTTTCTTTCTTTCTTTTTTTTTCTTTCTTTCTTTCTTTCTTCTTTCTTTCTTTCTTTTCTACTTTGCTTATTTTCTATTTCTTTTTTTTTCACTTTTCCTTTTTTTTAAAAATGTTTTACTACTGTTATCTTTCTTTCTTTCTTTCTTTTTTTCTTTTCTGCTTTGCTTATTTTCTATCTATTTCTTTTTTTTTTCACTTTTTCTTTTTAAAATGTTTTACTACTGTTATCTTTTCTTTCTTTTTTCTTTTTTTTTTCTTTCTTTCTTTCTTTCTTTCTTTCTTTTCTGCTTTGCTTATTTTCTATCTATTTCTTTTTTTTCACTTTTTCTTTTTTTAAATGTTTTACTACTGTTATCTTTTTCTTTCTTTCTTTCTTTTTTTTCTTTCTTTCTTTCTTTCTTTCTTTTTTTTTTCTGCTTGTTTATTTTCTATCTATTTTTTTTTCATTTTTTTCTTTCTTTTAAAATGTTTTACTACTGTTATCTTTTCTTTCTTTCTTTCTTTCTTTCTTTCTTTCTTCCTTTCTTTCTTTCTTTCTTTCCTCATTTTATATCTCTTCGTCTTTCCTATCTTTTGTTTTTTTCTTTTTTCTAAATTTTTAGCACTTTTATATTTTCTTTCTTTCCTTATTTCCTTTCTAATTTTCTATCACTTTCCGCTTTCTGCTTTCCTCATTTTTAATCTCTTCTTCGTCTTCCCTATATTTCCTATTTTCACGTTTCCCTTTTTTTTCTCAATTTTAAGCACACTTACATCCTCCCTTTCTATTTTCTTCATTTCATTCATTCTCTCTTTCTTTCTTTCTTGCTTTCTTTCTTTCTTTCGTTCTTTCTTCCTTTCTTTCTTCAGTGAATGACTGACTAATTCAATTCATTCATATCCGACTATCTCTCACACTTTCTCTTGCTCCTTCTTCCATTCTCCCCCCTTGCCCCCCCTCTCTCTCTTTTAATTATACGGGTACCGAGAATTACAGTGTAAGCCCGAAGGAAGAACTATTTGTAAAAAAAGCCTTTGATGTTTAGCTACCAAAGAAATTCGTGAATAAAATAATAGAATGAAGAAATGAAAATTGCAATTTACCTTTTGTTTCCTTCTCTTTCCATTCTTGCTCTCCTTGCTCTACTTACTCTCCTTTAATGAACCTGAAGAAAAAATCCCTAACAAAACAACAAAACAATACAACAAAAAGCAATTTTAAATATTTAATTGAGGAGTAGATTTGTCGGTTACCGGGTAAGTTGTAGGGTAGGTGATGATGCGTTCAAGATACAAATAAACAAATAAATTATTATTACATAATTAAGGCGATGAAGAGCCGACTATTTCTATTTTTCCATTCTTGCTCTACTTACTCTCCTTTAATGACCCTCAAAAAAAAAAAAAAAAAAAAAAATTTATAAAAAAACAACAACTAAAACAATAAAACAAAGCAACAATAAGCCATTTTAATTTTTTCTTTGAGAAGCAGATTAGTCGATTATCGGGTAGGTTGTCGGGTAGGTGATGATGCGTTCAAGATACAAATAAATAAATAAATACTGATTACATAATTAAGACGATGAAGAGCTGACTCATTATTTTAATCAATCTGATCTCTCTCTCTCTCTTTCTCTCTTTCTCTCTCTCTCTCTCTTTCACTCTCTCTCTCTCTCTCTCTCTCTCTCTCTCTCTCTATCTATCTCTCTCTCTCTCTATCACGCAAGATGAACTCTCACCGTTTATATACCCAATGTTGGGTATACAACACCTAGACATTAAACTGGATGGTTGGTTAGTTGGATTTTACGGCATGTCAATCCTTGCAGGGTTATTTTATGCTGAAGACATTTTGTTTCATTCATTCTTCATGGGAACTCAACTTTCATTTTATAAACATTTTTTTTAAACTCAATTTTTTCCTATTTAACCCATAATGGAACCCTAACAGGTACTACCACTCCGAGTCAGAGTAGACCTGGGAGTAATGGAGATGAAGGTAGTCCACATTCCCCAGAGATCCAGAATTGGAACTTCACCATCAGATAGACAGAGATAGGTAGATAGAATGTTAGATAGATGGATAGATGAGTAAACAGACTGAGGTAGATAGATAGATAGATAGAAGCGGATAGATAGATAGATAGACAGATGAGGAAACAGACCAAGGTAGATAGATAGATAGATAGATAGATAGATAGAAGCTGACTAAGATAGTTAAATAGATAGGTAGGTAGATGTAAGTTAGATGGATAAACAGATTGAGAAAGATAGGTAGATAGGCACAGACTAAGATGCATATATAGATAGAAACAGACTGAGATAGATAGATATATAGATGTAAGGGTGTAAAGGAATAGATAGATAGATAGATAGAAACAGGTTGAGATAGATAGATAAATAGATAGGTAGCTAGATGCATATATATATGCATAGAGGGGAACACCCACCAATACATTAAGACCCCCAGCCACTGTCTTCTAGCATATACATGATAAAAAGGTTTGGGGGTTGCCATAAAGGCAATAAGGCTGGGACAATCATATAGTTACCAGCCAAGAAGAGAGACTTGATCTAGTATCGAACTAATCGCTCTTTTGCTTAATTCATGAACACCTCGCGTTGTGCAATGCTTATCAACCTTAATTCTCACTTGATACCCCCAACTTCTGACCTTGTGCCACGACTAAGCAGAGTTAGTAAAAAACAAACTACTTGCATCTTCATAGCAGAAACTTTTGATTGTCGGTAGACATCGAGTAAAAGTGTAGATGTTTTTGGTGATATTGAAATGCTATATATAAAACAAATCTATCAATCTATTCCATTCTATTCATATCTATCTATTCTATCTATCTTCTTCTAGACATATCATCTATCTATCTATCTATCTATCTATCTATCTATCTCTCCTTCTAGACATATCTATCTATCTATCTATCTATCTATCTTCTTCTAGACATATCTATCTTATCTATCTATCTATCTATCTATCTATCTATCTCCTTCTATACATATCTATCTAACTATCTATCTATTTCCTTCTAGACATATCTATCTATCTATCTATGTGTCTATCTCCTTCTAGAATAATCTATCTATCTATCTATCTATCTATCTATCTATCTCCTCTAGACATATCTATCTATCTTTCTATCTATCTGTCTGTCTGTCTGTCTGTCTGTATATCTCCTTCTAGACATATCTATCTATCTATCTATCTATCCATCTATCTATCTATCTATCTATCTGTCTGTCTATATCCTTCTAGACATAGCTATCTATCTATCTATCTATCTATCTATCTATCTTCTTCTAGATCTATCTATCTATATATCTACCTATCTATCTACCTACCTATCTGTCTATATTTTTCTAGACATATCTATCTATCTATCTATCTATCACCTTCTAGACATATCTATTTATCTATCTATCAATCTATCTATATTTATCTATCTCTCTATTTATCTATCTATCATTCTGATCACATTCATGTATGTATGTATGTATGTATGTATCTATCTATCTATCTATCTGTCTGTCTGTCTGTATGTATGTCTGTCTATCTTCTTCTGTACATATTTATCAATCTATCTATCTATCAATCTATCTATCTATCCCCCTTGATTCAACATATATTCAAGTGAAAATCTTTTTCACTGAGTCTTATTAAAAATCATTATCAAATCGGTGAATAAGTCTTTCACAAAAAAGAAGAAAAGAAAAGATTCCTTTGTTTCTTTTTAGGTTACGAATCCAAGGTAAAAGCTTTAGAAAAAAAAAAGTGAAATCTTAAAATAAGAACAACGCTACCCGTTCTTAATTATTGGTGGGACACGCACCCGGAATTCATAAGAATTGTCATATAATCGACCATAACACTTATTTGATATTTACAATTATATACGGAATTATATAAGAGATAATGTGAAATGTTATTTGTACTGTAATGGGAATGGATTTGTGGGACAAGGGTTGGATTTAGGATCTATCTATCTATCTATCTATCTATCTATCTATCTATCTATCTACCACAGCAAGCTCTTTTCTATCTTACTATTCACATCTATTCATCTTCTGCACATATCTATCTACCTATCTATCGATCTATCTATCTCAGCAAATTATATCTATCTATCTATCTATCTATCTATCTATTTATGTATCCCAGACTGTTCATATCTATCTATCTATCTATCTATCTATCTATACAAGACGGTTCATATCTGTCTATTTATCTATCTATCTATCAATCCCAGTCTGCTAATATCTCTCTCTCTCTCTCTCTCTCTCTCTATATATATATATATATATATATATTATATATATAGTCATCCACAAACATCGTATTTCAACGCATCACATCTCAGTGTGGTTATACATTGCAAGCTACCTTCGGCCGGGATAAAAACCCATCAATCCGGCATCTTAACCACTTGGCCATTAGCAACCTGCACGGAAGGGGTAGATTTCTAACTGATAAATACATACATAGGTATGTATGTTACAGCCGTTAGAGAGCTCACATCTGTTTATAAGAGAGCCTTGACATTTTAAGATTAATTTACGACCTACTGTCAAATATTTACCCCAGAGAGCTCAACCAACAAGAAGTTGGGAGAAATGTATCAGCACTATATGAAATGCAAATAGCCCCGGATTGAATTTGGATTTTTTTATAAATAAAGAAGTAAATTTCCTTATTATTAGAAACTTTCTTATAAGTAGACCCAATTAGAAAAATCTTCATTAGTGAATCCTGAACAGCCTGGAAATTGAGAAAAATATAGAACCTAAAAATCATGGCCCTTTACCACTGCTGCTTTCCTCCAATTTAGTGTTGTTAGATATCTAAGTCTTCCGGATTTGACGGAACCCATAAAAACGAATTGCAATATGGGAAGGCATTCTGGCTCGATCTCAGACACACGTTTCAGTCGTTGGTCTTATCTAATAAAATGTGAACTCAGTCTGGTTTTATGTGTTTAATCTTCTCCGACAATCAACGGGGACATTTCTTCATTGCTTCTTTTTTCTTCCTTTCTTTTATTTGTTTATTTGTTTGTTTACGTGTTAGTTTCTTTCTTTCTTTCTTTCTTTTTTGTTGTCTTTCTTTTTTTTCTTTCTCTATTTTTTTTCCTAGATTACTTTTTTGTTGATTTATTTATTTATTCTTTTCTTTCATCATTTTTTCTTGTTTGTATTATTTCTTTCTTTCTTTTTTTCTTTCTTTTTTCTTCCTCTTTTTTCTTTCTCTTTTTTCTTTCTTTTTTTCGTTTATTTATCTTTCTATGCCTTGATTAGTTTTTTTTTTATTTATTTATCTATTTATTCCTTTGTTTTTTCAGATTTTTTCTTGCCTGCATTCTATCTTTCTTTCTTTCTTTCTTTCTTTCTTTCTTTCTTTCTTTCTCTGTTACTTTGCCTTGATTACTTATCCTTTATTTTTTAAATCCTTTTCTTCATTATTTCTTTCTTCTTTTTTCTTTCATTCATTTTTTTTCTTTTTCTTTTCTTTCTTTTTTGTTTTCTTTCTTTTTTCTTTCTCTGTTACTCGCCTTGATTATTTTTTTTTTTTTTTCTTTATTCCTTTTTCTTAATTATTTCTTTTTCTTTCTTTCATTTTTCTTTCTTTCATTTTTCTTTCTTTCTTTCTTTCTTTCTTGTTTTCTTTCTTTTCTTTCTCTGTTACTTCGCCTTGATTACTTTCCTATTATTTATTTATTTATTCCTTTTTCTTCATTATTTCTTTTTTCTTTCATTTTTTCTTTCTTTCATTTTCTTTCTTTGATTGTTTGTTTGTTTTACTTCTTTCTTTCTTTCTTTCTTTCTTTTTCTTCTTTTTATTGATTCTTGATGTATCTTTTCCTCTTTTTTCTTTCTTTTCTTCTTTCACTTTCTTTCCATTCGCTTTCTTTTCGTCTTTTTCTTTTTCTTTCTTTTCTTATTATATATATATATATATATATATATATATATATATATATATATATATATGCTCATATATATATATTACAACAATGTGTGCCTTTCTGTCATATATTTCTGTACCTACACACCCAATGATGAAGGTACATGCATGCATATATATATATATATATATATATATATATATATATATATATATACTATATATATATTATATGTGTGTGTGTGTGTGTGTGTGTGTGTGTGTGTGTGTATGTGTGTGTGTGTGTGATTGTGGGTATACGTGTGTGTGAGTTTATATAGACACATTATTATCAATATCATAATTTTTATTGGTGATATCATTATTATTATTATTATTATTATTAGTAGTAGTAGTAGTAGTAGCCATGATAGTAGCATTAGTAGTAGTAGTTGTAGTAGTATTCGGATGTAACGTCGCCGTGTGTCTCAATCTTTTATTCTTACTCTGAACCCACTAAGCTGCAACTGCAAGTACTTTGTCCTTCCACCCATATCCATTCGGTTCTGACAATCATCTTTCTTCTACTTCCTTTCCAATCGTTCAATCTCCCTAACCTTTTTCTTCATCTAGACCAGTTCAATAATCATTAATATATATATATATATATATATATATATATATATATATATATATATATATATATATATATATATTCATTTTACCAATATCCGGGAGTCGCTATAAAAGATATCTTTATGGCAGCAAAGGCGATTTGTTAAGACATTCATTTACATGTGCTGTGCGCATGTCCGGAAATTTAGATACATTACAACTCTCACGACCGGAAGAGGATAGCATGTGAGGGAAAGAAGGAAGAGAGAGTGAGAGAGTGAGGAGACAGACAGAGAGTGAGTGATAGATAGATAGATAGAGAGAGAGAGAGAGAGAGAGAGAGAGAGAGAGAGAGAGAGAGAGAGAGAGAGAGAGAGAAACGTGTGAATGTGTGTGTCTGTGTGTGTGTGTGTGTGTGTGTGTGTGTGTCTGTGTGTCTGTGTGTGTGAAGCTAGACGAGACAGGGAAAGACGAGACGACGAATGCCGGTTCATTAATGGAAATATGCTCGCAACCACGCACGTGTATACTTACTTACTTACTTTGCAAATATGCCGGCAAAATAAATATGATAAGGGTTTTTTTTTCTTCTTCTTTTCTTTCCAATCGTCAGGATCTTCTTTTTCCGCCGCCTCCCCACACCCATCTCCAACCCGAAAAGATATATTTATTTACGTTATGAAAAGAAAACCATATTGGTATTAACACTTGACTTGGCTAGGCTTCAGGACAGCACCCTCCCCCTCACCCCCCAAAAAAAACGAAAAGAAAACCAACAAAAAAACCCAACTCTCTTAATTTCTATTCCCTATATCTACTATATATACTTATACCGTATGGAAACGCGTGGCATAATGGTTAGAGTCGTAGGAAATGGACTAGTCGAACCGGGTTCAAATCCCAGACAAGGCTGTTTGCATTTCACATAGCGCTAATACCCTTAAGGAAGGTATGAATCCATATATTCTATATGGGTAAAATAGTAGGACAGACTGGACTCTTTAATCTCGGATAAGCAACCAGTCTAGGCGAAGGAAAACTCTGAATTTGAAAAACCTGAGTACAGTCGTTGATTGCGTTTGTGGCATTCCTTGTGCACCAATTCTTTCTATCGACTGTGCCAAAAAAGTGCGGATGGCCCAACACAAACCTTCACCACTATAAACAAAACACTGTGTATGTTGTTCATTGGATGAACCCTCATGAGTCCATTTAAAAAAATCTATACCGTAACAACTTCCTATCCCTTTTCGTGTCCTAGGTATGAAGTTAACCTGCATCTTGTCGTGGGTTTCCAATTCTGAATCTCTTGGGAGTGTGGAGTACTCCTTCATTGCCATTATCTCCAAATAGAACACTTGCCATCATATATGTGTTAAGACAGTAACTGAATGTCTTAGTGTCCTGCGTGTATATCTATATATATATGGGTATATGAATATATATGAGTATATGTATGTATAGGTATATATGTATGTATATATATGTATATATATATTTGTGTATATGTATATATGCATATATATATATATATGTATGTGTGTGTATCTATATGTGCGTATATGTATGTATATATTGTACCTTTGTACGGATAGTGAGCTTGCTGTTATGACACACTCTTGCTGTGAGCTTCCCAAAAGTTGAGGCAGCTTTTCCGATCCGGCAACTGAGTTCAGTATCAAGTGACAGTGCTAATCGTAAAGAGGGATTGTTAAATATACTAGCAAATATATGCACCTTCCGGGTGCCAGTGTTTACATTTTAATATAATATAATATTATATTAAATTAGAAAGGCTAATGAAACTAAATAAGAATGCAGATAAAAAGATTTGAAACAAAGAGGAGTATAATTGAAAAATAAAACAATTGAAACTTACTCTTCCATCACTCCCATCTTTCATTGTCAAATTTTCCTGATTTAACTATTTAGTTAAAATAGGAAGTAAGAATATAATTAAAGTTATTTGTTCTTATTAATCGATTTCTTTTATGATCTATCCCCGAAACTTTTGCTCATATTTATTAAAATAAAGCCAAGCAATTACAAATCAATAATACTAAGCACATATTTATTAAAATCAAATTTTCAATATCAATATGCAAATTAGTCTTTCCGTTCACACAATAAACCGCCATTTTGTTGTATATATAAATGCAATTGTATATTATTATGTTGTAGATAAGGCCAACAGTATTAATCATATAAAACAATTTTATTCATAATTGAAGTTTAAATAAAAACAATATCATGGAGAATGTGATGTAAATACCTAAGGAAATTATGACTTGAATAGTAATATAGTTTCGGTTACAGACAGAAAAGCACACTATCTCCATTATAATAAGATACATATCATATTTGTTTTGTAAATTACAAGATTTCAGCATGTTTTATTCCACTAATGTGATGCCACTCTGTTCGATGCGGCTGAAGAATACACCCACAACACCTTTTCAGCGGGGTTAAATCGCCCCCATGGGGCCACCTGTTGTCCGTAGGTGACGCTTAAAGACAGAATCCTAGTGCTTTAGCAGTCCATGACATGCAAAACCCTATTTTGACCCTTACTTAGGCTAGAAGATTGGTCGAAGAAACCCCCTCGGCTGGTCACGTCAAGACTAGCTCCTACATGTTTGTCACAAACCAATTGCCTTTTTGGCAAACCCCCAACATTGTTTTATCATATATGTGCTAGAAGGTGGTGACTGACGGTCTTAGTGTCCTGGGTATGAGATTAAACTGCATCTAATGGTGAAGATCAAATTCTGGAATTCTGGAGAGTGGTTTACACTTTTATCGCCATTACTCCCAGGTCCACCCTGACCCGAAGAGTTAGGGCCCCATTTATGGGTTAAATAGATACAAATGAGTATTAACAATGTGTTTTAAATACCCAACATGAAAAAATAAAACAAAACGTCTTCGGGATAAAATAATCCAACAATTGTTGAAGTGCCGTAAAATCCAACCAACCAATCAAACAAAAGATGTGATGAGCTGTCAATAAAAAATAATGGCTGACTTCTGATTTAGGTCGGAAAATTAAAACGGAAAGTTTTTTGAAGGTACCCAATTGGGTTACTGTTTTAGGGGATTAAGGTTATTTTTAATTACGTATTGCTTAAAAAATAATCAACAATAAAAAACCCAAATTACTATACATTTAATGTTGAAAAGTATTTTTAAACTAAGTTTAAATGAAATTAAACATTGCAATACTAACACAAACAACTGTCTCAATAATAGATTCAATAATTAATTTCAATGTTTAATTAAATGTATAGTAATTTTTTTGTTGTTTATTTTTTTATCTGTTGTTTTCTTTTTTTTTCTTTCTTCTTTCGC
>CM042175.1:15782451-15807451 GCA_023376005.1 Doryteuthis pealeii
CTTTCGCTAGGTCTTCAGGCCTTTTCTTACTTTCTTTGATTTGCACCTCTCTCTTCCTGTTTGTTCCTTCCTTCTTTTTTTTTCTGATTAGCTTTTTCCATTCTTTCTTTCTTTCTTTCTTTCTTTCTTTCTTTCTTTCGATAGCTCTCTACACCTTTTTTTCATTCTTTGACTAGTTTTTCTTACTTATCTTTCTTTCTTCCTTTTTTGCCAACTCTCCTTTCCTTTTCTTTTCTCCATTTCTTTGACTAGGTTCTCTCTCTTCATCTCATCTCATCTCTTTCTCCTCCTTCTTTCCTTCTTTCTTTCCTTCTTCTTTTTCTTTCTTTCTTTCTTTCTTTCTGTCTGTCCGTTCCTCTCTTCCTTTCCACTCTTTCCCCCTTTCTCATTTTTGCAGACCCCAATCTCCTTTCTTTCTGTCTTTCTTTATTTCTTTTTACCAGTTCTCTACACCTTTTCTGTCTTTCTTCGACTAGTTTTCTCTCCCGTGTTCAGTTCCTTCCTCTCTTTCACCCTTTCTCATTTTTGCAGACCCCAATCTCCTGGATCCAAGCAACACACGCACGCTAAATATCTCGATATTTATTTATTAAGCTTAGCTTAACACGACACGACATCAAGTCGCCGGAAATGGACCGTTTGTTTGTATTGCGTTAGTTTTCAACTAGGAATGACTCGTCACACCTTGAAAAATCATTCCTCAAAATTTTTGCGTTTTATCCCAACTTAAAGACAATTTTTTGTCTCTTGTGGGAAAATCTCTGCCTGCCCGATATTTACTTTACTTTACTTAACTTAATAAGGAATATATATAATTATATATATATATATATATATATATATATATATATATATATATATATTCTTGACTTGGGATAAAAATATGTGTTTAAAAAATTTATTTATGTCTTTGCCATAAAATATACCAACAAGAGTTGATATGCCGTAAAATATAAACCAGCCAACCAGCCAGCCAACCAAGATTGTTTTTTGTTTGTTTTATTTTACGGCATATCGACTATTTTCGGGTTATTTAACAAATATTCTATTGTGCCGGTTTAGCTCAGTCGTTAGAGCATCTGCATAGGTATTTCAAGGTTCCGGGTGCAATACCGGCCGTCGCCAATTCAGCACATGTGTAGCTCAACTGATGGAAAGTGTGGTGCTCCACCTCACACGTAAAAACAATCTCCCTGCTCAAGCTCAAGTGAAAAGGGGATAGACTCCCTTGCTCTCCGGCTAATACTTTCAACATGCCTCTCCCCGGATTTTACTTACTAATGCCCTTTCAAGTAATTTTGATAAACCAAGGACTCAATTTGCTTACAGTACCTGCATTTGCTTAAGGGGTCACCCAATTTAGTATTGGACCGGCTCATCGTTGCTTAACTTCAGTGATCTAGCGGGAACCAGTGCTTTCAACTTGACATGACCGGAATAGTTTTTGAATTCGTTCACTTTCGAATATTACCCTTAGGAAAGGTATGAATCTCCTAATCCCTCTAGTATGGGTTAGAGAGTAACATTACTGTTCTTCTACAGCAGAGCTTTTCAACCTTTTTCATCTGGCGGCACAGTGAGCTGGGCAATAGATTGATCGAGGTACAATCAGTATATAAACCATTTAATTTTTTCGTGAAAATGTGCTACAAGTTACGTGGATCATGACGTAGATAACTTCATTAACACATCAATAGAAATCCGCTCTATTGGGGCGTTAGAATGCAAGCAGAGGGGTAAGACTCCCCAATGGGGATGACCCGTGATGCTTAAGGATAGAGCCCAGGTGGATGAGCAGTTCATGACATGCAATACTCCACTTTGGCCCTATCTTGGGCTAGACGGGCGGTCGGAGAGGTCAGGGCTGTCACGGCACCTATATGATTTTCCCAACTCTATTGCCCTTATGATGGGTGCTAGAGGTCTACAGAATGACGTAAACTTATCTGATGGTGATCAGTTTTGGAGAATGTGGAGTCACCAACTCTGACCGGAGTGGTATAGGGTCCCATCTATGGGTTAAATAGAAAAATGTATTTATAAAAAAAATTGTATTATCCATTAAGAATTGATTTATTTCAAAACTTTATCGGCATTAAATGACCCACTGAGGTTGATATGCCGTAAAACAAAACAAAACAAAACAAACAAACAAATCAATGAGAAATATGTGTTGCTTCATTATTTTACTCATCCAAGGTCGATAAATGGTTGATAAATAATATTTAATTAAAACAAAAAATATTAAATTGAAACAAAAATATTGAAACAAGAAATAGAATAAAAATATAAGAGGATGATCAATTGTCCTCAACACTCACGACACACCCACGAAAGATTCACGGTACACTAGTGTACCGCAGCAACCGGTTGAAAATCTCTGTTCTACAAGGATATATTTGGCATTAGATATCCGACAAAGGTTGATATGCCATTAATCAAAGAAACCAAATCTAATCTTAATTCTTTGAAAAACATTTTCCCATGGAAAAACATGTGTTCAGTAGAGAGCAGAGTTTTTCAACCAGTTATACGCGGCACACTAGTGTACATGAAGTTTCCCTGAGTGCGCCGTGAGTGTTAGGGACAGTTGATCATCGTATTTACTCTGTATACAAATACGAAGGTAATCCAAAAGTAGAGCCTCCAAAGCGCTGAGGATACAGGGAAACTGTTCGTGCGACTATTGATAACACTTGTGTTTATTTTGTAGGCGCCCGTGCCTGTCCCTGCGTACGCCATGTTGCAACGCTCAGTCTTGGCTTGGCAGTCATTTTTGATGGATCTCCCGATTGACGCTACTAACAAGCCCTATCCGTGGCAAACGGGTTGGATATCTAAAGGGTTCGACCCTCGCTGGATTCCCTTACAAAAAAGAACGTCCGATCCTAGTCTAAATTTTAGCAATCTAATCTCGCAGATCCATAAATACTAAATAGCGAGTTTGATTCTAACTGGATGCTCCATCCTTTCAACCTTTGTTACATAATTATTAGATTCCTAATACTTATGTACAGTAGTGTAGAAACCAAAATGGCAGTTATAAGTTCAGCCGGCGGCCTTAAAGGATTGAATGACAAGGCTTGACCTCAGTCCTAATCCTCCTTCCGGTGGATACCGTGAGAATCGGTGGAGAAGACCCTTCCCCGGTTTAGATTAGAAATAGATTTTTAGTTAGATCGGCCAAAACCACGACGGTGGTAAGTCGTGTTATGCACGCTGCCGACTCAATCTGCGCAGGTAGTCTGGTGGAGATTTCAGAATAAAATATGATCTAAGTTAAATTGAAGTCTTGTGTTATTATCTAAAAACTACCAATACACATGGCTTCTGATAAAGAGAAATCCCCAATGGATGACCAGACACGAAGTCCCCAAGACGAAGTCCAGACGCTAGAAGAAGAACGTAAGATAGAAAAGGTGAACAGAAGAAGAATAGAAGTAAGAAAGCAAAAAGAATTGTATACAACACCTTGTGTCGCATGGCGAGTGGGTTGGGTAAATAAGTTAGCCCATTTGTAAATATATTTTGACTAAAATAGTCTTCTCCAAACTCATCATACATTCTCCTGTATATATTTACCAACTCCTCCGCACGAGCAGGACACGACACAAGGTCAATTTCTTAAGCGGAGTTCAACAAGTTTGAATTCAGAGTTTTCCTTCTCCTAGACTGGTTACCTAGCCATGGATAAAAAAACCAGTCTATCCTGCTATTTACGCATAACTGGAGGGAGAGTAGGGTTCATATCTTTCCCAAGGGTATTAGCGCTAAGTGAAATGCAATTACCACGTCCAGGATTTGAACTCGGGGCGACGAGTCCATTTCCCATGACTTTAACCATTACACCACGCGCTTTCTACATACATTCTCCTGTAAGCCCCTGTCATCTCGTCTGAAAGGAGTATGTTTATTGCCTGACGCTCGAAATACCCCTTTTAAACGGGGTGCCGACGGTGCTAGAATACTTTTCACCACAGTCAATCAACCGCTCTTTGAAAAGATCGTCGTGTTAAACCGACCTTTTGTCACATTCTAACATTGGCTGGGGGGTGGGGGGCTAAATTCCATTCAAAATCCTGCTAAGTAAATACATACCTCGGCCACTCTAAAAAATGTTGACTTTATAACTTCATTTGTTTCATCAGCCTTTCTTTTTGGACATCGGATCATTAAACTCTAAATCGATATCCACTGAGACAGAGGAGGATTGAGCTGTCTTGCAAACGGACAGTGCCCAAGGACTGGAAAACATCAATAAACCTAAGTAGAAAAAGTTTCATTTTTAAAGTAGGCTCCAATCAATTAATGTGACATAGCTAAAATGTTTAAACACAAAGATTTCCTGGTTAATTTGTAAGCGGAGTAAAATTTAGTTAAATTCAGAATTTTCCTTCTCTTGGGTTGCTGCGTTCCCAAACTTTTGTGCCACGCCCCACCTAAACACCTTTAAAATCCTTATGTCCCCTCAGGTGGTAATATATAATTCTTATAATTGCAAAAGTGAACTTTGTTTGGGCTGACGATGCTTAAAACTCCAATAAAAAAAGTCGTCGGAGTGGCCTAAAGCCAGTATCAGCAAATCAGCGAGGGAGTTTATCCTCTTTCCACTAGCGCTAGACCAAGGAGATTGTTTTTGCATCTGAGATAGAGCATCACACCTATCATCAGCTCCTTACTTTACCACACAGATCCCTGTGCTACTCATACGCTGAGTTGGCGAGGGTCGGTATCGAACCTGGAACCTTGTGGCTTATAGCCGAACGCTCTACCGACTGAGCTAATACGTTGGTTTAATGAGGTTTTAAAAAAAAACACAAAAAAAAACAAAACAAAAAACAAGCCATCTATGTACAGCAAAATAGAATGAATAAAAAACAAAAAATAATAAGGAGAGAAAAGTTGTATTATTTGGATTATTCGGACTATTGTCCTCATCTTTATTGTTATTTACACTATTTCTCTGAATTTTTGTGAAGAGTCTTGATAATTAGTATTATTTGGATTATTCGGACTATTGTCCTCATCTTTATTGTTATCTACACTATTTCTCTGAATTTTTGTGATGAGTCTTGATAATTAGTATTATTTGGATTATTCGGACTATTGTCCTCATCTTTATTGTTATCTACTCATTGTATCAGCCAATGTGAAGGGCCGCCCAGTACTCATCCAATTTATTCACCACGGGTGAGATGGGAAACAAGGTCGCAATTGTGGGACATCTAGTGAGCGAATCGAACACGCTTTTCAGTAGTAATGGATCTGCGAGACTAGCTTGCTAACAATTGCATCACGATGGAACGCCATTTTACCCAATCCATTCGCCAAAGTTAGGATGTGACACAGAGCCCGAAGTTTGAGGCATCTATCGAGGACCGAACTTTACGTTCAGTACTAATGGATCTACGAGACTAGCTTGTTAACCATTACAGTATTTATCTAATCCATTCGCCACTGTTCAGATGTAACACAAGGATCGAACTCGCTATTCAGTAGTAATGGATATGCGGGACTAGCCTGCTAACCATTACAGCGCGATGGCCCGCCTAAAAATTATATTCTTGACATTCCACCAGGCCGGATTAACCCAAGGATTTTTACTTTAGAATTTTTATGGAATATCCAGCGAGGATCAAACTCGCTAATCAGTAGTAATGGATCTGCGAGACTAGCCTGCTAACCATTAAACTACCATGATGGGACACCCTCGCCGACAGAGAAAAGAAGGCTTTCCTCCACGCGCTGCCGAGAGAGATGAGTTCTAATAATTTCCTTCTGTGGGTCAGGTCAATACTTCTTACTCGTCTCTTTCTTGGTCATCAGATCTCCACAATCCAAACAATGAGCATATCGATATCTGTCAGCACACACACACACACACACACACACACACACACACACACACACGTTCTCAATTGCCCCCAGTCGATCGATCAACCGACATCAATGTCAAATAAAACTGATTGGGTACGAAATTAAAACCACGCCGACGAGAAACGATAAAACGAAATCGATAATTCCTACCTGGCTTTCCACTAATTCTGCAATCCATCTGATCGATTTGGGATTAACCCGGAATCTTGGATCTAAAAATATTTATCTTTAATAATAATAATAATAAATAATAATAATAATAATAATCCACTGGGAATTATGCAAGAAATTAAATTTTGACCACACAACAAAATGGTATATGCATAAACCAGAATCTGTTCTTGAGAACGAAACGCACAAAATTCTCTGGGACTTTGAAATTAAAACGGATCACCTTATCCCAGCAAGAAGACCAGACCTAGTGTTGATTAACAAAAAAGAAAGAACTTGTCAACTGGTGGATTTTGCAGTGCCAGCGGATCACAGGGTGAAGTTAAAGGAAAATGAAAAAATTGACAAATATCTGGACCTTGCCAAAGAACTGAAAAAGTTATGGAATATGAAAGTGAAAGTTATACCAATTGTAGTTGGTGCACTTGGAACAGTCCCAAAAGCATTAGAAAAGGGTTTGGAAAGTTTGGATATCAGAGGAAGGATTGAAACCATTCAGAACACTGCACTGCTGCAATCTGCCAGAATACTCAGAAGAGTCCTGGAGACCTGAGGAGACTTGCTGTCACTCAGACTCCAGTGAAAGACCATCAGCTAACACTGATGTGAAAACTCAAATAATAATCGCGAGTATATGATGTGACTAGACAGTATAGGAAAGGTGGTTCACTAGGAATTATGCAAGTAATAAAATTTTCACCACGTTGTTAAATGCTATATACACAAACCGGATTCTTCCCTACAGAAAGAGATGCATAAAATACACACAATTATATTTATTTTCACACACACACACACACACACACACACGTACACACACACACACACACACACACACACACACACACACACACACATATAATATATATATATATATATATATGGTATGAATCCAATTCTCCGTCCAGCTATGGGTAAATAGCAGGGCAGACTGGACTCTTTAACCATGGCTAGGTAACCAGTGTAGGAGAAGGAAAACTCTGAATAAAAACTGTTAAACTCCACTTAAGAAATGGACCTTGTGTCGCACCCTGCTCGCGCGGAGGGGTGTTATATATATATATATATATATATATATATATATATATATATATATGTATGTATTTTGGCAGCATTTTTTCTTTTAAACACGTTGTCTTAAACTGTACAGACAATTCAGACCACATTATCACGCAGATTAACACTACACTTATCCGATTCCAGTTCCATTAATCAACACCTTAAAATACATTCATTCCCCCTCTCTACCTACCGCAAAATTCTAACAGAAAATACACGCACACTACATAAAGAAAAAAACAAACAAAAACTTCAAATAATCGAAGCTTTATATATCAAACAGAAAAAACCTACCTTAAACAAAATAAACTTTGAATTAAGTCAACATGTTCTCAAATGCTTATAATTTCTCGCCTATCCTCCTTCCACTATTCCCCACCCCTTCTCACAACTTGTGCCCCCCTCCCAGAAAAAATCACTACTGCATCGTTTGCTCGAACTACTACCATTCCTACAACCCCCTCTAACAATTGTTACTACCTCCCACTTCCAATTCCTACGCTACTACTCGTTCTCCTTAAAAACGAGATACGGAATATACCATCAGTTTCCTACCTGATGATGGCAAACTGTATTTCCGAAACCGCTCGTAATGAAACCTTTGGTGGACTGTTACACCAGTTCCACCCTGACACCAAAAAGATGGCCAGAAAATTAGAAAGGATCGAACAAAAACTCGTCCGACAAGAATTATCTGTACAGTTTAACACAATATATATATATATATATATATATATATATATATATATAATATATATATATATATATATATATATATATATATATATATACAGGCATATCATGTCTGTAAACACATTCATTGTCAAGATTTCACATATGCTTCCAAATTTGTTAGTCAAGAATATATATATTAAAAAATTATTTTATATCTTATTTTTCCGATATTTTTTTTTTCATAACAACTAAACATTACATTAACACCAAAAAATGCCTAGTTTTGGATTTTTTTTCGTTTTCGAGAAGGAAAAAAAAGAATAAAGAATAAAGTGAAATATAGAAAAATAAATTAAAACAAACGAAATTCCTAACGTTTACTCCGATCCAACACGCATCTGAATGAGATCGAAGAAGGCATCGGCCGAAACTTTAAATATTAAAAAAGAAAAAAAAAAAAAAAACAACAATGATGTGGATACTCAGTCATATAATTCTTGGGGTAATATTATTTCCCTCATTCTGTTCAGTTATATGTATTCAATTCACGCTTGCGCTGGGGGACAAGATTAAAATTTGGGCCAAATATTTTCGCTCTAATCATTTATCAATTGAGGTTGGTCACCAATTTGGATGACAATGGGGAATTAGAAAACTGAAAGGCGTGACGTTGCCGAAAGCCAAGATGCCCTGCTCATGGGACGGGCTTTATCGTTTGGGAAGTCTTCAACAATAAAATCAACGAGAATGAGTCATAAATATTATTCGAGGCTTTTTCTTTCGTTTGGATTCATTCTTCTCCCATCATTTTCATTAAATACTCAGACTGATTAGTAGGCTTATGTTTCAGATAAATTATATCAATATATATATATATATATATATATATATATATATATATATATATTCGTTATTCCATAAGAAATTTATTTCGACCAAAATTGGGGCCTTTATAAATATAAGTTGATTTAACAAAGCTCCCAAATCAAGTAAAGTCGTCGGGGTGACCTAAAGTCGGTATCAGCCAATCAGCGAGGGAGTCTATCCCCTTTTCACTAGCGCTAGACCAAGGAGATTATTTAAGCGTCTGAGGTGGAACGCCACACCTACCACCAGCTCCTTACTTTATCGCACAGGTCCCTGTGCTGCTCATACACTATATATATATATATATCTGGTTGTATATCAATTTATTGTTATTGGTAGCGTTTTCTGTGATATTACAAGCATAGGAAATATATAAAAACTGAATTAAATTTATTTTTTTTAAAACAGGACAAAAAATAGAGGTATGATATATAACCGTTGTTTTGTCCTTGATTCGTTTAAGTTTTCCAATATTTCGGGTGACATTCACCCTTTGTCAAGGTATTTTTGACTACTGAATATAACTTAATAGGAAAATAAAATAAAATAATAAGATCTATTTTTTTTCAATGTTCCTATTAAATTATATAGATAAGATTATACGATTTTATTTTATTTTCCTATTATGTTATAGAAATTAAATTATAAGATTTTATTTTATTCTATTATTAACTTATATAAATGAAATCATGAAATTTTATTTCATTATATTTTATGCTTAGACTATGGTATTACATTCAGTGTATGTTCATATATACATTTTTTGTATATATGAAGATATTTTTCGCAGTCATATCGAATAGGAATTATTTTTAAGTAGATCTATCTAACCCATAGATGGGACCCTGTCAGGTACTGTCACTTTCGGTCAGAGTGGGTCTGAGAATAATAGTACCGAAGAGAATCTTTACATTCCCCGGATCTCCGAAACTGGAGCCTCACCATTAGATACACAGGACTACTTATTTTTGTAAGTGCCATCCCTTTTATTTAAATTCCTGCCCTTTCCTTTCTTTTTCACTTCCTTCCTTCTTTCTTCTCTCCTTTCTTTCTTTTTTTTGTATTTTTTGTAATTTTTATTTATTTACAGCTCTTTGGAATATAGATTTCTTTCTATTTTCCTCTGATACATAATACATGGGGTAGCCTATTCATTTTATAATGCAGTGTAATATTTGAAAGTTAACTGGTGATTCGTTTAAAGAGTCATGGAAAATGCCAAATAGATTATTGAGATCTTATGACCCCTTGTTATGCTATAGTGTTGCATTCTCATTGGTTGATAGATCAGGTGGTAGCTGAAATATGCAGGTAAAGGTTTGAAAGTTATCGAGTTGAACACGGGAGATCAACGGAGGCAGACGCTAATAATTGGTCTCTTCTCAGGAGCTGGTGGTAGGTGTGGGTGGAAATGGGATAGACTCCCTCGCTATATGGCTCATACCGACATTAGATCGCCCCAACGACTTTTATTAATTGCTAGCTGATTAGCTGGAAGGTCAGCAAATCTTAAAAGATAGCTTGTAAAATAGAAAGAAGTTTTTCAATTACAGGTTGGTGGTGATTATGTGGAAAAAATAATGTTTTGCAGCTAAAAAACGCTTGTGGAAATAGAACCACCCGAAAATAAATTTCTTTGAGTTCATGATTAGACTTGCTGTCGCATGGTCTCTCATCAAGTCCATCAGCTGGTGTGAACACTCGAAAAGAATCAAATAATAGCATAAATTAAATATCCAAAAAGGAAATTATTTGATTGAATGTAATTCAAATATTGGAGAATAGTGACGATTTCGATTACTATGAGAGGAATGAGGGTTTTTTTTCTCTCTTATTTAGACTACAAACGCGAAATAAAAAAAGACCCCACAGATAAAAAAAAAAAAAAAAAAAAAAAAAAAACAACAAAAAAAACGTGACACTTGAGTGTGCCTAATCTTATCAACCTCCCACCGATTCTGTCTCTTCTCGAAATCACATTTCCACCCGGAAATCAACAAGTGCTTTTTTTTTTACTTCTTTTGGACCGGGACAAAAGATATCCGGTCCACTTTTGACAAGGCTCCAACGCTCTCATCGTTCACTATGTCCTGCATTTCATCTTTCCTTCCTTTTCGACTTTTTACCGAGTTGCAGTTGGCGCCTAAGTAGTTAAGGGACATGTCTGAATCCTCCACTGGCCCCGCCGCTGCTGATGACGATGCCGACGCCGCGGTGCAGCCGTCAGATAACTGATTGCTCTGAAGTTCACAAATCAATGGTCGATGCCCGGTCTCGTAGTCTACGAGATCGAACTAGATTGACGTGGGTTGGTTGATTGGCTGATGTTACATACCCTCCCTATGGACATTAATGGATCTGTCTCAATCCTTATATATCCTACCTAAGAACATTAACGATTATGTCCCAATCCTCATAAATACGGGAGTACGGGACTAGACTCATAAATACGGGACTGAGTAGTCTTATACCACAAGCAGTGGTTTACCTTCTTCCCGCGACTGGAAGGTATTGTATTTTGTTAATGTTATGAAGATTCCATTTAATTTCCAATCTCCGTTTGGTTATTTCTCATTTAGTAACCTTTGTTATATACCCTACTTATGAACATTAATGAGTATGTCCCAATCCTCATAGATATTGAAGTATTATGCTGACTGAGTAGTCTTATACCACAAGCAGTGGTTTACCTTCATCACGCCGCTGGCAAGTATTGTATTTTGTTAATGTTATGAAGATTCCATTTTATTTCCAACCTCCGTTTGGTTATTTCTTATTTAGTAAACTTTGTTATATACCCTACCTATGAACATTAATGAGTATGTCCCAATCCTCATAAATACGGAAGTATTATGCTGACTGAGTAGTCTTATACCACACACAGTGGTTTACCTTCTTCCCGCCGCTGGTAAGTATTGTATTTTGTTAATGTCATAAAGATTTCTCATTTAGTAACGTTTGTTAGATTAAGAAGCTTGCTAACCATTAGACTATGTGAGATGGCCAGGCCGGATTAATATAATTTTTTTTTACGTTGGGGTTTTTATTCAGTAGTAATGGATCACGGAGCCTAGCTTGCTAACATGTACTCCACGACCAGACGCCTAAAAAATTTCTGACCTTTTACCACAATTTTTGGGGGATTTTTCATCAAATAAGGCAACAAATTGTTACCAATACTAACTTACTAACCATTATTCCACAATAAACGCCTAAAAATTATTTTCTTGACCTTACAATAGGTAGGATTAACACAAGGTTTTTTTTACGTAGTGATTTTTATGGGGCATCTAGTGAGGATCGAACTCGCTATTCAGTAGTACTGAATCCTGAAGATTGGTTAATTAACCATTATACCACGTTGATGACCTACCGTCTATCCATTGCTATCTTGTATCTTTACAAATACATCTAGCAAAATGTATCAATAAAACCGTAGGGATTTGCAGTGTCAATACATTTTTGCTATAAACTATTGATGGATTTGAGTCTACTACAAAAAAATGAGTTTTTTTTCTTGCCTCTTGCCACTGCTCATCCGCTCTGTCCTCCCCTTTGAACAGCAGAAAAAAAAGTAATCAAATAAATTTTATCTATTTTTTTTTGTATCTGTTGTAAATTCAAGATCAATAATTGGATTTGTAACAAATCGATAATATTTTATTAATCAATCGAACGAAAACCGAAAATTGAAAAAAAAAAGACATTCAACAAGCAAACGTCACAGCTTTCTTTTCAATCCGTTCGGGTTTTCTTCGTACACGCATGCGTAGTCAATCACTTCCGTTTTGGAAATAGAAACTTGATTAAGTCTTTTTTTTGCTTCACCAACGTTTTGATGTTATGATTTATTCCTTTGGGTAAATGATTATCTGAGTTCGTGTCCATACGCCTCTTCCTTCCAAAAATAAGCAAAAGGGGTTTAAATAATCTGGAATCTAAGACAATTTTGTTGGAACAAATTCATATGTTATCTATATTTTGGGGAATAATCTTAATCAGTCAAAGACATCCTCGTACAATTAAAAGCCATCTTATTTTGATTAGTTGGTTAGGTTTTACGGAATATCAACCCTGTTGAGTTATTTTATGCCGAAGACATTTTTAAGATTTATTCATTATTGTTATTTGTTTCAAAACTCCTTGTCAGCCAAGATGACGAAAAGGAGTGAAAAAGTGTGGAAATAAGCCGCTACAGAAATGAGAGCCAGAGACAACAGCAACTCCAGCTCAGCTATGGTTTCTAAATATTTCGGAAACTTTACCTTTTAATTAAGATGCAATTTTAGCTTGGTCACTAGAGGACCATCCTAGGAATTGCAAGGTTTCAAGTTCAATACCCGTCCCTACCAAATAAATAAAAATGAAAACTTTTTTTTTTTTAAGTTTTGAGTTTCACTGATTAATATGGATATGTTTTATTCTAAGAAATATGAAGGTATTTCTAAAAACTGTTTTCATTTAACTTTTGTTTTTTCGTATATTTAAATTTATTCATATTACAATTTCGTTATTTTTTGCATTTGAAAAAATATCTTGGTTTGAAAGTTGATCTTTTTTGTAGTTCTCCAAAAAAATTTAACTCTTCGTACTAAATTACAAAACAATTGCACTGAAAATAATGTTGGCTTTTAAGTAGAAATTGAGCAATGTTTACCATTTTCAAGAAGGTCAAAATCGAAATAATAGTTGTAGTGGACATTTTGAATCATTGCTGATATAGTAGTACATCTTGTATAATCTGATTTGTGCGGTAAAGTAGACAGCTGATAATATCCTTGGTCTAGCACTAGCAAAAAGGGAATTGACTCCCTTGCTGTTTGGCTGATACCGACAATAGGACACTTCGCCAACTTTACTACATGTCTTTTGGGTTACCCTCGTAATATCGAATTTTTTGAAGCATTGAAAACGATTTTAAGACACATTGTGTACGAATATTATTTAATTTTTCTTTTTCTTTTTAGAAAACAAACAATTATTTTGTATTTCCTTTCCTCGATAAATGTTAAGTACATTTTTGAGCTCTGTAAATTGAAAGTTTAGTAAAAAAAATCTTTCGAAATTTAAATATTAAAACAAACTTTAAATCACGTAAAATTATGGTTCTATTCACGCACTGTCGATTAGGGCGATCATTTGGAAATTTCATCTTTCCTTCGTTTTCGACTTTTTACCGAGTTGCAGTTGGCGCCTAAGTAGTTAAGGGACGTGTCTGAATCCTCCACTGGTCCCGACGCCGCCGCCGCTGACGACGATGTCGACGCCGCGGTGCAGCCGTCAGATAACTGATTGCTCTGTAGTTCACAAATCAATGGTCGATGCCCAGTCTCGTAGTCTACGAGATCGAACTAGATTGATGTGGGTTGGTCGATTGGCTGATTTCACATAACCTCCCTATGAACATTAATGGATCTGTCTCAATCCTTATATACCCTACCTATGAACATTAACGATTATGTCCCAATCCTCATAAATACGGGAGTATTATGCTGACTGAGTAGTCTTATACCACAAGCAGTGGTTTACCTTCTTCACGCGTCTGGAAGGTATTTTGTTAAAGTTATAAAGATTCCATTTCATTTCCAATCTCCGTTTGCTTATTTCTCATTTAGTAACCTTTGTTATATACCCTACCTATGAACATTAATGAGTATATCCTAATCCTCATAAATACGGGAATATTATGCTGACCGAGTAGTCTTATACCACAAGCAGTGGTTTACCTTCTTCACGTCGCTGGTAAGTATTGTATTTTGTTAATGTTATAAAGATTTCATTTTATTTCCAATCTCTGTTTGGTTATTTCTCATTTAGTAAACTTTGTTATATACCCTACCTATGAACATTAAGGAGTAAGTCCCAATCCTCATAAATACGGAAGTATTATGCTGACTGAGTAGTCTTATACACAAGCAGTGGTTTACCTTCTTCACGCCGCTGGTAAGTATTGTATTTTGTTAATGCTATAAAGATTCCATTTCATTTCCAATCTCTGTTTGGTTATTTCTCATTTAGTAAACTTTGTTATATACCCTACCTATGAACATTAAGGAGTAAGTCCCAATCCTCATAAATACGGAAGTATTATGCTGACTGAGTAGTCTTATACCACAAGCAGTGGTTTACCTTCTTCACGTCGCTGGTAAGTATTGTATTTTGTTAATGTTATAAAGATTTCATTTTATTTCCAATCTCTGTTTGGTTATTTCTCATTTAGTAAACTTTGTTATATACCCTACCTATGAACATTAAGGAGTAAGTCCAATCCTCATAAATACGGAAGTATTATGCTGACTGAGTAGTCTTATACCACAAGCAGTGGTTTACCTTCTTCACGTCGCTGGTAAGTATTGTATTTTGTTAATGTTATAAAGATTTCATTTATTTCCAATCTCTGTTTGGTTATTTCTCATTTAGTAAACTTTGTTATATACCCTACCTATGAACATTAAGGAGTAAGTCCCAATCCTCATAAATACGGAAGTATTATGCTGACTGAGTAGTCTTATACCACAAGCAGTGGTTTACCTTCTTCACGCCGCTGGTAAGTATTGTATTTTGTTAATGCTATAAAGATTCCATTTCATTTCCAATCTCTGTTTGGTTATTTCTCATTTAGTAAACTTTGTTATATACCCTACCTATGAACATTAAGGAGTAAGTCCCAATCCTCATAAATACGGAAGTATTATGCTGACTGAGTAGTCTTATACCACAAGCAGTGGTTTACCTTCTTCACCCGCTGGTAAGTATTGTATTTTGTTAATGCTATAAAGATTCCATTTCATTTCCAACCTCCGTTTGGTTATTTCTTGGATCATTGGAAATTCTTCAAAAAGTCAACTAATAATATGATTTTAATAAAAGTTTCGGAATTATAAATAAAAAGACTAAGTATTTTTAGATAATTGCGATAAGGAATAAAGTTAATTTGCAAAGCGAATAAAATAAATACGGCCGGAGAATAAAAAAAAACCCTTAGTTTTCTCTGTGAGTGTAAAGAGAGAGAGAGAGAGAGAGAGAGAGAGAGAGAGAGAGAGAGAGAGAGAGAGAGTATGGGCTTGTGTATCTGTGTGTGTGAGAGAGATATGAGATTTGTTTGATAGATAGGTAGATATGAAGGGTATGATATATATATATATATATATATATAGTCATCCACAGGCATGTGTTTCGACGTTTCAAGTCTTTAGTGTGGCTAGACATTTTGTGAGCTACCTACAGCCAGGATAGAAATCCAATTGTTTCAGCAGCAGTCCGACAGCTAAACCACTTGGCTATCGTCACCCACAGAATGCGAAGGGGGTTTTAACTGTTTTAATATACACTTATGTATGTATATAAAGGCCGTCATAGAGTGCTCCATAGAGTAATATACACATATACAAGAGAGAGAGAGAGAGACAGAGAGAGAGAGAGAGAGAGAGAGAGAGAGAGAGAGAGAGAGAGAGAGAGAGAGAGAGATTCTCACTTTATGTGTATGTTATACATAAGCCAGTTGTTAGCTGCAGAAAAGGGAAGGTAAATATTTACCGTCATCAAAATATCAATGGGATGCCACGAATATCTTGCATAAACGCTTATATTCCCTGTCTTGATACTTGCTTGGGTGTGTTTTCGAGGGGTGCCGTGTAAGGGGGTATGGAATTACGGGTGTGCGGGAATGGTAAGGAATATTAGAATAATGTTCAAGGTGTTGGAGGGGGGGGGCGGGCGGCAAGAAATTTTATCGATATCTGATGAAGCGAAGAAAATACCAGCGAGATTGAAATGATTTGCAATCACACTCACCATGGCAACGGACATAAATACGCCCGACTGTCCATCCAAGCCATCCGGCCAGCCCCACCAGTCAGTCAGACGCCCGACCTCACCCGACACCGTTCGTCTCGTGTCCAACCCTGAACTCTCCGTATTCTTCCTTCTACACGCGAATAACTCCACCCCCGCACCTATTCCCAAATACTTCATTAAAAGCCTGAGAGAGAATTATAGGAGAGATATGTAGTTGAGGGCGAGGGTTGAGGGATGAGGTCTGAAAATCCCATATAATAATAACAACAACAACAACAAACACAACAACAACAACAGCAAGTAGAACAACAGGTGCTTGCATCCAGCGAGACATCTTTCTTCATCCTGTGGCGAATATGTCGTTCTTTTGTCGGACTGGGAAGGGCTTGTCGATAGTTGGAGGCGACGGTGGTGGTGGGGGCGGCAAGGGTTTGGGGGGGGGGTTGTTGTTGTGATGTTCGACATGGAAAAGGTCTGAGGTCTCAGAACGGGATTTTGTGCAGTGAAAGGCGTCGTTTTGAAGGACCCTGCAAGAACAAGGGACTTCTGAAGATGTCTTTCAGATTGAAACGTCTGTCGAAAGAGCAGTGAAAGCAACAAAAAGGGATGAGTTGAGAGAGAGAGAGAGAGAGAGAGAGAGAGAGGGGGGGGCTATTCTTCGATGAATGGTTCTTCGACTAAGAAATATACTTCGATTAGTAGGTAAACAATCTTCTAAAAACGTATCAGTTTTTTGTTTCCTTTTGTGTTATTATTATTATTATTATTATTACTACTACTACTACTACTACTAGCAAATATTTGCACCCTCCGGGTGCAAGTATTTAAGTATTAATGTAATAAAATATTATATCAAATTAGAAAGGCAGATAAAAAGATTTGAAACAGAGGTGGGTATAATCGAAAAATAGAACAACTAAAAATTACTCTTCCATCACCGTGCCATTCATTGCTAAATTTTTCTTCTTTTTTCTTTTGTTGGGATGGCCTAATGTCGGTACCAACCAATCAGCGAGGTAGTATATCCCCTTTTCACAAGCGCTAGACCAAGGAGATTGTTTTTGCATCTGAGGTGGAGCGCCACACCTACCATCATCTCCTTACATTACCGTGCTACTCATATGCTGAGTTGGTGAGGGCCGGTATCGAACTAGGAACCTTGCAGTTTCTAGCCGAACGCTCTACCGACTGAGCTAACCTAATTTAACTATTTTGTTAAAATAAGAAATAAAGAATAAAATTACATTTATTTCTTCTTGTTAATGGATTTCTTTTAAGATTTATCCCCGAAATTTGTACTCTTATTCATTAAGATAAAACCGAATAATTAGAAATCAATAATACTAAGCACATATTTATTAAAATCACATTTTTAATATCAATATGCAAATTAGCCTTCCCGTTACCATTATAAACTACAATTTTGTTGTATATATAAATACAATTACATGTTTATTTGTATGTAGATATGGTCAACAGTATTAATAATGTAAAACAATTTTATCAATAATTGAGGTTTTAATAAAAGTATCACCCATGGAGAATATAATGTAAATGACTAAGGCAATTGAGACTTTAGTAGTGATATAGTTTCGGTTACAGACAGAAAACCACAGTATCTCCATTATATTATTATTATTATTATTAATTTTTCACACCAGCATTAGCTGAGGGTATTTTCCTGGAGTCTGAGTGACAACAAATCTTCTAAGGTCTCCAGGACTCTTCTGAGTATTCTGGCAGATTGCAGCAGTGCAGTATTCAGGATGGTCTCAATTCTTCCTCTGATTTCCAGATTCTCCAGTCTTTTTCTAAGCTTTTTGGGACCGTTCATGGTGCACCAACTACTATTGGTATCACTTTGACTTTCATAGCCCATGGCTTTTTAAGTTCACATTATTATTATTATTATTATTATTATTATTATTATTATTATTATTATTATTATTATTTTAATACACGTGTTCCTAAATCTTCTGTCGGTTATTAATTTGAAACACCCTCTGGTTAAAAACGAGACCGTCCAAATCGTTCAAGATGCAATGCAAAAATGTAAATCAAAATTATCTGGTATCGATTATCCGCCGAATTCTTATTTCTTATGAGCGTTGTTACCTCAGCTAAATAATGGACCATTCCGTTTTTATTATAAAAAATAAGAAAGGACGTGCTACACAGCAAAATACAAGAAAGAAAGAAAGAAAGAAAGAAAGAAAGAAAGAAAGTTAGTAGAGAAAGAGGATGAGAACGTGAAAACAATAACGCTAATCTGTTTCAATCGATGATGAAAAGAAGGAAAGAAAGTAAAAACGAATGAGAGAGAGAGAGAGAGAGAGAGAGAGAGAGAGAGAGAGAGAGAGAGAGAGAGAGAGAGAGAGAGAGAGAGAGTTTAAATAATGACTATTACACTTTGTACATATTGCACTGTATTTCAATAACTCTTAAGTAAACATTTCAAACGTTGTAATAATCAAGTTATAATAGAGGCTAAGTGACATCAATCTCCTCAGGTCACCAGGACACTTCTGAGTATTCTATCCGATCTTAACAGTGCTCTAGTTTGGATGGTCTTGAGTCTTCCTCTGATTTCCAATTCTCTCAGACCCTTTTCCAAACCTTTGAGGACTGTTCCAACTGAAACTTCATTTTATGTCCGTGTTTTTGCAATAAATGTTTTATTTTTTTTGCACCTGTTATTTTACAATACTGAATATATTTTCTTTATTCAAAAACATTTATTGCAAACATATTTAAGACATTTATTGCAAAAAAACCCAGACATTTTGAATGATTCTTGATTCTTCCTCTGATTTCCAATTCTCTCAGACTTTTTTCCAAACCCTTGAGGACTGTTCCAAGTGAAGCTCGTTCCAATTACAATTGGAACGAGTTTCACCTTCATGATCCACAGTTTTCTCAGTTCTCTGACAAGGTCCAAGTATTTGTTTATCTTTTGCTCTCTTTTATTTTCACATGGTGGTAGTCGGAGGTTCACTGGACGCTGAGTGACAGCAACTCTCCTCCTCGAATATCCATGACTCTTGTGAGTATTCTAGCCGATCTTAACAATGCTGTGGTCTATGTTTTTTCTTCTTATGTCTGTTTTCTCGTTTTCTGTTCTTAACCGCTTTTATTGAAAAAGAATTTGTGTATATTGGAAATCAGAGGAAGAATCAAGACCATCCAAACTACAGAACTGTTGAGATCAGCTAGAATACTCAGAAGAGTCCTGGAGACCCGAGTTCCAGCCCACCATAAAGTGAAAATGCAAAATAGCAAAATTGAGAGACAAATAACTGGACCTTGCCAGAACTAAATTAAAAAAAATATACGCGAGGGCGTCGGTGATACTAATTGTAGTAGGCACCCTTGGATCGATGCTCAAAAGTTTTGAAAAAGCAGGACCTGTAGATATATCAACCCGTCCGTAGGAGCAGGATGTTACACAAGGTCAATATCTTAAGCGGAGTTCAACAGGTTTGAATTCAGAGTTTTCCTTCTCCTAGACCGGTTGCCTAACCAAGGTTAAAGAGCCCAGTCTGCCCTACTATTTATCCATAGCTGGAGGAAGAGAAGGATTCATACCTTTCCCAAGGGTATTAGCGCAAAGTGAAATGCAATTACCACATCCAGGATTTGAACTCGGGGCGACGAGTCCATTTCCAATGATTTTAACCATTACACCACGCGCTTCCTACTTGACCTGTGGATATACCACAGTATTATAACGTAATTATTACAACGTTTGATATGTTTACTTAAGAGCTGTTGCAAGACAGTGCAATATGTAAAAAGTATAATAATCTTTATTTACCCCCTTCTCTCGCTGGAGTAATTAATCTTTTTCTCTGAATGTTTGAGATGAGGCTTGAAGATTAGTATTATCTGCGTTATTCGGACTATTGTCCCCATCTTCATTGTTACTTGTACAACCCGAGTTCAATCCTGAGTGAAAGCAGTTAGAAAAATAATCAATTAACACAACTCCTACTCCAGCTATGGTTAACGGAATAAGAAAAGGATACCCCCGTGGACTAAATAAAGGGTTAGGTTCAAAGTTCTGAGATGGCTCCCGAATACGACAAGAAAGTTCCCGAGTTCGAAAAGAAGGTTCCCGAGTCCGAGAAGGTTCCCGAGTCCGACAAGAAATACCTGAAGAAGGCCGGAGGGCATCTCGACCGAAACGTTGTACAAGTAACAATGAAGATGGGGACAATAGTCCGAATAACGCAGATAATACTAATTAATCTTTATTTACTCTTTTTTGTGTATTCTTCGGATCCTTAGATTGTGGCATCTATGCAGCTTTCAATGTTGGCAAGTCCTCTTCCACCTTCATTTCTGTCACTAGCATCTCTCTGGTGTAATACCTTGTGCATCATCATCATCAATTTTCTTGTCTTTTGGTCTATCTGTCGGAATTCATCTCATGTTCATTTCAAGATGGTGCCCGAGTATCTCATAAGGTGGATGACCTATGATCAGATTAATACTAGGTCTGGTCTCCTAGACAGGATTAGGTGATACGTCTCTATCTCAAAATTCCAAAGGATGTTAGGCGTCTAATTCTCTAGGACAAATTCCTGTTTTTGCATATACCATTTAGTAGCATGGGGAAAATTGTGTTTCTTGTACAATTCCCAGGGAATCACCCTTCCCACCCAGTCGTATCTAGTTTTATACTCTCTTTGTGCTAATTTGCTACATTCGCTTATTTTCTGACTAACTGTTTCGTCTTTGTCTCCACAAATTCAACACGTCTAATCTATTTTTGCCTTTATATAATTTATCATTATTTTTATTCTTTTTATTAGTTTTTTTTTTAGTTTTTCACATCATCATTACCTGATGGTCTTTCACTGATGTTTGAGTGACAACAAGTCTCCTCTGGTCTCCAGGACTCTCCTGAGTTTTCCAGCTGATTTAAATAATACTGTTGTCTGGATGGTCTCAATTCTTCCTTTGATTTCTAGTTTCTCAAATCTTTTTTCTAAGTTTTGGGAACCGTTCCTAGTGCCCCAAATACTACTGGTATCACTTCAACCCTCACATTCCGCTGTTTTTTCAATTTTCTTTCGAGGTTTCAGTAGTTGTCTGTCTTTTACTTTTCTTTAATCATCACCCAGTGATCTACTGGAGCTGAAAAAAGGAAGGAGAGAAGGAAAGTCCAAAGAAAGAAATAACTGAAATAGAAAAAAAGAAAAAAAAAACAAGGTCAACTTAAAGGAAGGAAGGACAATCTAAATAAATAAAGAAAGAAATGTGAAGAAAGAAAAGAAAAAGAACAGAAATGAAAGAAAGAAAAGCGCAAGGACAAAAAAGAAAAAAAAAAGAAATTCCGAAAAAAGAAAGAAAGAAAGAAAAAAAGAAATCCAAAGAAAGAAAGAAAAATAAAATAAAGAAAAACCCAAAGAAAGAAAGAAAAAAAGAACGAAAGAAAGAAAGAAAATCCAAAGAAAGGGAGAAAAATTAAAAATAAAGAAAATAAAGAAAAAAGAAAGAAAAAAGAAAATCCAAAGAAAGAAGAAAAAAGAAAGAAAATCAAAGAAAGAAAGAAAGAAAGAAAGAAAGAAAGAAAAAGAAAGAAAGAAGAAAAAGAAAATCCCAAGAAAGAATGAAAGAAAAAAGAAAGAAAATCTAAAGAAAGAAAGAAAGAAAGAAAGAAAGAAAGAAGAAATCCAAAGAAAAGAAAGAAAAAAAGAAAGAAAACCCAAAGAAAGAAAGAAAAAAAGAAAGAAAGAAAGAAGAAAGAAAAAGAAAATAAAAAAAAGAGAGAAAAATAAAAAAATAAATAAAATCCAAAGAAAAAAGAAAGAAAGAAAGAAAGAAGAAAAAAGAAAGAAAAAAAATAAATCCAAAGAAAAAAGAAAGAAAGAAAATCAAAGAAAGAAAGAAAAAAGAAAAGAAGAAGAAGAAAAAAGAAAATCCCAAGAAGAAAGAAAGAAAGAAAGAAAGAAGAAAGAAAAATAAAGAAAATCCAAAGAAAGAAAAAAAAAAGAATGAAAGCAAGAAAGAAAAAGAAAAAGAGAGAAAGAAAAAACTGAAAAAAAATCAAATTAAGACTTAAACCAAATTAAGAGGAAAAAAAAGAAATTAAAAGAAAGAAAGAAAGACAATAGAAAAGAAGAAACAATGAATGAAAGAACTGAAATTAAAAAAAAAATCAAAAGAAATTAGAGGAAAAAAAGGAAAGAAACAAAAGAAAGAGAGAAGAAAGAAAGAAAGAAAGAAAAATTGATTCAAGCAGTATAAACGTGTCCACCACCCCCAGGGCAAGGTTTCTTTCCTGGCTTTTGTTGTTGTTTCACATTCATTCCATTTTTTCCGGGTTTCTGCTTTTCAACATCGACCCTTGATTAAAGCCCCAGACAAAAAGGTCCGTCACTCTCTGTCTCTTCCTTTTCACACAACAGCAAGACCATTGCTTATAAAAAGAGAAATGGGCGAATGGCAAAAATATAATGTCCATTCGGTGTGGCCCTTTGTTGGTCCGTGACAGACATTACGGACGGATATGGATGTGATAAGGGTCACTTCTGTCTGACTTTGACTATTGTCCACTGAGGATGGCCGGA
Organism: Doryteuthis pealeii; assembly: GCA_023376005.1. NCBI lineage: Eukaryota > Metazoa > Mollusca > Cephalopoda > Myopsida > Loliginidae > Doryteuthis > Doryteuthis pealeii. The sequence continues at coordinate 15,805,473 of CM042175.1, forward strand.
GACTGGGTTAGGGGCAAGAGTGGCAAGCGCGCACAATATAGAATGGAACCCGGTCGGTTTTCAAAGATTTCTAGAAAGTGGATATTATGTGGGTGAAAATGAGCAGAGTGTAGCAACTGTCGACACACACACACACATTTATATATATATGTTGTATAATAAAAAAATTGAAAAAACACTGGTTTAAATGAGTTAATTGGCCTACGCTGCAGTGTTTCGATCTATTAATTAGATCATCTTCAGGGCTTTTGTTGGTATATGGAAGGTGATAAAAATTTTTTTTTATCTCAGAATAAGGCGAAAGGCGAGTAATAGTCCTTGTTTATCGGTCTGTTTAAAATTTGAAGTCTGAGAAAATAGAACGTTGAAAAAATGAACGGTTTGAAATGTGACGTCAAATATTGAAATATGAATATTCAAATATGACGTTGAAAAAATGAACGGTTTGAAACAAGGACTATTACTCGCCTTTCTCCTTATTCTGAGATAAAAAAACAAACATTTTTTATCACCTTCCACATACCAACAAAAGGCCCTGAAGATGATCTAATTAATAGATCGAAACACTGCAGCGTCGGCCCATGAACTCACCACTTAACTCATTTAAACCTGTGTTTTTTCATTTTTTTTATTATACAACATACCGTCGGATTCACTTCCTTTTATTCACACACACATATATATATATATATATATATATATATATATATATATATATACATACGTTTTTAAAAACAAATGTTATAAAATATTCCGACTGCAGTTTCTTGCTGTAGCAATTCTTCAGGGAATTATTGCTTATTCCAGCCATCTACTTTTATTTGTATCTGGGTTGTACCCATTCTTAAGAACGTGGGTGTGATCCAGGGGTGGAGTGGAGAATCATAAAGAGGGCACCTTCACATAAAGGAAACGAAAGCCCTTGTATGCTGTGCTTACAAGAGAAACTGAAAATAGCGGAATGCAGAGACCCAGAGATGATCTTAAACTCGCGATCGGAGTTGATAAACAAGTGTACACATTTGAACAAACATAAACTGTGCCTGGTAGGTTCAGGCATTACGTAAGGTGGATGGTACACCCACGTACTTAAGAATGGGTACAACCCGGATACAAATAAAACTAGATGGCTGGAAAAAGAAATAATTCCCTGAAGAATTGCTACGGCAAGAAACTGCAGTTGGAATATTTTATAACATTCACTTTTAAAACCGTATATTTAGGTCTTTTTATTGAGCACTTTTTAAATCGATTTTTATTAATCGAGAAGTAAATTTGTTTGCTTCGTGGAATAGCAAAGATTCGTGATATATATATATATATATATATATATATATATATATATATATATATATATATCCTTTCGAATAAGTTAATTCGTCTTGTTACCAACATCTCAAAATCCGCTACAATAAAGAGTTGACCGACAAAAAAGTTATACACATCGGCATGACCGACAAAAATATGGCGCGAATGCCCACATTGGTGAATAATGTAACAACTTTCGTTCTTTTTTGCAAAATTAAGGTTTTTTGTTTTTGGACTGATTTGACATTTATCTCCGACCCAAACACCACGGAGTAAATGAGCTCTGATGATGATTTTTGTAAAATCGAAATATTGATCAATATCAGCTATGATTATATTATAAATTGTTTTCTTCTTTAACAGCACTGTGTGATGTTTTCATTCCACCTTTTCATACTCATATATATATATATATATATATTATATATATATATATATATAATATATATATATATATATATATATATATCGGTTTCAACCTAGTGTTTAAACCGAGTGCTGGGGGGTAGAATACATTTTAGGGTTAGTGTTATGTATCAGCTTAAAGATTTGTAGAATCAATATATGATACTCACCTAGACAAGAAGGTTCCAAGCTAGCATCCACTTGGCAGTCAAAGACAGGCGGACTGTAACTAAATACAGATCCTGTATTTAATCACATAACGTAGT
>CM042175.1:15812451-15822451 GCA_023376005.1 Doryteuthis pealeii
TTTTGAAATAAAATTCATTCTTAATGGACTCAGTTTTTATAAACTCATGTTTTTTTTCTATTTAACCCATAGATGGGACTCTAACAGGTACTACCACTCCAGTCAGTGTGGAACTGAAAATAATGCTGATAAAGGGGTACGTCACATTCCTCAGAGCTCCAGACTTGGAACTTCTCCGCAAGATGCAGTTTAAAGTCAAACCCAGGACAGTTATACCCTCAGCCACCGCCTTCTAACACATATATAAAAAAAAGGATTGGGGGTTTGACGTAAGAGTAATTGGATTGGGACAATTTCTTAAGTACTGGGGCTTGATGTGAACAACCGATTGATCGGATGGGATCTCTCCGGCCGCCCATCAAAGTAGAGTGTTGCATATCATAGGCTCCTCAGCCACTAGGATTTCGTCCTTAAGCATCACAGGTCACCATCCATAGCCAACTGGTAGTCCCATTGGGGGAATTTTACCCCTCTGCAGAGGTTCAGTCAGTGTATCTAATTTGCTAATTCTAATAACCTCAAATAATTTCACGTTTATTTCATAGAAAGGGAAGAAAAAGGACCCTGAAAAAATATAAGAAAGAAAGAGAGTGGGGGAAAAATAGAGAGAGGTGGCGAGCACGCAAAAGCGATAATGCTAATCTGTATTAATCGAACATAATAAAAAGATGAGGGAGGGTTAAATAAAAACTATCATACTTTTTATATATTGAACTATTTCGAAATAGCTCTTAAGCAAACATATCAAACGTTTTAATAATCAAATTATCATACTGTTTTATATCCACAGGTCCTGCTAGTACTGATAATTTATACACAATTATATAGACACACATAACTAATTTCATATAATAATAATAATAATAATAATAATAATAATAATAATAATAATAATAATAATAATCTGGGTTGGGAAGGTGATCCACTGGGAATTATGCAAAAAATTAAATTTTGACGATACAAGAAAATGTTATATGCATAAACCAGGATCTGTTCTTGAGAATGGAACGTATACAATTCTCTGGGACTTTGAGATAAAGACGGATCATCCTATCCCAACTAGGAGACCAGACCTAGTGTTGATTAACAAAAAACAAAAACAAAAAAAACATGTCAAATGGTGGACTTTGCAGTTCCAGTAGATCACAGGGTGAAGCTGAAAGAAAATAAAAAGATGGATAAATACCTGGATATTGCCAGAGAATTGAATAAGCTGTGGAATATGAGAGTGAAAGTGATACCAACTGTAGTTGGTGCACTTGGAACGGTCCCAATAAACTTGGAAAAAAGACTGGATGAACTAGAAATCAGAGGAAGAATTGAGACCATCCAGACTACTGCATTGTTACAGTCGGCTAGAATACTCAGAAGAGTCCTGGAAACCTGAGGAGACTTTTTGTCACTCAGACTCTAATGACCATCAGCTAACGTTGGTGTGAAAAGCTCACAAGGAGCAAATTAATGATAAATATATATATATATATATATATATATATATATATATATATATATATATATATATAAGTTTATTATTTATATATAGTTATGTATTATATATACTCACAAAAAAACGCCCTCGGGGCGGTGTAAAAAATGATTTTTTGAAAGACAAAATTTAAGGAAATTAAGTAAACAAAATAAAATGTTTAACATCTTAAAGAAATTAATTACTTACTTAAAAAGCATTATATTCACTCCACTCCACTGAGATATTTGTTTTGTTTTACGACAGTAGGGACCTCCAAAACGTTTCTCAAAAATTCTGATTTAATTATTCATAATCTTATCTTTATTGAAAAATCTAAAAATCGTACGAGTAAAATATATTTTGTTCGGATTTCATAAAATGAAATTAGTGATGGTGTTGACCAAGTAAAAAAGAAAATATATTTCCCGAAATACATTTTAGGAAAAAAAAACTATTTAAACATAAAATCATCTAAAGGTGAATAAATGACAAATTTTTCGAGAAAATTTTACCCTTAATTTTTTTTCATAGAATTTTTAAAAAAATACTGTGACGTAAACAGTGACGTAGTTTCGGTTATAGACAAAGGAGACCGAATCCCCATTGTTAATAGATACCTTCATAATGTTTCAAGTATTCTTATCTAATTCTAATACATTTTAAATAGTGCTATTCGGCCAGCAAAAACCTATACATATATTGCAAACATAAGGCAGACAATATTCTCACCTGGAATACCCATTTCAACATCGCTATTTCCCATAAAATCTTGTAATCTTTTATCTAACAACCGTGGTGGGTGGCTCAGTATTCTAAGTATTAATAAAAAAGAAGTTTATATTACCTCTAGTTAAGCCTATTTAAGTCAGCACACCTGTACGCTTTTCGGGGTTTCCGGGGGCTGGGTCTCTCGAGTAACATTGTGGTGCCTGGATATGCAGTTTTCATTCTTAAATTGTTGCAATTGATGCCCTTTAGGACTTGGAATGAAGCAGCTCACATGCTAAACTCGTTTAGGGTGGGGCTCCTCCAATAATTCTCGGCACTTGTGTTCTCGTTTCTTGTGACTCCACCCGAGAAGAAAATAAAAAAAGAGTTCAGATTTTAAACAATCGTAAAATTAATAGCCATACTATAAACACCCTTCAACACATTCATTGACTCTAACTTTTACATACGAAGGTAATCCCAAAGGTAAGGTCTCCAAAAATATTTAGAAATCATAGAAACGTTAATTGTTCATGATGTTTACATCATTTTAAAGTTCCAACTAAATAAATAAATAAAAAAAGAGTTCAGATTTTAAACAATCGTAAAATTAATAGCCATACTATAAACACCCTTCAACACATTCATTGACTCTAACTTTTACATACGAAGGTAATCCCAAAGGTAAGGTCTCCAAAAATATTTAGAAATCATAGAAACGTTAATTGTTCATGATGTTTACATCATTTTAAAGTTCCAACGTGTATATTTTTTTCTACATAATTGCCATTTCGTTCGATGCATTTTTATGGGCTTTGTGGTAGGTTTTCTATGCCCATGTTATACTAGCGCTCCGCTATGTAATTGAGGAAGCGTTGAATCTCATCGTCGTTACAAAAATCCCTAAATCACTTGCGGACTTTTTTAAGATCCATGCATGACTCGCCATACGCGTCTGTTAATTGGCGATTAATTTCAATTGTTTTATGCCCTAACAACCGAATAAGCGACTAACTTGGCGGTAGTGTCAAACGGAAGCTCTATCAGGAACCATTATTGGGAATGCCGATGGGATCAACGCATTTTTTGCATCCGCCACCTATGAGATTCGGTTTGTGGGTGCGGGCTTTGTCCATCCTCCTGACATGTACAATACTATTCCATAATCAACAAGGGTGGCGCTACTACGATGGTTCATATTTGGTTGTGTGCTATCAGATGTTTGTTTTGTTTTACGGCATATCAACCTCGGTGGATCATTTAATACCGACAAAGTTGTGAAATAAAATTCTTAATGCATAATACAATTTTGTTTATAAACTCATGTTTTTCTATTCAACCCATAGATGGGACCCTAACAGGTACTACCACTCCGGGTCAGAGTTGACCAGGGAGCAATGGGGACGAAGGGGTGCTCCACATTCCCCAAACCTCCAAAACTGGAACTTCACCATCAGATAGAGTTTAACGTCATTCCCAGGACATGTAGATCATCAGTCACCGCCTTCTAGCACCTATATGATAAAAAGGGGTTGGGGCCTGCCATAAGGGCAATAGGGGGTTGTATGCTATGGATGCTTGAAGAAACACTTATATAAAAATCTCTGGAATTTGCTCTAATAGGGGCAAACAACTACTGAGCTAATAGGGGCCTCATTCTTGTTCTCACCTTGAATTAAAAAAAAACAACAGAAGGGGCGACCACTGTACAAACTTGCTTTGTAAACTGCTGGTGGACCTCCAAAATGCTGGATGGGAGCCCTAAGATCTGGCAACTGACTGAGGGAGAATCCTTGTAAAGGAAAAGACAGAGCGTTACAGCGAGGCTCACGCAGAGGCAGCCACGTACATGACAAACACAACAATGTTGCCAATAGCCACACGAATATTTACTCTGCGTCCCCAGTCCTTTGAAGACCTTCAATTTTCGATTACCCTCTTATGTAGTGGCAAGATAAATACTTGAAGTATACAAAGGTTTTTACCCAACTCGTTAGCCACGTGAAGAATGGGATACAAGGTCACAAGTATGATTGGTTTGGTCTTGTTTTGTTTTACGGCATATCAACCTCAGTGGGTCATTTAATGCCGATAAAGTTTTGAAATAAATCAATTCTTAATGGATAATACAATTTTGTTATAAATACATTTTTCTATTTAACCCATAGATGGGACCCTATCAGGTACTACCACTCCGGGTCAGAGTGGACCAAGGAGCAATGGTGATGAAGGTGTGCTCTACATTCCCCAAACCCACAAAACTGGAACCTCCCCATCAGATAGAGTTTAACGTCATTCCCAGGACATGTAGACCCGCAGCCACCGCCTTCTAGCACCCATACAATAAAATGGGGCTGGGGTTTGCCATAAGGGCAATAGGGTTGGGAAAATCATATAGGTGCTAGGGCTTGACATGACCAGCCGATTGATCGGAGGGGGCCTCTCCGACCGCTCGTCTAGCCCAAGATAGGACCAAAGTGGAGTATTGCATGTCATGAACTGCTCATCCACTTAGGCTCTATCCTTAAGCCTCACGGGTCACCACACACCGCCAACAAGTGACCCCATTTACCCCTCTGCAGAGGTGCAGTCGGTGCATTCTAACTGTCCACAGCCGACAGGGCGGCACAAGTATGAGGCATCCAGCGAATATTTAGCAATTTTAGCAATTTTTTACATTATTTTGGGGTAATATATTTCTTTAATTTGCCCAAATCTGTGAAAAGATTTTTTTTACAACTATTTAAGTAATAGAGAATTTATTGTTTTATTATTTTGTATTTTTGTTTGGACTTAAAAAAGACAAATTTCAGTTTTGTTTGGTTAAGCTTTCACATGAACTAGTATAAAACCATAATAATCAGATTTCATTTCATTTCTTATGCTCTCTACTTTTTCTATCAATTAAATTGGACTTTCTTCAAATTTGTCCTCATTTCACACAAACTAAAGATTATCTTTTTTCCTTCTTTTTGAAATAAAAACCTTACTTGTTTAATTGAAGTTTGGGTTTTCTTAAACATAGAAAACAATCCATAGAAACCACAGTTTGTAGTATATTAGGAAAAATGAAAAAAAAACACAGGTTTAAATAGGTTAAGTGGTGAGTTTATTGGCCGACGCTGCAGTGTTTCGATCTATTAATTAGATCATCTTCAGGGCATTTGTTGGTATATGGAAGGTGATAAGAAATTATTTATCACAGAATAACGAGAAAAGCGAGTGGTAGTTATTGTTATTCAGTCTGTTTAAAAATTTTTGAGGTTTGAAAAAAGGGACGGTTTTGAAATATGACGTCAAATATTCTTTTTTATGGCGTGAGTATGGAACGGTGAAGGTGTGTGTATCGAAAGGAAACATTGCGCATTTTATAGGTGTGTGGATGTGGTGTGTATAAATTTTTTGCGATGAACGAAAGCGGAAATAAACCTTAAGGTTGTGTGTGTGTGTGTGTGTGTGTGTATTGGTAAGAGGTAGGGGAAGAGAGGTGTCATGGGTGTCATGAGAATTTTTTAATTTTTTTATATTAAGAGAAGAGAAAGAAGTATGGGTGTGTGGGGGGAATTAAAAAATTAAAAAAGCCACAGTTTCAAAACTAAATAGACTAAGATAAATATTATTCATTTTAATGGTGTTTTTATTATGCTTCTAACAACAATATGATGATAACAAAGTAAAAAAAATTGGAACAGTTTAAGATTATTATTCTTCCTTTACCACAATTTCAAGATTATAAATAGACTAAAATAAATATTATTTAATTACTCAGTAGCAATGGATCCGCAAGACTAGCTTGCTAACCATTATACAACGATGGGATGCCAAATAGATGTATTTACCCAAACCGTTCGTTACGGAAAGGATGTGACAAAAGGTTACACGTATGGGGCATCTAGTGAGGATTCAATTCGCTATTCAATAGTAATAGATCTACAAGACTAGCTTGCTAACCATTACACCCCGATGGACCACCCATAATAAAGACGTATATCTTGAATTGTTTTTATAAACGGGATATTCACTTAATACATGTATTACTGGTTTAAGTAAAATATTAAATCTACAATATAAATGCAAAACGAGTGATTTTACTATGTGTTACATAATTATTAGATACCTAATATTTATGTGCAGTAGTGTAGAAATCAAAATGGCTGTTATTAAGTTGCATCCCACGGCCTTGAAAGATGAGTGACAAGGCTTGACCTCATCCTGATCCTTTCCGGTGGATACCGTCAGAATCGGTGGAGGAGACCCTCTTCCGGTTTAGATTAGAAATAGATTTTAGTCAGTCGGCGAGAAACCACGACGGTGGTGAATCGTGTTATACAAGATCGAAGTCTTGTGTTATAATCTAAAAACTACCAATGACACAGGGCTTCTGATAAAGAGAAATCCCCAATGAAAGACCAGACACGAAGTCCCCAAGAGAAGTCCAGACGCTAGAAGAGATGTTAGAAAAAGACGTAAGATAGAAAAGACGTCAGAAGAAGAATAGACGAATAGAAGTAAGTAAAGTAAAGTAGAAGGGTATATAACACTATGGAAAATATTTTTCTCCTGCAAGATTGGTTACCTTATTAAGAAGCAGACTCTTAACATTTACCCATATTTAGTTGATTGTTTGGTTTGAATTTATGGCATATCAACCCTTATTGGGTTATTTGATGCTGAAGTCGTTTTGTTTAATTCATTCTTGATGGATATTCCATTTTTCAAAACTTTTTTTAAAACACATTTATTCATCTCATTTTTCTATTTAACCCATAGATATTACCAAACAGATATTACCACTCCGGACCATAATGGATTTGGGTGTAATGGTAAGGAAGGGGTACTCCACACTCCCCAGAGCTCCAAAATTGGAACTTCACCATTAGATGCAGTTTAACGTCATACATAGGGCACTAAGACCCTCAGCCACCGCCTTCCAGCACATATGGGGCTTGTCATAAGGGTAATAGGGTTGGGACAATCATATAGGTTCTAGGGTTTGACGTAATCAGCCGATTGATAGGAGGGAGCCTCTCTGACCGACCGTCTAGCCCAAGGGCACGTTGTCCGAAACATTGTACAGTTAACAATGAAGATGAGGACAATAATTCGAATAATACAAATAATACTAGAGTAAAGATGGTTTAAATTCAGTTTTCCTTCTCCTAGACTTGTTGCCAAATCAAGGCTAAATACCCCAGTCTTCCCTACTATTTACCTATAGTTGGGGGTAAAGAATGTAGAGTCAAGTTGTTTTAACTTTCACATTATACTTGGGTTTATTACCAGCTTAGCACAGATGTGATCATCATTAACTTGTGTTACGTAGCCGTTCGTCACAGTACCTAATAGATATATTTATTACGTACTTTCTTACTGCTTCTTACTCTGGTCTTCTATTCTTCCGGCCGTCTTCTGATCGTCTAGTCTTCTGTCTTCTATCTTCTAATGGTCTGGTATATCTTCTACAGGTCTCGTCTGGTCTTCTTGTATGGGGATTCCGTGTCTGGTTCTGCTGGGGATCATTTCTTATCAGAAGCCTTGTGTCATTGTTAGCTTTTAGTAATAACAACAAGACTTCGATTTACTTTGGATGTTAGTTTATTCTGGAATCCCAGAACCAGACAAATGCGCGCGGAGAGTCACATCTTGCTAGCTTCAGTCCTAACTCTCAACTGACTAACTGCAACTAACTACTGCAACTGACTTTACTGAGTTGCCCACCTTAAACCGGAAAAGGGCTTTCTATCGGGGTTCCGTTCTCACAATTATATCCCCAGAAAGCAAGGTGAGAGTGAGGTCAAGCATTGTCACTCACTCTCAAGGCCATCAGCTGCACTGATCGCCATAAGGATTTCTATACTACCTTAAAAAGATATTAGGGATCCATAATTATGTAACACTTGGGTTGTCCCAGTTAAACCTTATAATACCGCCAGGCTTTGTTGAATTTTTAAAGCTTCATATAGTGCCACTTTTTTAATGTGCTAAATTGTGTTTGCTACTACAGCTACCAATGCTGCTACTGCTATGAATATAGTCAGTATGTGTAGGTGAGAGTTTGATCATTTTGTTAAGTGAATTCCTTTATATTGAAATGGGTGATTTTCTTTGTAGTGCACTGCTTCCAGGTAGGATTATTAAAGCAAACTTTTACACTCTGCAATTGTTTACTAAGCTTACCTTAGTTTAGCACAAGGCCAGAAGTATGGAGCACTTAGAATTGAACTCACTATCAGTAGTCTGCTAGTCTAGCTCACTAAAGTGGTTTGTTGTATGATATTGACTGCACAGCCACCAGGATCCCGTTGTTAAGCATCACAGGTCGCCACGCACGGTCAACAGTTGCCCCATTTTACCTCTCTCCAGAAGTGCAGTTGTATATTCTACAGCTCCAGCCGACACGGCGGGCCATATTTGAGGGATAATACCTGGATTCATGCCTTTCCCAAAGGTGGTACGAAGTGAGTGCCGATTGATGAAGGGTTGAACTGTCATTTTGAATGTCATCGGTTTCGTTTCCATTTCTATCATAAAACGCCGAGCGGATTTTTTATTATTATAGAGATCCAATGCCAATAGTTTTATTTACATCTAAAATGTGAATCTCTCTCTCTCTCTCTCTCCTCTCTCCTCTCTCTCTCTCTCTCTCCCTTCTTCTCTCTCTCTGTGAGCTTCTAACTTGTCTTACACTCCAAATTCCCCATCAAATTTATGCCTTAATACCGTCTTTCTCTTTCTTTCTTTCTTTCTTTCTTTCTCTCTTTTCCTGTCTATTTCTGTCTTTCTGTTGCTCTCGTTCTGTCTTTGTCTCTCTTTGTTCCCACTCTCTTTCTCTTACTGATTCTGCATTGTGTTAATCCTTTCTCACCTGTCTTCATCACTTCTTTTAATCGTCTTCTATTTTCATCCCTATTCTCTGCAACACACAAACACACACACACACACACATACACACACACAACACACACACACACACACACTCTCTCTCTCTCTCTCTCTCTCTCTCTCTCTCTCTCTCTCTCTCTCTCTCTTTGTCTTTGCTTCAAACTAGTCTTACACTCGAACTTCCCTAATATATGCCTTAATTTATTCTCTATTGTACTCTTTCTCTCTCATCTTTTTCCTTCTTATCTATCTTTATCTCTTCTCTTAATCGTCTTCTATCCCCCTCTCCCTCCCCCTCTTTCTCTTTGTCTTTTGTTCTAACTTGTCTAAAACTCTAAATTCCACAATGTATGCCATAATTTATCCCCTCTCTAACGTGCTCTCTCTCCTTCTCTCTTTCTCTCTCTTTCTCATACTCTTTCTCTACCATATTTTTCCTTCTTATCTTTTTGTCACTTCTCTTCATCGTTTTCTATTTTCCTCCCTATTCTCTCTCCCCTCTCTCTCTCTCTCCACTCTCTCTCTCTCTCTCTCTCTCTCTCTTCTCTCTCTCTCTCCCATTCTCTCTTTGTCTTTGCTTCTAACTTGTTTTACATTCTAAATTTCTTCACTACATACCTAAATTTATTCACTCTTCATCTCGCTAATTTTTTCTATTTCTTTTCTCTCTTTATCCCTTCTCTTCATCGTCATCTATTTTTCATCCCTATTGTGTGTGTGTGTGTGTGTGTCTCTCTCTCTCTTGATTTTCTCTCTCTCTCTCTCTCTCTGATTATCTCTCTCTCTTTCTCCTCTCTTCTCTCTCTCTCTCTCTCTCTATTTTTGCTTCTAATTTGTCATACACTCCAAATTCCTCACTATAAGCTTTAATCCATTCTCTGTCTATCTGTCTCTGTCTCTATCTCTCTCTCTCTCTCTCTCTCTCTCTCTCTCTCTCTTCTC
>CM042175.1:15824951-15829337 GCA_023376005.1 Doryteuthis pealeii
ACCAAGCAAAGAAAAATTTCGTTGCGTGATGACTGCTTGTTCCAATGTAAATAAATATAAACTAAAATATTAATTAATTTATTTATCGATTCATGCTCTATCACAGATATTGAGCACTCTTTTAATAACACTTTACGTTGGATTACTACTATTTCTGCAAGTATAATAGTGCCAACAAAACACATTGATATATATATATAGTTTGTAGAAAAAGCAAGATGTTAAAAGTTTTGCTGAGAGAAATCTGTTTCGACCATTATGAAGAAGTCTTTATCAAAGCAACATTGTAAACGGGAAAGACGAAATAAATAAAAAAACTGAAAGCATCTTCAACATATGCATAGGTAAAGCACGGAGCTATTTTTTACTATTGACAGGTTAACAACCATATGAAATCTGATCTCTCTGATAAAATATAACAACAATATCTTCAAGCTGTAAACATGCCAGCCCTACTGTATGAGCAGAACTTGGATTTCAAGAAATGCCTATTAGAAAAAGCATATAGAATACATAAATTGGAATTTCTTCCCAAGCGAACTGTGTCAGTACTATTGTATAGTTTGTAGACTTGGACTAACAAACACTTTGAGAAAACATCTAGATAGAAACTACACAAAGATCTGTTTTGAACAATCTGGAAGTAGCACACTACAAAACAGCAGGTGTATGTCATTACCCTCATCTTGCAAAAGCACCAAGATATTGCTGGAGAAGTAAAGACTGCCCATAAATAAATTATTGATATATCTTTAGAATGACAATCTAAAATAGCTGAACAAGTTATGAATTTTGGAACAAATACTGAAGTCAAAATCAGTAAAATATACCACCCTCATTCCTAATAAATTTTAAATTATTAATATAAATGCAAATTTTCCTACTTCAGTAATTGAACTTTTCTTTCTGGCTAATATTTATCAAAATGAATTCTTAGCTAGATCTTTGCAAATTTCTCATATATTAATATATATATATATATATATATTACAACCCCCAGCACAAGCAGGATGCGCACAGGACCAATTAAGCAGAGTTTAAACAGGTTTGAAATTCAGAGTTTCTTTTCGTCCTAGACTGGTTTACTTAGCCATGGTTAAAGAGCCTAGTCTATCTTGCTATTTCCCCATAGCTGAGAGAGTATTGGATTCATACCTTTCCCAAGGTGTATTAGCACTATGTGAAATGCAAACAGCTTCCATTCAGAATTGAACTCGGTGTATACGATCCATTTCCTACGACTCTAACTTACACTATGGCCTCATACCATCATTTATTATAAAGAAAGCATCTAATATGAAAAAATTAAATAATCGAATGGAAAAAATACCAACAAAGTCAGCTGTTTTGGAGCACTTATAAAACACAACAGAAGGGAATAATTGCCTGTCAATGCATTACAGAATATGATGATTGTGAAAAAAGCATTGGTTAAAAAATTAGTAGATTGTGGGCAGAGGAAAAAATGCAACTTATAGGAACATCACTTGCAATGTTGGCAATGGTGAAATTTCCTGTGTTGGATATTGTGCTTCCAATTGATACTGCAAATAATTAGTCATTAGTATTCTTATTTTTAGAATGGAAGGCGCATGGTGTAATGTTTAGAGTCATAGAATGGACTCAATCAACCCGAGTTCAAATCCTGGACAAGCTGTTTACATTTCAAATAGTGCTATATACCCTTGGGAAGGTATGAATCCAACTATTCTCCTTCCATCTATGAATAAAGGACAGACTGGGCCCTCAAATTTAAACTTGGTTAGGCAACCAGTCTAGGGAAAAAAGAAAACACCGAATTCAAACCTCGTTAAATTCCATTAAAGGAAATTGACCATGTTGTCATATTCCTACTTCATGCGAGGGGTTGGTAAATATGTAGCTACATTTATTATAATGTTTCATCATCCAAAGTGTGCTGACAGTATGGATTCCTTTAAACTTCTCTTTTGCCATCCATCCCTATCTTATTGCACTTGATAGTTCCTCTAGATAGCATCTACAGAGATGCAGTCAGTGTATTCTAAAGCCCGCCTACAGGAATCAGAGTCAAAATCTGATGAGGCTGTTTGTATTCCCATAGTGCAAATACCTTAGGAAATGTATGCTATTCAGCTTAATGGGTAAATAGTAAGGCAGACTGGGCTCTAGCCTTAATGGCAACCAAATCTCAGGAGAAGGAAAACTCTGTTCTCTCAACCTGTTTATCCACTAAAAGAACTGACCTTTTGTTGCATCTAGCTCATGCAAGGGTTAAGTAAATTACATATGAAACATCAGGACTTAAAGAAAACAGCAACTGGCATCTTTTTAAACTTAGTTAACTATGTTAAATGTGCATCACATACAATAAAAACTATATAATTCAAATTTCGGTAGTCATTAATCTCAGACAACATTTTTTCAGGTGACCTTGCTAGTTGAATATGCAAGTAGTTCACAAACCAGGCTTAAGGACATAATGAAAATGGATCAATTTTGATCCATCTATCACATTTATACAAAGAATTATTGCTATTTTTATGCATGTATGGATGCACTGTAATGAAACAATCAAATTGTAATTTCCAATTTTTGGCTACTTTAGTAAAAAAAAAAAAAAAAAAAAAAAAAAAAAAAAATGAAAAAGAACCAACAATTCTAAAAATGAAAGATAAGACTTGGTCTCCATCACAAATATACTTTAGTCAGCAATAATACAAGCAATACTCAATCCTTGACAAAATGCCTTGAATAGAATTTGAAACTGATACTAATGTTGGTTTTGTAAGAAACAGTAGACAATCAAAATAGTGTAATGTCTCCCAGATAAAGTTTTTCTTTGGGTTTTTTATCAATTTGCTTTCCTAGGCTAATTCCAAGTTTCTCAGGGGCAAAATATTTTCCTCTTCATGCTATAGAATACAAATCAATTTGTTATGCGCTATGGTTTTAATTTTGTCTTTCAAACAAAAACAGTTACCGTCTGAACTACTTAATTGGAGTTGAGGATGACAGCAGATTATATAAAAAAGGAATGTTTTGACGTATATGATATCCAGTGTATAGGAAAGAATAAAAAGCATTTCTACTACCAATGGTTACATAAAAATTTCTAATTTTAGTGACATGACATAGTACTAAAGTTTTAAAACATTCTCAATAATAAAATCAAGTATTAATTCCTAAAATAAAAAGGTAAATTTTATTTTTGGTTCTTTGTTTAATGATCTATCATCCTTTGGGTTATCTAATGAACCAAAGCCATCCTTTGTAGAGAACAGTAAGCCAAAGTTCAGTATCAGCCTATCAGCAGGGAGTCTACCTTTTCACTTAGCCTAGACCAGGAGATTATTTGGTGTCTGAGTTGAGTGACACACTCTTACCATCAACTCTTACTTTACCGCACAGATCCCTGTGCTACTCATACGCCGAGTTAGTGGAGGGTCGTATTGAACTAGGAAACCTTGTGGTTCTAGCCGAACGCCTACCGAACTGAGCTGACCAACCCTTAGAAGAACAGTAGTGGACTATTTAACATTTAACCATAGCTGTGGGATGAGGGGGTTTCATACCTTTTCCAAAGGTATTACTATTAGTCCGAAAGTGAATGTAATAGCCCAACTAGAATTTGAAACTCACTATAATGTAGCAGTCCAGCACATTAACCACTACACCACAAGGACTACCCCCCCACCACACACACCTTGGTATATTTTGCTAAACTAATAACACAAAAAGAAAAATTATATATTAAATACACTTGTCTTAATCTTCCAACACTTCTGGTTAAAAATAAAACCATCCAAAATTGTCTAAGATGGAAATGCAAAAATGTTAAATCCGATTATCATGTTTATCTGACAAAATTATTATTCGTTTTGAATGTTGTCACCCTCAGTAAATATTGGACTATTCGGGGGGAGGGGGTATAAAGAAAGAAATAGGGAAGAAAAAGGCCAATGCTTACAGAAAATATAAGAAAGAGGTAGGGAAAGAAGAGAGAGAGAGAGAGAGAGAGAGAGAGAGAAGAGGAGAGAAAGAGGAGCGGTGAGCATGCAAAATGACAATTGTGTTTCAATCAAGGAAGAAGAAGAAAAAAAGAGAGAGAGTTTAATCAAGATTACTATACTTTCACATATTGAACATTTTGCACAGCTTTTAAGTAATATATTCAAAAGTTTTAATAATTAAATTATCATACTGTGGTATATCCACAGGTCCTGCTATTTATCATTAAGGTTTTGGGACCTGCTCATTACAGTACAGAATTTCTAAATGACTAAGTATACATACTAATTAAAATATACATTAACTGTTATGTAACTCAAAACATCACAAGATTTAAAGTTACAATACATCAAAAATATTCACTGACTAAGATTAATTGTATGGACAACAATATTC
>CM042175.1:15829437-15861481 GCA_023376005.1 Doryteuthis pealeii
AAGAGAGAGATCGAACTAGATTGATGTGGGTTGGTCGTGGCTGATTTCACAATACTCCCTATGAACATTAATGGATCTGTCTCAATCCTTATATACGCCTACCTTGAACATTAACGATTATGTCCCAATCCTCATAAAATACGGGAGTATTATGGCTGCTGAGTAGTCTTAATACAAAGCATGGTTTACCCTGTCTTCACGCGTTGGAAGGTATTTTTGTTAAGTTTAAAGATTCCATTTTCATTTCCACAATCTCCGTTTGCTTATTTCTCATTTAGTAACCTTTGTTATATACCCTACTATGAAATTAATGAGTATATCCTAATCCTCATAAATACGGGAATATTATGCTGACCGAGGACGGTACACAAGCAGTGGTTTACCCTTCTTCACGTCGCTGGTAAGTATTGTATTTTTGTTAATGTTATAAAGATTTCATTTTATGTTTTCCAATCTCTGTTTGGTATTTCCTCATTTAAGTAAACTTTGTTTAATACCCTAACCTATGAACATTAAGGAGTAAGTCCCAATCCTATAAATACGAAGTTTATGGCTGACTGAGTAGTCTTATAAGCCACAGCAGTGGTTACCTTCTCACGCCGCTGGTAAGTATTGTATTTTTGTAATGTTATAAAGATTTCATTGTTATTTCAATCTCTGTTTGGTATTTCTCATTTTAGTAACTTTGGTTATATACCCTACCTATGAACATTAATGGTAAGTCCCAACTCCTCATAAATACGGGAAGTATTATGCTGACTTGAGTAGTTCTATACCACAAGCATGGTTTACCTTCTTCATTTCACGTCGCTGGTAAGTATTGTATTTTGTTAATGTTATAAAAGATTCCATTTCATTTCCAACCTCCGTTTGGTTATTTCTTGGATCATTGGAAATTCTTCAAAAAGTCACTAATAATATGATTTTATAAGTTTCGGAATTATAAATAAAAAGACTAAGTATTTTTAGATAATTGCGATGCAGAAATAAAGTTAATGTTGCAAAGCGAATAAAATAATACGGCCGGAGAATTAAAAAAAAACCACTTAGTTTTCTCTGTGAGTGAAAGAGAGAGAGAGAGAGAGAGAGGAAGAGAGAGAGAGAGAGAGAGAGAGAGAGAGAGAGAAGGGGAGGGAGGAGGGAGAGAGAGTATCGACTTGTGTATCTGTGTGTGAGAGAGAGATAAATGAGATTTGTTGATAGATAGGTAGATATGAAGGGTATGATATATATATAATATTATATATTATATATATATATATATATATATATTTATAGTCAACCACGGCACATGTTTCGACGTTTCAAGTCTCTTTAGTGTGGCTAGACAATTTTGTGAGCTACCTACAGCCAGGATAGAAATCCAATCGTTTCAGCAGAGTCGGGACAGCTAAACCACTTGGCTATCGGCACCCGCAGAATGCGAAGGGGATTTTAACTTTTTTAATATACACTTATGTATGTATGTAAAGGCCGTCATAGAGTGCTCCATAGAGTAATATACACATATACGAGAGAGAGAGAGAGACAGACAGACAGACAGAGACAGAGACAGAGAGAGAGATTCTCACTTTATGTGTATGTTATACATAAGCCAGTTGTTAGCTGCAGAAAAGGGAAGGTAAATATTTACCGTCATCAAAATATCAATGGGATGCCACGAATATCTTGCATAAACGCTTATATTCCTGTCTTGATACTTGGCTTGGGTGTGTTTTTCGAGGGGTGCGTGTAAGGGGGTATGGAATTACGGGTGTGCGGGAATGGTAAGGAATATTAGAATAATGTTCAAGGTGTTGGAGGGGGGGGGCGGGCGGCAAGAAAATTTTATCGATATCTGATGAAGGCGAGAAAAATACCAGCGAGATTGAAATGATTTGCAATCACACTCACCATGGCAACGGACATAAATACGCCGACTGTCCATCCAAGCCATCCGGCCAGCCCCACCAGTCAGGTCAGACGCCCGACCTCACCCCGACACCGTTCGTCTCGTGTCCAACCCTGAACTCTCCGTATTCTTCCTTCTACACGCGAATAACTCCACCCCCGCACCTATTCCCAAATACTTCATTAAAGCCCGAGAGAGAATTATAGGAGAGATATGTAGTTGAGGGCGAGGGTTGAGGGATGAGGTCTGAAAATCCCATATAATATAATATACAACAACAACAACAACAACAACAGCAGTAGAACAAAGGTGCTTGCATCCAGCGAGACATCTTTCTTCACCTGTGGCGAATATGTCGTTCTTTTGTCGGACTGGGAAGGGCTTGTCGATAGTTGGAGGCGACGGTGGTGGTGGGGCGGCAAGGGTTGGGGGGGGGGGCGGTTTGTTGTTGTGATGTTCGACATGGAAAAGGTCTGAGGTCTCAGAACGGGATTTTGTGCAGTGAAAGGCGTCGTTTGAAGGACCCTGCAAGAACAAGGGACTTCTGAAGAAATGTCTTTCAGATTGAAACGTCTGTCGAAAGAGCAGTGAAAGCAACAACAAAAGGATGAGTTGAGAGAGGAGAGGAGAGATGAGAGAGAGAGAGAGAGAGAGAGAGAGAGAGAGAGGGGGGGGGAGAACTATTCTTCGATGAATGGTCTTCGACTAGAAATATACTTCGATAGTAGGTAAACAATCTTCTAAAAACGTA
The DNA here is from genome assembly GCA_023376005.1 of Doryteuthis pealeii. Taxonomy (NCBI): domain Eukaryota; kingdom Metazoa; phylum Mollusca; class Cephalopoda; order Myopsida; family Loliginidae; genus Doryteuthis; species Doryteuthis pealeii. The sequence goes on from CM042175.1 coordinate 15,832,080, forward strand.
TCAGTTTTTTTTGTTTCCTTTTGTGTTATTATTATTATTATTATTAATTAATTACTACTACTAGCAAATATATGCACCCCTCCGGTGCAAGTATTAAGTTTTAATGTAATAAAATATTATATCAAATTAGAAAGGCAGATAAAAGATTTTGAACCAGAGGTGGGGTAAAATTGAAAAATAGAACAACTAAAAAATTACTCTTCCATCACCCTTGCCATTCATTGCTAAATCTTTTTCTTCTTCTTCTTTTTTTTGTTGTGGATGGCCTAAAAATGTCGGTGGCCAGCCAATCAGCGAGGGTGTCTATCCCCTTTTCACTAGCGCTAGACCAAGGAGATTGTTTTTGCGTCTGAGGTGGAGCGCCACACCTACCATCAGCTCCTTTACCGCACAGATCCCTGTGCTATTCATACGCTGTGTTGGCGAGGGCCGGTATCGAACTAAGAAACTTGCAGTTTCTAGCCGAACGCTCTACCGACTGAGCTAACCTAATTTAATTATTTTGTTAAAATAAAAAATAAAGAATAAAATTACATTTATTTCTTCTTGTTAATGGATTTCTTTTAAGATTGTGTTGTATATATAAATACAATTACATGTTTATTAGTATGTGGATATGATCAACAGTATTAATAATATAAAACAATTTTATCAATAATTGAGGTTTAAATAAAAGTAACAATCATGAAGAATGTAATGTAAATGACTAAGGCAATTTAGACTTGAGTAGTGATATTAGTTTCTGTTACAGACAGAAAACCACAGTATCTCCTTATAATAATAATAAATATTATTATTATTATAGTTTTCAACCCAGCATTAGCTGGGGTATTTCCTGGAGTCTGAGTGACAACAAATCTTCTAAGGTCTCAGGACTCTTCTGAGTATTCTGGCAGATTTCAGCATTGTGCAGTAATTCTGGATTGGTCTCAATTCTTCCCTCTGATTTCCAGATTCTCCAGCTTTTTCTAAGCTTGGGCCGTTCAGGGTGCACCAACTACTATCGGTTCACTTTAACTCCATATTCCCTGGATTTTTAAGTTTTCATTATTTATTTTATTATTATTATTATTATTATTATTATTAATTATTTACTCCTTTTGAGTTTTCACATCAGCATTAGCTGATCGTCTTTCACTGAGTCTGAGGGACAGCAAGTTTCCTCGGTCTCCAGAACCCTGTTTTCTAAAATCCTTTTGGGACTGTTCCAAGTGCACAACTACAATTGGTATCACTTTCACTTTCATATTCATAACTTTTTCAGTTCTCTGGCAAGGTTCAGATATTTATTATTATTATTATTATTATTATTATTATTATTATTATTATTATTATTATATTATTATTAATTTTAATACACGTGTTCCTAAATCTTCTGTCGGTTATTAATCTTGAAGCACCCTCTGTTTGAAAACGAGTCCGTCCAATTGTTCTAGACGTAATGTAAAATGTAAATCAAGATTATCTGGTGTGATTATCCGCCGAATTCTTATTTCTTATGAGCCGTTGTTATCAGCTAAATAATGGACCATTCGCGTTTTTATTATAAAAAAATAAGAAAGGACGTGCTACACAGCAAAATAAAGAAAAAAAAGAAAGAAGAAAGAAAGAAGAAAGAAAGAAAAAAAGAAAGTTAGTAGGAGAACGATAAAGAAAGAGGATGAGAACGTGAAACAAATAACGCTAAACTGTTTAATCGATGATGAAAAGAGGAAAGAAAGAAAAACGAATGAGAGAGAAGGAGAGAGAGAGAAGAGAGAGAGAGAGAGAGAGAGAGAGGAGAGAGAGAAGAGAGAGAGAGAGAGAGAGAGACTATTATACTTTTTACATATTGCACTGTATTGCAATAGCTCTTAAGTAAACATTTCAAACGTTGTAATAATAATAAGTTATAATAGAGGCTAAGTGACATCAAATCTCCCCAGGTCACCAGGACACTTCTGAGTATTCTAAATCCGATCTTACAAGTGATCTAGTTTGGATGGTCTTGAGTCTTCCTCTTATTTTCCAATTCTCTGCAGACCCTTTTCCAAACCTTGAGGACTGTTTCCAACTGAAACTTCATTTTATAATGTCCGTGTTTTTGGCAATAAATGTTTTATTTTTTTGCACCCATTATTTTACAATACTGATATATTTCTTTATTCAAAAACATTTATTGCAAACATATTTAAAACATTTATTGCAAAAACCACGGACTTTTGGATGATTCTTGATTCTTCCACTGATTTCCAATTCTTTCAGACTCTTTCCAAACCCTTGAGGACTGTTCCAAGTGAAGCTCGTTCCAATTAACAATTGGAACGAGTTTCACCTTCATGATCCACGGTTTTCTCAGTTTCTGACAAGGTCCAAGTATTTGTTTATCTCTTTTGCTCTCTTTATTCACATGGTGGTAGTCGAGGTTCACGTGGACGCTGAGTGACAGCAACTCTCCTCCTCGAATATCCATGACTCTTGTGAGTATTCTAGCCGATCTTAACAATGCTGTGTCTATGTTTTTTTCTTCTTATGTCTGTTTTCTCGTTTTCTGTTCTTAACCGCTTTTATTGAAAAGAATTTGTGTATATTGGAAATCAGAGGAAGAATCAAGACCATCCAAAACTACAGAACTGTTAAGATCAGCTAGAATACTCAGAAGAGTCCTGGAGACCCGAGTCCAGCCCACCATAAGAGTGAAAATGCAAAAAAGCAAAATTGAGAGACAAATAACTGGACCTTGCCAGAACTAAATTTTTAAAAAATATACGCGAGGCGGTCGGTGATACTAATTGTAGTAGGCACCCTGGATCGATGCTCAAAAAGTTTTGAAAAAGCAGGACCTGTGGAATATCACCGTCCGTAGGAGCAGGATGTTACACAAGGTCAATATTCTTAAGCGGAGTTCAACAGGTTTGAATTCAGAGTTTTCCTTCTCCTAGACCGGTTGCCTAACAAGGTTAAAGAGCCTAGTCTGCCCTACTATTTATCCATCGCTGGGGGGAGAGTGATTCATACCTTTCCCAAGGGTAATTAGCGCAAAGTGAAATGCAATTACACATCCAGGATTTGAACTCGGGGCGACGAAGTCCATTTCCCAATGATTTTAACCATTACACCACGCGTTTCCTACTTGACCTGTGGATATACCACAGTATTATAACTTAATTATTACAAAAACGTTTGATATGTTTACTTAAGAGCTTGCAAGACAGTGCAATATGTAAAAAGTATAATAATCTTTATTTACCCCCTCTCTCGCTGGAGTAATTAATCTTTTTCTCTCTGAATGTTGAGATGAGGCTTGAAAGATTAGTATTATCTGCGTTATTCGGACTATTGTCCCATCTTCATTGTTTACTTGTACAACCCGAGTTCAATCCTGAGTGAAAGCATTAGAAAAATATTATTAACACAACTCCTACTCCAGCTATGGTTAACGGAATAAGAAAAGGATACCCCGTGGACTAAATAAAGGGTTAGGTTCAAAGTTCTGAGATGGCTCCGAATACGACAAGAAAGTTCCCGAGTCCGAAAAGAAGGTTCCCGAGTCCAAGAAGGTTCCCGAGTCCGAAAAGAAATACCTGAAGAAGGCCGGAGGGCATATCGACCGAAACGTTGTTAACAGTAACATCGAAGATGGGGACAATAGTCCGAATAACGCAGATTATACCTAATTAATCTTTATTTACTCTTTTTTTGTGATTCTTCGGATCCCCTTAGATTGTGGCATCTTGCAGCTTTCAATGTTTGGCAAGTCCTCCCACCTTCATTTCTGTCACTAGCATCTCTCTGGTGTAATACCTTGTGCATCATCATCATCAATTTTCTTGTCTTTTGGTCTATCTGTCGGAATTCATCTCATGTTCATTTCAAGATTGTGCCCGAGTATCTCATAAGGTGGATGACCTATGATCAGATTAATACTAGGTCTGGTCCTCCTAGACAGGATTAGGTGATACGTTCTCTATTCAAAATTCCAAGGATGTTAGGCGTCTAATTCTCTAGGACAAATTCCTGTTTTTTGCATATACCATTTAGTAGCATGGAGAAAATTGTGTTTCTTGTACAATTCCCAGGGAATCACCCTTCCCACCCAGTCGTATCTAATTTTATACTCTCTTTGTGCTAATTTGCTACATTCGCTTATTTTCTGACTAACCGTTTCGTCTTTGTCTCCACAAATTCAACAAGTCTAATCTATTTTTGCCTTTATATAATTTATCATTATTTTTATTATTATTATTATTCTTTTTTAGTTTTTCACATCATCATTACCTGATGGTCTTTCACTGATGTTTGGGTAACAACAAGTCTCCTCTGGTCTCCAAGACGCTCCTGAGTTTTCCAGCTGATTTAAACAATGCTGTTGTCTGGATGGTCTCAATTCTTCCTTTGATTTCTAGTTTCTCAAATCTTTTTTCTAAGTTTTGGGAACCGTTCCTAGTGCCCCAAATACTACTGGTATCACTTCAACCCTCACATTCCGCTGTTTTTCCAATTTTCTTGCGAGGTTTAAGTAGTTGTCTATATTTTACTTTTCTTTAATCATCACCCAGTGATCTACTGGAACTGAAAAAGGAAGGAGGGAAGGAAAGTCCAAAGAAAGAAATAACTGAAAATAGAAAAAGGAAAAAACAAGGTCAACTTAAAGGAAGGAAGGACAATCTAAATAAAGAAAGAAAGAAATGTGAAGAAAGAAAAGAAAGAACAGAAATGAAAAGAAAGAAAAGCCACAGGGACAAAAAGAAAAAAAAAAGAAATTCCGAAAAAAGAAAGAAAGAAGAAAAAAAGGCATCAAAGAAAGAAAGAATAAAAATAAGAAACCAAAGAAAGAAAGAAAGAAAAAGAAGAAAGAAAGAAAAAAAAATCCAAAGAAAGGGGAGAAAAATAAAAAATAAAAGAAATCCAAAGAAGAAAAAAGAAAAAAGAAAGAAAAAGAAAAAATCCAAAGAAGGGAGAAAAAATAAAAATAAAGAAAATCCTAAAGAAAGAAAGAAAGAAAAAAGAAGAAAAAGAAAATCCAAAGAAAGAAAGAAAAAAAGAAAGATCCAATGAAAGAAGAAAAAAGAAAGAGAAAAGAAAGAAAGAAAGAAAGAAAATCTAAGAAAGAATGAAAGAAAGAAAGAAAGAAAATCGAAAGAAAGAAGAAAAGAAAGAAAAGAAAATCCAAAGAAAGAAAGAAAAAAAGAATTCTTTCTTTTTTCTTTCTTTCTTTGGATTTCTTTCTTTCTTTCTTTCTTTCTTTGAAAGAAAGAAAGAAAAAAGAAAGAAAGAAGAAAGAAAATCCAAAAAAGAGAGAAAATAAAAAAATAAAGAAAATCAAAGAAGAGAAGAAAGAAAGAAAGAAAGAAGAAGAAAAAGAAATCCAGAAAGAAAGAAAGAAGAAAGAAGAAAGAAAGAATAGAAAAAAAGAATCCAAAGAAAGAAAAAAAAAGAAGGAAAGCAAGAAAAGAAAGAAGAGAGAAAGAAAAAACTGAAAAAAATCAAATTAAGACTTAAACCAAATTAAGAGGAAAAAAAAGAATTAAAAGAAAGAAAGAACACAATAGAAAAGAAGAACAATGAAAGACTGAAATTTAAAAAAATCAAAAGAAATTAGAAGGAACAAAAAGAAAGAAACAAAAGAAAGAAAAAGAAGAAAGAAGAAGCAAGAAAAGAAAAATTGATTCAAGCAGTATAAACGTGTCCACCACCCTCAGGGCAAGGTTTCCTTTCCTGGCTTTGTTTGTTGTTTCACATTCATTCATTTTTTCCGGGTTTCTGCTTTTCAACATCGACCTTGATTAAAGCCCCAGACAAAAAGGTCCGTCACTCTCTGTCTCTTCCTTTTCACACAACAGCAAGACCATTGCTTATAAAAAGAGAAATGGGCGAATGGCAAAAATATAATGTCCATTTCGGTGTGGCCCTTTGTTGGTCTGTGACAGACATTACGGACGGATATGGATGTGATAAGGGTCACTTCTGTCTGACTTTGACTATTGTCCACTGAGGATGGCCGAGACTGGGTTAGGGGCAAGAGTGGCAGCGCGCACAATATAGAATGGAACCCGCCGTTTTCAAAGATTCTAGAAAGTGGATATTATGTGGGTGAAAATAAGCAGAGTGTAGCAACTGTCAACACACACACACACACACACACAACCACACACACACCACACACACACCACACACATATATATATATATATATATATATATATGTTGTATAATAAAAAATTGAAAAACACAGGTTTAAAATGAGTTAAGTGGTGAGTTTATTGGCCGACGCTGCAGTGTTTCGATCTATTAATTAGATCATCTCAGGGCTTTTGTTGGTATATGGAAGGTGGATAAAAATTTTTTTATCTCAGAATAAGGAGAAAGGGCTAGTAATAGTCCTTGTTTATCAGTCCTGTTTAAAATTTGAAGTCTGAGAAAAAGAACGTTGAAAATGAACGGTTTGAAATGTGACGTCAAATATTGAAATATGAATATTCAAATATGACGTTGAAAAAATGAACGGTTTTGAAAACAAGGACTATTTTTTACTCGCCCCCTTTCTCCTTATTCCTGAGATAAAAAAAAAAAACATTTTTTATCACCTTCCACATACCAACAAAAGCCCTGATGATGATCTAATTATAGATCGAAACACTGCAGCGTCGGCCCCATGAACTCACCACTTAACTCATTTAAAACCTTGTTTTTTCATTTTTTTTATTATACAACATACCGTCGATTCACTTCCTTATATATATATATATATATATATATATATATATATATATATGCGTTTTAAAAACAAATGTTATAAAATATTCCGACTGCAGTTTCTTGCCGTAGCAATTCCTCAGGGAATTATTGCTTATTCCAGCCATCTACTTTTATTTGTATCTGGGTTGTACCTATTCTTAAGAACGTGGGTGTGATCCAGGGGTGGAGTGGAGAATCACAAAGAGGGCACCTTCACATGAAGGAAACGAAAACCCTTGTATGCTGTGCTTACAAGAGAAATTAAAAATAGCGGAATGCAGAGACCCAGAGATGGTCTTGAACTCGCGATCAGAGTTGATAAACAAGTGTAGGCATTTGAACAAACATAAACTGTGCCTGGTAGGTTCAGGCATAACGTATGGTGGATGGTACACCCACGTACTTAAGAATGGGTACAACCCGGATACAAATAAAACTAGATGGCTGGAAAAAGAAATAATTCCCTGAAGAATTGCTACGGCAAAAAACTACAGTCGGAATATTTTATAACATTCGCTTTTAAAACAGTATATTTAGGTCTTTTTATTGAGCACTTTTTAAATCGATTTTTATTAACCCAGATGTAAATTTGTTTGCTTCGTGGATAATTGCAAAAATTCGTGATATATATATATATAATATATATATATATATATATCTTTCGAATAAGTTAATTCGTCTTGTTGCCAACGTCTCAAAATCCGTACAATAAAGAGTTGACCGACAAAAAAGTTATAACACATCGGCATGACCGACAAAAATATGGCGCGAAATGCCACATTGGTGAATAATGTAACAACTTTCGTTCTTTTTTGCAAAATTAAGGTTTTTTGTTTTTTGACTGATTTGACATTTATCTCGACGCCAACACCACGGAGTAAATGAGCTCTGATGATGATTTTTGTAAAATCGAAATATTGATCAATATCAGCTATGATTATATTATAATTGTTTTCTCTTTAACAGCATTGTGTGATGTTTTCATTCCACCTTTTCATACTCATATATATATATATATATATATATATATATATATATATATCGGTTTCAACCTAGTGTTTAAACGAGTGCTGGGGGTAGAAATACATTTTAGGGTTAGTGTTATGTATCAGCTTAAAGATTTGTAGAATCAATATATGATACTCACCTAGACAAGAAGGTTCCAAAGCTAAGCATCCACTTGGCAGTCAAAGACAGGCGGACTGTAACTAAATACAGACCCTGTATTTAATCACATAACGTAGTGAAGTGATGGATATATATTGATAAATACAGACCCTGTATTTAATCACATAACGTAGTGAAGTGATGGATATATATTGATAAATACAGACCCTGTATTTAATCACATAACGGAGTGAAGTGATGGATATATATTGATAAATACAGATCCTGTATTTAATCACATAACGGAGTGAAGTGATGGAATATATATTGATAAATACAGACCCTGTATTTAATCATATACGGAGTGAAGTGATGGATATATATTGATAAATACAGACCGTATTTAATCACATAACGGAGTGAAGTGATGGATATATTTGATAAATCAGACCTGTATTTTAATCACATAACGGAGTGATAGTGATGGATATATATTGATAAATCAGACCCTGTATTTAATCACATAATGTAGTGAAGTGATGGATATATATTGATAAATACAGAGTACAGAGTCTGTATTTAGTTACACCCCGCCTATCTTCGTCTGGCTTATAGATGCTACCTTGGAAACTTATTGCAAAACTGAGTATCTTATCTTGATTCTACAAGGTTGGGTGTTAGAATTAGGATTGGTGGAAGTGTAAGAATAAACATAGCATTAGATTTATGGTTAGGGTATGAATTAGGATCAAGATTAGGGTTAGGGTTAGGATTAACGTTAAAGTTCCGATTAGGATTAGAACTAATTGTAAGGATTTATGGTTTTAGGATTAGGGTTCAAATTAAATATAAGGGTCTGGGTATGTACAATAAGGTAGGTCGATTTTTCACTTTAAAAAAAATATCAAATTGTCCATCTATATGAAAGTTGCGTGTTAGTATACCGAATACTGATACGAAAAATTAGATCTTTTACTTGTACCATTGAGAGCCAGGGTTAGGGTTAGAGTTAGGGTTAGGGTTGTCGTAATCGTGAGAGAGAAAAAGAAAGAAAGTAAGAAAGAAGAAGGAAAGCGAGAAAAAAAGAACATAATGAAGAAAAAGTTGGCAGTAGGAAGAAAAAAAGTAGGAAAAAGAGAAAAAAGAGATGTAGAAGGAAATAAATGAGAGAATGAAAGCAGAAACCTAAAAAGAAAGAAAGTAAGAAGAAAGGCAGAGAGAATGATGCAGTATAAAATAACATAAAAAGAAAAAACAAAAGACACAATAGAAAAAAGATCGCAGAAACATAGAAAGAAAAATAGATAAAGAAATAAAGAAGAAAAGAATCAAAGAAAGAAAGAAAGTACATAGAAAGAAAGAAGGAACTTCGACCAAAACCCTTATCCAATCACGGGAAGGTAGAACTGTTTCCGTTAACCATGACGCGGTGTACTTAATCACATAACGTAGTCAAGTGATGGATATATTGAATAAATACAGAGTACAGGGTCTGTATTTAGTTACAGCCCGTCTGTCTTCGTCTGCCTATTAGATGTTAGCTTGGAACCTTGTACTTAATCACACAAAATAGTCAAGTGATGGATATATATTGATAAGCTGTGTGAATTATTCTATGGTACTGTCATCATTGTTCAGGATTGAACCTGCAGCCCGAAGATAACTGTCACATAGTGTTGTATACCCTTCTTTACTTTCTTCTATTCTTAATCTGGCGTCTTTGATATCTTAAGTTCTTCTAGCGTCTCTTCTAACGTCTGGACTTCGTCTTGGTGGTCGGTCGCACTTAACTCATTTCTTCTTCTAGATCAGTCTTGTTACCAAGACACCCATTAATCACAAAACCGTGTTATTTTTCTTAAGCTTTTATTTACTCAACTATATATTTCATGTAACTAAACATCTGACTAACATAGCGCGCGTATGCAGGTGAGTTCCAGTTAAGGCAGGACATCTTCACTGCCTGTCGTCCAACTGAAAACTGAGGACCCAACCAGGTCCCACGTGACTTCACGTATTTCGCGGGCTTTCTGTACTATTCCATGGAAAGTCTCGCCTGTGATATGAAAAAGGCCATCCCTTTAGATACAGGGGGATTGACAATAATCTTATGCACCGCATAGATTATGTAACAATAGAACTGTTTAACTCGTTGCCTATATCCGTTGCGCCATGTGTCAAATCTTTTAGATGCTAGCTTGGAACCTTGTATTTAATCACACAACCTACTCAAGTGATGGATATATATTGAAAAGCTGTGTGAATTATTCTATGGTACTGTCATCATTGTAGGATTGAACCTGCAGCCCGAAGATAACTGTTACATAGAACTGTATTAACTCATTGCCTATATCCGTTACGCCATGTGTCGAATTTTTACTCTCTTATTTTTTAAGAATATAAAAGTAATCAGTTATATTTTCTTCCCGTTTTCTAGTGAGATCATCTTTTGTAGCAGGTCATCCCAACCGGCCTCGTTCTGAATTTGGCGCGTTTAATATTAACCAGAGAGTCAGTGATTAGCAACACAAAATGGCGGTAAATAAACGTTCGCTTTTTTTTTTAATATTTAGAAATGAGAAGATTTGAATTTATCTTTTACCTGGAAATAGAAAATGTGTTGGCAAAATGAATTAAATAAGATAGAAAATGAAAAAGAAAAATGAAAAGAAAAAGAATTAAATTAATTTTCTCTTTGCTCTGAAGACATTGGTGCAGATTGGTGCAGTTTGGTGCATTTTCAATATTGGTGCATTTTGTTGCAGCTTAATTTTCTGTCATTTAGATGTAAATTTAATGACAATTATGATTTATTCTTAGAGAGAGAGACAGACAGACAGACAGACAGACAGATACAAGACAGAGAGATAAGAGATCGAGACGAGAGAGAAGAGAGAGAGAGAGAGAGAGAGAGAGTTAATGGGGGAGTGAAAGCGGAATGTAAATTTAATGACAATTATGATTTATTCTGAGAGAGAGAGAGAGAGAGAGAGAGAGAGAGAGAGAGAGAGAGAGAGAGAGAGTTAATGGGGAGTGAAACGGGAATGTAAATTTAATGACAATTATGAATTTATTCTGAGAGAGAGAGAGAGAGATCGAGATCGGAGAGAGAGAGAGGAGAGAGAGAGAGAGAGAGAGAGAGAGAGAGAGAGAGAGAGAGAGTTAATGGGGAGTGAAAGCGGAAATGTAAATTTAATGACAATTATGATTTATTCTGAGAGAGAGAGAGAGAGAGAGAGAGAGAGAGAGAGAGAGAGAGAGAGAGAGAGAGTTAAATGAGGGGAGTGAAAGCGGAATGTAAATTTAATGACAATTATGATTTATTCTGAGAGAGAGAGCGAGAGAGAGAGAAGAGGGCAGAGAGAGAGAGAGAGTTAATGGGGAGTGAAAAGCGGAATGTAAATTTAATGGAGCAATTATGATTTATTCTGAGAGAGAGAGAGAGAATCGAGATCGAGAGAGAGAGAGAGAGAGAGAGGAGAGATTAATGGGGAGTGAAAGGCGGAAATGTAATTTAATGACAATTATGATTATTCTGAGAGAGAGAGAGAGATCGAGAATCGAGAAAGAGAGAGAGAGAGAGGAGAGGGAGAGAGAGAGTTAATGGGGGAGTGAAAGCGGAATGTAATTTTAATGAAATTATGATTTTTCTGAGAGAGAGAGAGAGGAGAGAGAGAGAGAGAGAGAGAGAGAGAGAGAGAGAGAGAGAGGAGTTAATGGGGGAGTGGAAAGCGGATGTAAATTTAATGACAATTATGATTTATTCTGAGAGAGAGAGAGAGAGAGAGAGAGAGAGAGAGAGAGAGTTAATGGGGGAGTGGAAAACGGAATGTAAATTTAATGACAATTATGATTTATTCTGAGAGAGAGAGAGAGAGAGATTCGAGATCGAGAGGAGAGAGAGAGAGAGAGAGAGAGAGAGAGAGAGAGAGAGAGAGTTAATGGGGAGTGAAAGCGGAATGTAATTTAATGACAATTATGATTTTTCTGAGAGAGAGAGAGAGGAGAGAGAGAGAGAGAGAGGTTTAATGGGGAGTGAAGCGTGAATATGTAATTTAATGACAATTTATGATTTATTCTGCAGAGAAGAGAGAGAGAGAGAGAGAGAGAGAGAGAGAGGAGAGAGAGAGTTAATGGGGAGTGAAAGCGAATGTAAATTTTAATGAACAATTATTGTTTATTCTGAGAGAGAGAAGAGAGAGAGAGAGAGAGAGATGAGAGAGAAGAGAGAGAGAGAGAGAGTTAATGGGGAGTGAAGCGGAATGTAAATTTAATGACAATTATGATTTTATTCTGAGAGAGAGAGAGAGAGAGAGAGAGAGAGAGAGAGAGAGAGAAGAGAGAGAGAGAGAGAGAGAGAGAGTTAATGGGGAGTGAAAGCGGAATGTAATTTATGACAATTTATGATTTATTCTTAGGAGAGAGAGAGAGAAGAGAGAGAGAGAGAGGAGAGAAAGAGAGAGAGAGAGAGAGAGCGAGTTAATGGGGGGTGAAACGGAATGTAAATTTAATGACAATTATGATTTATTCTGAGAGAGAGAGAGAGAGGAAGAGAGAGAGAGAGAGAGAGGAGAGTTTTATGGGGAGTGAAAAGCGGAATGTAAATTTAATGACAATTATGATTTATTCTGAGAGAGAGAGAGAGAAGAGAGAGAGAGAGAGAGAGGAGGAGAGAGAGAGAGAGAGTTAATGGGGGGAGTGAAAAGCGAAGTGTAAATTTAATGACAATTATGATTATTCTGAAAGAGAGAGAGAGAGAGAGAGAGAGAGAGAGAGAGAGAGAGAGAGTTATGGGGAGTGAAAGCGGAAATGTAAATTTAAATGACAATTATGATTTATTCCTTGATGAGAGAGGAGAGAGAGAGAGAGAGAGAGAGAGAGAGAAGAGAGAAGAGCAGAGAGAGAGAGTTAATGGGGGAAGTGAAGCGGATGGTAAATTTAATGACATCGTATGGTTTATTCTGAAGAGGAGAGAGAGAGAAAGAGGAAGAGAGAGAGAGAGAGAAGAGAGAGTTAATGGGGGAGTGAAAGCGAAATGTAATTTAACATGACAATTATGGATTTATTCTGAGAGAGAGAGAGGAGAGAGAGAGAGAGAGAGAGAGAGAGTTAATGGGGGGGAGTGAAAGCGGAATGTAAATTTAATGACAATTATGATTTATTCTGAGATGAGAAGGAGAGAGAGAGAGGGAGAGAGAGAGAGAGACGAGAGAGAGAGAGAGGTTAATGGGGGAGTGAAAGCGGAACTGTAAATTTAATGACATTAATGATTTATTCTGAGGAGAGAGAGAGACGAGAGAGAGAGAGAAGAGAGAGAGAGAGAGAGAGAAGGTTCAGTGGGGGAGTGAAAGCGGAATTGTAAATTTAATGACAATTTGATTATCTGAGAGAGAGAGAGAGAAGGAGAGGAGAGAGAGAGAGAGAGAGAGAGAGAGAGAGAGAGAGTTAATGGGGGAGTGAAAGCGGCATGTAAATTTAATGACAATTATGATTTATTCTGAGAGAGAGAGAGAGAGAGAGAGAGACGAGAGAGCAGAGAGAGAGAGAGAGAGAGAGAGAGAGAGTTAATGGGGGAGTGGAAAGCGGAAATTAAATTTAATGGACAAATTATATTTTTCTGAGAGAGGAGAGAGATGAGAGAGAGAGAGAGAGAGAGAGAGAAGAGTTAATGGGGGAGTAAAGCGGAATGTAAGAATTTAATGACAATTATGATTATTCTGAGAGAGAAGAGAGAGAGATCGAGAGAGGAGAGAAGAGAGAGAGAGAGAGAGAGAGAAGAGAGAGAGGAGAGAGAGAGTTAATGGGGGAGTGAAGAGGCGGAATGTAAATTTAATGGACAATTATGATTTTATTCTGAGAGAGAGAGAGAGAGGAGAGAGAGGAGAGAGGAGAGAGAGAGAGAGAGAGTTAATGGGGGATGTGAAAGCGGAATTGTAAATTTAATGACAAATTAATGATTTTATTCTGAGAGAGAGAGAGAGAGAGACGAGGAGAGAGAGAGAGAGAGAAGGAGAGAGAGAGTAAAATGGGGGACTGTGAAGCTGGAATGTTAAATCTAAAATGAACAATATGATTTATTATGAAGAGAGAAGAGAGAGGAGAAGAGAGGAGAGAAGACGTTAGAAGATAGAGAGGAGGAAGAGAGATGAGAGTAGAAGAGAGAGAGTTACATGGTGGGGGAGTTGATAAGCGCGGGAATGTAAATTTAATGACATTATGATTTATATTCTTAGAGAGAGAGAAGAGATGAGAGAGAGAGAGAGAGGAGAGAGAGAGAGAGAGAAAAGAGAAGAGAGATGATAAGATAGGATAGATTAATAGTAGATAGATAGATTAGTAATAGAATGATATACGAAGGAGAGAGTATAATGGGGGAGGTGAATAGCGGAATGTAAATTTAATGAACAGTTATTGATGTTTCTTTTTTAGAGGAGAGAGAGAGAGAGAGAGAAGAAGGACGGGAGAGAAAGACGGATGATGAAAGAGAGATGAAGAGAGCGCAACGAGAGAGGATGAGAGTTAAATGGGGGGAGGAGCGGAAAGCGAAAGAAAAGGGAAGAGAAAATTAGAAATAAGATAGATAGAAGAAATGGTAGAGACGCGAACAGAGAGACAGAGAGAGAGAAAAGAAAGAAGGATATAGAATTACGATAGATAGATAGAGATAGATAGAGAAAGATAGGGTAGAGAAACGAAGGGACTGATTGACAGACATACAGATACAGGGACTAACAGACAGGACAGACAGACAAGAGAAGCTACATAAGAAAGAGATATAGATAGATAGATAGATAGATTGAAATTAGAGAGAGGAGGAGAGAGAAGAGAGAGAGAGAGAGAGAGAGGGAGAGGAAATAAAGAAATAAACGAGAGAGAAGGATAAGGATGAGATTAGATAGGATATAAGAAACAGGGACTAACAGACAGCAGACAGCGAAAGAAAAGAGATATAGATAGATAGATAGATAGATAGATGATGATAGGGAGAAGAGAGGAGAAGAGAGAGAGAGAGAGAGAGAAGAAGGAAGAGAGAGAGTTAATTTTTAGGGGAGCATAGAAGCGGGAAAAAAGATAGAAGCATGGATTGGGAGAGAAAAGGGAGACGGATAGAAAAAGTGTTGTAAATATAGAAACAGTGGAAAAAAGAGAATAAAAAAAAAGAAAGAATGATGAGAAGGAGAAGGAAAGGATAAAGAGAATATGGATTAAGAAAAAAGTAAAGAAGAGGAATAAACAGAAAAAAAAGAAGTGGCAGGGGGAGGTGGGGGCGCGAAAAGCGAGCGAGAAGAAAAACGAATAAAGGTAAAAATGTATTGAGAGATAAAAAATGAGGTAAAAAAAAGTTAGGGGTAATGAAGCAGGTGCGTAAAAAAAGGAACAAAGGGTAAGGGTCTTGGGAGAAGAGAGGAGAGAGAGAGAGAGAGAGAGAGAGAGAGAGAGAGAGAGAGAGAGAGAGAGAAGCATAGTAACAAAAGTTAAGAGAGAAATTGAGAAGAAAGAAAATATAAAATTACATGAGGAAAGAAAAATGATGGTGGGAGGAAGTATATAGAGAAAGAAAAAACGAAGAGTAAGCGTAAGAGAGGCAGGTGGAGTTAAAAAAAAATAATAAAAAAAAAAAAAAAAAAAAAAAAAAAAAGAAAAAAAAAAAAAAAAAAAAAAAAATAAAAAAAAAAAAAAAAAAAAAAAAATAAAAGAGTAAGGAAACCGGTAAGGGTATTGGAGAAAGAAAAAAGAAAGAAAGAAAAGAAAAAGATAGATAGATGATGAGAGAGAGAGATGAGAGAGAGAGAAGAGAGAGTAGAGAGAGAGAGAGAAAAGAGGGAGGGAGAAGTGAAAGCGAAAGAACAAATGGTAAAGTAATATTGAGAAGAAAAAAGAGAGAAGAAAAGGGTTGGGCAGAAACAAATGGGAAGAAAGAGAAGAAAAGAAAGAAAGAAAGAAAGAAGTATAAAATAGTAAGGAATGTTAAGAAAAGAAGAAGAAAGAAAGAAAGAAAGAAAGAAAAAAAGCGTGAACGAAAAAAATGGGGAGAAAAAGATAAAGAATAAGTGGTGAATGAATGTAAAAAATATTTTTTTAAAACCAACTAGTCTAATACGCCAAGTGAAAAGTGGATAGACTCGCTTCCTGTTCGGATTGATTACGACAATAGGGCTGCCCTGCCGTATTTTGCTTTATCTTAAACGACACACACACACACACACGACACACACACACACACACATACAGCCCACCCACACAACACACACACACACACACACACCTTTAGCAGTTCGTTATAGGCCCGGTCCTGGTCGTTGGCCATAAATAAAAATTATATATAATATATATATTATATATATATATATATATAGTATGAGGAAGAATGAATAAAAGAAAAAAAGAATCAGAAATGGATAATAAAGATGAATTTATGCAAATACACTTACGACATATGTGGTTTCGGTCAGTTTCATCTCTTGTGTACACGGTTCAAGCTATATATTAATCATTAAATAAACGATGAAATGAAATAATAATAATAGAAAAATGTGAATAGTTCTTGTACAGCAGAGAAAATTCGACTTCATCAGAGTGAAATTTTATTTTGAAGAAAAAATTCATGCGTAAGTGATATTGAATTAAATTCACTTTTATTATCCATTCTCTTCTTTCTTTTCATTATTCATATCTTTGCTCATATTGTCGGATTCATTTCCAATTCCTATTGTCCACACACACACACACACACACACACACAGCACAATGATATATAATATATATATATATAAGATATATATATATATATCATTATGAAGAGCTTAAGTAGTATTTAGATATTGTCTAGTAATGATTTAATAATTATTAACAGTAATATAGCATAAGATAAAATGTTAACCCAGACGACGTCTGGAGAAAATATTATCTCTGTATAAAGGTCTAAGCCTGATGGTGCGTATTGAGCGACAACTAGGGTAAAGGCTTTCCTTATTCGAAAATAGTGGTTTAAAAGCTGCGGGGGGTAAAATTCCTGGTGGATTTTTGGTATTTGCTGCACATAACCCGGGAACAAACCTGAAAAAAAGATTCCTCAAACCGGAAGTCCTGAAGTTGGCGCATGACCAGCAGATTACGCAGTTCAAAAGAAGGGGAGAACACTCTGATGTCAATGGCAGACCATTTTGTACTTGACAGAAGGTGAATGGAAATTTTATTATCAATGCGCAATGCCGCGCATGCGTCACGCGCACAGACACGGAGTTTTATTGGATATGGTTATTAAAATCTTCATCCTTATAGCCCTGATTACCCCACCTAGTGAAACGATGTTTAACATGGCTCTCTCTGCAAAGAACCAATTGCAGTGTAATAGATTAATACATGAATGTTTTGGTTTAATCGTTTAGCGGCATTTTTTAATAACCCTTTGGTTGGTTGGGGTTGGTTGGTTGGATTTACGGGCATTTGTCAACGAACACCATTGGTTGGGTTATTTTATGTCGAATGAACCATAACCTTTAACTTTTAACGCTTTGTTGTAGTTGGCTGATAGACCTGATACGCCACCTAGTGGACAACGATGTTTTAAACATGCTTCTCTGCCAGCAGAAACACCAGTGTAATAAGATTATACATTAATGTTTACGCCGTTATCCGTTTTAGCGCATTTAACCCTTTGTTGGTTGGTTGGTTGGTGGATTTACGGCATGTCAACCATTGTTGGGTTATTTTATGTCGAAGACATCCTTTAACATTTTACCCTTTGTGTTAGTTGGCTGGTGGTTGGTTGTAGGATTATTATGGCATTTTAACCATTGTTGGGTTATTTTATGTCGGAGACATCTTTAACATTCTAACCCTTTGTTGGTTGGTTGTTGGCTTTTACGGTCATGTCAGCATTGTTGGTTCATTTCTATGTCAAAAAACGTCTTTTAACATTTTGACCGTTTAGTTGGATTGTTATTGTTGGTTGTTGGTGATTTTACGGCATGTCAACCATTATTGGGTTATTTTATGTCGGAGCGTCCTTTAACATTTTAACCCTTTGGGTAGTTGGCGGTTGTTGTTGGCTGGTTGGTTTGATTTACGGCATGTCAACCGTCAACCATCGTAGGTATTTTATGGCGGAGACATCTTTTTAACATTTAAACCCTTTGGTTGGTTGATTGGCTTTTAAGGCATGCCAACCATTGTTGGGCTTTATTTATGTCAAAAACGTCTTTTAACATTTTGATCCTTAGTTGGATGGTTTGTTGGTTGGTTGGTTGGTTGATTTAACGGCATGGCAACCATTGTGGGTATATATTGCTGAAGACGTCTTGTTTATTTCATTTTTGGTGGGCATTTAATTTTTCTTAGAAAGAAAATGAATACGCGTAAAGTTGTTTGTTTGTGTGTTTGGTTTGATTGATTGGTGGGTTGGTTACTTGTTGGTTGAATAATTAGATTTTGTGGCATGACAACCATTATTGGGTTATTTTATGCCTTGTTTTATTCATTTTTTGTGGGCATTAATTTTTTCCTTAGAAAGAAAATGAATGCGCGTAAAGTTGTTTGTTAATTGTGTGTTTTGGTTGGTTGGTTGAATGATTAGATTTTGTGGCATGACAACTATTATTGAGTTATTTTATGCGAAAATGCATTGTTTTATTAATTCCTGATGGGTATTCATCAATTCTTTTTTAAATTTAAAACCTAAATTTTTAACACAATTTTTAAGCTCATTTCTGTTCTATTTAACCCATAAATTTTAACTCTTTGATGAGACCCTAGGAGTTACAGCCACTCTGGGTTAGGTGTTTGGTTTTGCGTTTTGTTTGTTTTACGGCATATCAACCTGTGGGTCATTAATGCTGATAAAGTTTTGAAATAAAATTGCATTCTTAATTTGGACTCAGTTTTATAAACTCCATGTTTTTTTTTTCATTTTAAATTTATTTAACCCATAGAATGGGACTCTAACAGGTATTACCACTCCAGTCAGTGTGGAACTGAAAATAATGCTGATAAAGGGGTACGTCACATTCCTCAGAGCTCCAGACTTGGAACTTCTCCGCAAGATGCCAGTTTAAAGTCAAACCCAGGACAGTTATACCCTCAAGCCACGCCTTCTAACACATATATAAAAAAAGGATTGGGGGTTTGACGTAAGAGTAATTGGATTGGGACAATTTCTTAAGTAACTTGGGCTTGATGTGAACAACCGTTTGATCGGATGGGATCTCTCGGCCGCCCCATCAAAGTGAGTGTTGCATATCATAGGCTCCTCAGCCACTAGGATTTCGTCCTTAAGCATCACACAGGTCACCACCCATAGTCAACTGGTAGTCCCATTGCGGGAGAATTTTACCTCTCTGCAGAAAGTTCAGTCAGTGTATCGAATTTGCTAATTCTAATAACCTCAAATAATTTTCACGTTTATTTCACAGAAAGGGGAGAAAAAGGACCCAGAAAAAATATAGAAAGAAAGAGAGTGAGGGAAAAATAGAAGAGGTGGCGAGCACGCAAAAGCGATAAGGCTAATCTGTATAATCGAACATAATGAAAGATGAGGAGGGTTAAATAAAAACTATCATACTTTTTATTATTGAACTATTTTGAAATAGCTCTTACAGCAAACATATCAAACGTTTAATAATCAAATTATCATACTGTTTATATCCACAGGCCTGTTAGTACTGGATAAATTTATACACAATTATATAGACACACATAACTAATTTCATATAATAATAATTAATATAATATAATAATAATAATAATAATAATAATAATCTGAGGTGGAAGGTGATCCACTGGAACTTATGCAAAAAATTAAATTTTGACCCATACAACAAAATGATTATATGCATAACCAGAATCTGTTCTTGAGAATGAAACGCATACAATTCTCTGGACTTTGAGATAAAGACGATCATCCTTCCCAACCAGGAGACCAGACCCTAGTGTTGATTAACAAAAAAACAAACAAAACCAAAAAAACAAGAAAAACAACTATGTCAAATCGTGGACTTTGCAATTCCAGCAGATCACAGGGTGAATCTGAAAGAAAATGAAAAGATGGATAAATACCTAGATATTGCCAGAGAATTGAATAAGCTGTGGAATATGAGAGTAAAAGTGATACCAATTGTAGTTGGTGCATTTGGAACGGTCCGAATAAACTTGGAAAAAAAACTGGATGATTTGGAAATCAGAGGAAGAATTGAAACCATCCAGACTACCGCATTGTTACAGTCGGCTAGAATACTCAGAAGAGTCCTGGAAACCATGAGGAGATTTTTGTCACTGAGACTCTAATGACCATCGGCTAACGTTGTGTGAAAAACTCACAAGGAGCAAATTAATGATATATATAATATATCTTATATATATATATAATTATATATATATATATATATATAAATTTATTATTTATATATAATTATGTATTATTTATACTCACAAAAAATCCCTCAGGGCGGTGTAAAAATAATTTTTTTGAAAGACAAATTTGAAGGGAAATTAAGAAAACAAAATAAAATATTTAACATCTTAAAGAAATTAATTATTACTTAAAAAGCATTATATTCACTCCACTCTACTGAGATATATGTTTTGTCTTTACGACAGTAGGGACCTCCAAAACGTTCTCAAAAATTCTGATTATTTATTCATAATCTATTTTATTGAAAAAATCTAAAAATCGTACGATTTTTGTTCGGATTTCATAAAATGAAATTAGTGATGGTGTTGACCAAGTAAAAAACAGAAATATATTTCCCCAAATACATTTTAGGAAAAAAAAACTATTTAAACATAAAATTATCTAAAGGTGAATAAATGACAAATTTTCGAGAAATTTTACCCTTAATTTTTTCAACGTAGAAATTAAAAAAAAAATAAATACTGTGACGTAAACCAGTGACGTAGTTTCGGTTATAGACAAAAGGAGACCGAATCCCATTGTTAATAGATACCTTCATAATGTTTCAAGTATTCTTATCTAATTCTAATACATTTTAAATAGTGCTATTCGGCCAGCAAAAACCTATACATATATGCAAACATAAGGCAGAACATTCTCACCTGGAATACCCATTCACATCGCTATTTCCCTACATATCTTGTAATCTTTTATCTAACAACCGGTGTGGGGTGGCTCAGTATTCTAAGTATTAATAAAAAAGAAGTTTAATTACCTCTAGTTAAGCCTATTTAAGTCAGCCACACCTGTACGCTTTTCGGGGTTTCCGGGGGCTGGCTCTCTCGAGTAACATTGTGGTGCCTGGATATGCAGTTTATTCTTAAATTGTTGCAATGATGCCCTTTAGGACTTGGGAATGAAGCAGCTCACATTGCTAAACTCGTTTAGGGTGGGGCTCCTCCAATAATTCTTCGGCACTTGTGGTTCTCGTTTCTACGACTCCACCCGAGAAGAAAATAAAAAAGAGTTCAGATTTTAAACAATCGTAAAATTAATAGCCATCTATAAAACACCCTTCAACACATTCATTGACTCTAACTTTTACATAACGAAGGTTCCAATCCCAAAGGTAGGTCTCCAAAATGATTTAGAAATCATAGAAAACGTTAATTTAGTTCATGATGTTTACATCATTTTAAAGTTCCAACGTGCTATATTTTTTCTACATAATTGCCATTTCGTTCGATGCATTTTTATGGGTTGTGGGAGGTTTCTATGCCACCATGTTTATACTAGCGCTCCGCTATGTAATTGAGGAAGCGCTGAATCTCATGTCGCTTACAAATCCACATCATCCCTAAAATCACTTGGCGGACTTTTTTAAATCCATGCAGACTCGCCATACGCTTCTGTTAATTGGCGATTAATTTCAATTGTTTATGCCCTAACAACCGAATAAGCGGGACTAACTTGGCGGTAGTGTCAAACGGAAGCTCTATCAGACACCATTATTGGGAATGCCGAGGGATTCAACGTCATTTTTTTGCATCCGCCACCTATTAAGATTCGGTTTGTGGGTGCGAGCTTTGTCCATCCTCCTGACATGTACAATACCATATTCCTTAATCACACAAGGGTGCGCTACTAACGATGGTTCATATTTTGGTTGTGTGCTATCAGAATGTTTGTTTTGTTTACGGCCATATCAACCTCGGTGGATCATTTAATACCGACTTAAGTTGTGAAAATAAAATTCTTAATGCATAATACAATTTTGTTTATAATAACCTCATGTATTTTCTATTCAACCATAGATGGGACCTAACAGGTACTACCACTCCGGGTCAGAGTTGACCCAGGGAGCAATGGGGACGAAGGGGTGCCTCCACATTCCCGCAAACCTCCAAAATGGAACTTCACCATCAGATAGAGTTTTAAACGTCATTCCCAGGAATGTAGATCATCAGTCACCGCCTTCTAGCACCCATAGTGGATAAAAGGGGTTGGGGCCTCCCATAAGGGCAATACAGGGGTTGTATAGCTATGGATGCTTGAAGAAAACTTATATAAAAAATCTCTGGAATTTGCTCTAATAGGGGCAAACAACTCTCTAGGGCCCTCGATCTCTGTTCTCACCTTGATAAAAAACAACAGAAGGGGCGACCACTGTACAAACTGCTTTGTAAAACTGCTGGTGGACCTCCCCAAAATGCTCGTTGGGAGCCCTAAGAACTCTGCACACTAACTGGCGGAGAATCCTTGCAAAGAAAAGCGACAGAGCGTTACAGTGAGGCTCACGCAGAGCAGCCACCGTACATGACCATAGCACACTACATGTTGCTGTAGCCCACAGAACGTTATTACTCTCGTCCCCAGTCCTTGAAGACCTTTTCGATTTCGATAACCTCTTATGTAGTGACAAGACACATACTAGAAGTATCAAAAGGTTTTACCCAACTCGTAGTCCACGTGTAGAATGGGATTACAAGGTCACAGTATGATTGGTTTGGTCTTGTTTTCGTTCTTACGGCAAATCAACCTCATGGGTCATTTAATACCGATAAAGTTTTGAAATTAAATCAATTCTAAGGATAATACAATTTGTTTATAAATACATATTTTCTATTTAACCCATAGATGGACCTAACAGGTATACCACTCTGCGGTCAAAGTGACCAGGGAGCAATGGTAGATGAAGGGGTGCTCCACAAACCCAACCCCTTCTATTGTATGGGTGCTAGACAGGCGGTGGCTGCGGTTCTACATGTCCTGGGGAATGACGTTAACTCTATATCTCGATGGTGAGGTCTCCAGTTTCTGGAGGTTTTGCGGGAATGTCGGAGCACCCCTATTCATACACCATTGCTCCCTGGTCCACTTTGGACCCAGAGTGGTGGGAGTACCCTGTTAGGTGCCCATCTATCGGGTAATTAGAGAAAATTGTATTTATAAACAAAATTGTATTTATCCATTAAGAATTGATTTATTGTCAAAACCTTTATCGGTATTAAAATGACCACTGAGGTTGATATGCCGTAAAAACAAAACTAAGACCAAACCAATCATACTTGTGACCTTGTATCCCATGTCTACCACGGCACTAACGAGTTGGGTAAAAACCTTTGTATACTTCTAGTATGGATCTTGTCCACTACATAAGAGGGTTATCGAACAATCGAGGTACTCAAAAGACTGGGGCGACGAGAGTAAATCATTCGTGTTGCCCGCTCAGGCACCACATTGTTGATGCCTCTGTCCATAGTACGTGGCTGCCTCTGCGTGAGCCTCACTGTAACCGCCTCTGTCTTCTTGCAGAGGAATTCTCCCTCACGTTAGTTTGCCAGATCTTGTTAGCGAGTCTCCCAATCGAGCATTTTGGAGGCCCACCAGCAGTTTACAAAGCAAGTTCATAGTAACGTGTCGCCCCTTCATGTTGTTTTTTATTCAAGTGAGCCATCACAAGACACATGAGGGCCCTATTAGCCTCAGTTAGTTGTTGCCCCTATTAGCAGCCACAAATTCCAAGACTTTTTTTAATTAAGCTTGTATTTCTTCAAGATCCATAGCATTACAAACCCCCTATTCCGCTATTATGCAGCGCCCCAACCCTTTTTTCATCCATATGGCGGTGCCTAGAAGGCCGGTTGACTGATGATCTACACATGTCCTGCGGCCAATGACCGTTTACTACTATCTGCGATTGGTTGAAGAAAATCATATTCCATTTTTGCGAGGTCTGCGGGAATGCGCAGAAGCACCCCCTCGGTCCACCCATAATGCTCCCTGGTCACTCTACCCGGAGTTGGTAGTATACCTCGTAGATCCCATTCTATGGTTGAAATAGAAAAACTATGAGTTATAAACAAAATTGTTATTATCGCATTAAGAATTTATTTCACAACTTAGTCGGTATCCATTGATCCACGAGGTGATATGCCTGTTATAGGACACAAAACAAACATCCTGATAGCCACACAGACACTACTGAACCATCGTCTCTAGTGCGCCACCCCTTCGATTGAATATGGAATAGTATCTGTACTGTCAGGAAGGATGGACAAAAGCTCGCCACCCACAAACCGAATCTTATAGGTGAGCGGATGCAAAAAAAATGCCGTGATCCCCATCGGGCAATTCCAATCAATGGTTTCTGTAGAGCTCCGTTTGACACTACACCGCCAAGTTAGTCGCTTATTCAGCGGTCTTTAGTCGAACCATAGGGCATAAAACAATCTCACTTGGAATTAATCGCACCAACCTTATACAGCGAAGCGCGCCACTGCCGCTGCATCTATTGCAATGCCGAGTCTTAAAAAAAGTCCGAACAAGGGGATTTTGGGCTTATCTTGTAACGGACGATAGAGACTTCAACCTTCCTCAATTACATACGGAGCGGCTAGTTATAACAAGGGCATAGCGAAAACTACCACAAGCCACATAAAAAATGCAAATCGAACGCAAATGGCAATTAGTAGCAAAAAGAATATACACGTTGGAACCTTTAAAATGATGTAAACATCATGAACAGATAACGTTCTCATGATTTTCTAAATATTTTTGGAGGACCTTACCTCTTTGCATACCTTCGTATGTTAAAAGTTAGCAGTTCAATGAATGTGTTGAAGGTGTTTATAGTTATGGCTATTAATTTTACGATTGTTTTAAAATCTGAACTCTTTTTTTATTTCTCTCTCGGGTGGAGTCGTAAGAAACGAGAACAAAAGTGCCCGAGATTATTGGAGGAGCCCCACCCTAAACGAGTTTAGGCATGTGAGCTGCTTCATTCCAAGTCCTAAAGGGCATCCAATTTGCAACAATTTAAGAATGAAAACTGCATATCCAGGCACACAATGTTACTCGAGAGAGCCAGCCCCCGGAAACCCCGAAAAGCGTACAGGTGTGCTGACTTAAATAGGCTTCTAACTAGAGGTAATATAAACTTCTTTTTTATTAATACTTAGAATACTGAGCCACCCACCACGGTTGTTAGATAAAAAGATTACAAGATTTTGGGAAAAGCGAGTGGGAAATGGGTATTCCAGGTGAGAATGTTGTCTGCCTTATGTTTGCAATATATGTATAGGTTTTTGCTGGCGCGAATAGCACTATTTAAAATGTCATTAGAATTAGATAAGAATACTTGAAACATTATGAAGGTATCTATTAACAATGGGGATTCGGTCTCCTTTGTCTATAACCGAAACTACGTCACTGTTTACGTCACAGTATTTATTTTTTTTAATTCTATGAAAAAAAATTAAGGGTAAAATTTTCTCGAAAAATTTGTCATTTATTCACCTTTAGATAATTTTATGTTTAAATAGTTTTTTTTTCCTAAAATGTATTTGGGGAAATATATTTTCTTTTTTACTTGGTCAACACCATCACTAATTTCATTTTATGAAATCCGAACAAAAATCGTACGATTTTTAGATTTTTCAATAAAGATAAGATTATGAATAAATAAATCAGAATTTTTGAGAAACGTTTTGGAGGTCCCTACTGTCGTAAAACAAAACATATATCTCAGTAGAGTGGAGTGAATATAATGCTTTTTAAGTAAGTAATTAATTTCTTTAAGATGTTAAATATTTTATTTTGTTTACTTAATTTCCTTCAATTTTGTCTTTCAAAAAATTATTTTTACACCGCCCTGAGGGAGTTTTTTGTGAGTATAAATAATACATAATTATATATAAATAATAAATTAATATATATATATATATATATATATATATATATATATATATATATATGTATATATATCATTAATTTGCTCCTTGTGAGTTTTTCACACCAACGTTAGCCGATGGTCATTAGAGTCTCAGTGACAAAAAGTCTCCTCATGTTTCCAGGACTCTTCTGAGTATTCTAGCCGACTGTAACAATGCGGTAGTCTGGATGGTTTCAATTCTTCCTCTGATTTCCAAATCATCCAGTTTTTTTTCCAAGTTTATTCGGACCGTTCCAAATGCACCAACTACAATTGGTATCACTTTTACTCTCATATTCCACAGCTTATTCAATTCTCTGGCAATATCTAGGTATTTATCCATCTTTTCATTTTCTTTCAGATTCACCCTGTGATCTGCTGGAATTGCAAAGTCCACGATTTGACATGTTGTTTTTTTGTTTTTTTGTTTGTTTTGTTTTTTTGTTAATCAACACTAGGTCTGGTCTCCTGGTTGGGATAGGATGATCCGTCTTTATCTCAAAGTCCCAGAGAATTGTATGCGTTTCATTCTCAAGAACAGATTCTGGTTTATGCATATAACATTTTGTTGTATGGTCAAAATTTAATTTTTTGCATAATTCCCAGTGGATCACCTTCCCAACCCAGATTATTATTATTATTATTATTATTATTATTATTATTATTATTATTATTATATGAAATTAGTTATGTGTGTCTATATAATTGTGTATAAATTATCAGTACTAACAGGACCTGTGGATATAAAACAGTATGATAATTTGATTATTAAAACGTTTGATATGTTTGCTTAAGAGCTATTTCAAAATAGTTCAATATATAAAAAGTATGATAGTTTTTATTTAACCCTCCCTCATCTTTTCATTATGTTCGATTAATACAGATTAGCATTATCGCTTTTGCGTGCTCGCCACCTCTCTCTATTTTTCCCTCACTCTCTTTCTTTCTTATATTTTTTCTGGGTCCTTTTTCTCCCCTTTCTGTGAAATAAACGTGAAATTATTTGAGGTTATTAGAATTAGCAAATTCGATACACTGACTGAACCTCTGCAGAGAGGTAAAATTCTCCCAATGGGACTACCAGTTGACTATGGGTGGTGACCTGTGATGCTTAAGGACGAAATCCTAGTGGCTGAGGAGCCTATGATATGCAACACTCTACTTTGATGGGCGGCCGGAGAGATCCCATCCGATCAATCGGTTGTTCACATCAAGCCCAAGTACTTAAGAAATTGTCCCAATCCAATTACTCTTACGTCAAACCCCCAATCCTTTTTTTATATATGTGTTAGAAGGCGGTGGCTGAGGGTAAAACTTCCTGGGTTTGACTTTAAACTGCATCTTGCGGAGAAGTTCCAAGTCTGGAGCTCTGAGGAATGTGACGTACCCCTTTATCAGCATTTTTTCAGTTCCACACTGACTGGAGTGGTAATACCTGTTAGAGTCCCATCTATGGGTTAAATAGAAAAAAAACATGAGTTTATAAAAAACTGAGTCCATTAAGAATGAATTTTATTTCAAAACTTTATCAGCATTAAATGACCCACAGGTTGATATGCCGTAAAACAAAACAAACCAAACCAAACACTAACCCAGAGTGGCTGTAACTCCTAGGGTCTCATCAAAGAGTTAAAATTTATGGGTTAAATAGAACAGAAATGAGCTTAAAAATTGTGTTAAAAATTTAGTTTAAATTTAAAAAAAGAATTGAATACCCATCAGGAATTAATAAAACAATGCATTTTTCGCATAAAATAACTCAATAATAGTTGTCATGCCACAAAATCTAATCATTCAACCAACCAACCAAACACACAATTAAACAAACAACTTTACGCGCATTCATTTTCTTTCTAAGAAAAAATTAAATGCCCACAAAAAATGAATAAAACAAGGCATAAAATAACCCAATAATGGTTGTCATGCCACAAAATCTAATTATTCAACCAACCAAGTAACCAACCCACCAATCAATCAACCAAACACACAAACAAACAACTTTACGCGTATTCATTTTCTTTCTAAGAAAAAATTAAATGCCCACCAAAAATGAATAAAACAAGACGTCTTCAGCATATAATAACCCAACAATGGTTGCCATGCCGTAAAATCAACCAACCAACCAACCAACAAACCATCCAACTAAAGGATCAAAATGTTAAAAGACGTTTTTGACATAAAATAACCCAACAATGGTTGGCATGCCTTAAAAGCCAATCAACCAACCAAAGGGTTAAAATGTTAAAAGATGTCTCCGACATAAAATAACCCTACGATGGTTGACGGTTGACATGCCGTAAAATCAAACAACCAGCCAACCAACCAGCCAACCAACTACCCAAAGGGTTAAAATGTTAAAGGACGCCTCCGACATAAAATAACCCAATAATGGTTGACATGCCGTAAAATCAACCAAACAACCAACCAACTAACAATCCAACTAAACGGTCAAAATGTTAAAAGACGTTTTTGACATAAAATAACCCAACAATGCTGACATGCCGTAAAAGCCAACCAACCAACCAACCAAAGGGTTAGAATGTTAAAAGATGTCTCCGACATAAAATAACCCAACAATGGTTTAAAATGCCATAAAATCTACAACCAACCAACCAGCCAACTACACAAAGGGTTAAAATGTTAAAGGATGTCTTCGACATAAAATAACCCAACAATGGTTGACATGCCGTAAATCCAACCAACCAACCAACCAACCAAAGGGTTAAAATGCCGCTAAACGGATAAACCAAAACATTATGTATTAATCTTATTACACTGGCAATGTTCTGCAAGAGAAGCATGTTAAACATCGTTGTCCACTAGGTGGCGTATCAGGTCTATATAGGTATGAAGATATTTAATAACATTCAATAAAACTCCGTGTGTGCGCGTGCGCAGCGCGCATGCGCATTTGATATAAAATTTCCATTCAACCTTGTCAATACAAAATGTCTGCCCATTGATAGAGTGTTTCCCCTTCTTTTGGAACGGTAATCTGGTCTGTCGCAACTTCGACTCCGGTTGAGTGAATCTTTTTTTCAGGTTGTTCCCGGGTGTGGCAGCAATCAAAATCCCCAGGAATTTTACCCCCCAGTAAACCCTATTTTCGAAAAGAAATGCTTACATCGCCAATACGGACCATCAGGCTTAGACTTTATACAGAGATAATATTTTTTCTCCAGACGTCGTCTGTTAACATTTTTTATTATATTTTGCTTATTATTCACTGTTTAATAATTATTAATCATACTATACAATATCTAAATATACTAAGCTCTTCATATATTATATATATAATATACTATATATCTATATATATATATGTGTGTGGTGTGTGTGTGTGTTGTTGTGTGTGGAAATGGAATTGAAATGAATCCGACAATATGAGAAAACAATGATTAAGAAAAGAAAGAAGAGAATGGATAATAAAAGATGAATTTAATCAATATCACTACGCATGTGTTTCCGATCTCTCCTC
>CM042175.1:15861581-15881581 GCA_023376005.1 Doryteuthis pealeii
AAGAGAGAGATAACAGCCCAGAATGTACACAGAAAAAGAAAACCTAAATAAGAACTTGCAGCATTCTTTTTCTCAGTCATTTTCTACAAAACAAGCAGCAACGAGGAACTTTTCTGACCAATATATAATTATATTATATATATATATATATATATATCTTATTATAATGGAGATTGTGTGTTTTTCTGTCTGTAACCGAAACTAAATCACTACTCAAGTCACAATTCCCTTAGTTATTGACGTCACATTCACCATAAATTTATCCTTATTTTAACCTCAATTATTAATAAAATTGTTTTACATTATTAATACTGTTAACCATATCTACATGATATTTTACGTACCCACTTGTACGGTCAGGCACAAGCCTATTTATTGGACCACCCACAAGCCGAGACTCATGGGGTGGCGGTGAAAAATTGCGTCGATCCTGTCGGCATTCCCCCTCAACGGGGGCGCCTCAGGCACTGGGCAATAAACCCAGCCCTGCCCCTTTTAAATCAAGGGGCAGGTGTTGCCTGGGGGGATAGCCCCTGGGATCGACGCCGTTATTATATCAATGGTCCAGAGGCCGAAGCCACTGTGACCATATCAACATACTAACAACATGCAATTGTATTTATATATATACAACAAAATAGCGGTTTACAGTGTGAACGGGAAGGCTAATTTGCATATTGATATTAAAAATGTAATTTTAATAAATATATGCTTAGTATTATTGGTTTCTAACTGTTTTTTATTTTAATGAATATAAGTAAAAAATCTCTTCAATTAATCTTAAATTAAATCCATTAACAAGAAAATATAACTGTCATTTTATTCTTTACTTCCTCTTTTAACTAAATACTTAAATTAGAAAAAATAACAATGAAATACGAGAGTGATGGAAGAGTAAATTTTAGTTGTTCTATTTTTCGATTATATCCCCCTGTGTTTCAAATCTTTTTATCTGCATTCTTATTTAGTTTCATTAGCCTTTCTAATTTAATACGATATTTCATTACATTAAAACTTAAATACTTACACCCAGAGGGTGCATATATTTACTAGTTATATATATATATATATATATATATATATATATATATATATATATATATATATATATATGGGAGTAAATATGGAAAATAAATTCGACAATATTAAGAAATTTGAAAAAACAAGTATTCCGAAAATAGGATGAATTTATTCATCGATGTTTAAACATTTCGGTTTCTTTAAACCATTCATCAGGATGTATCTTAGGGTGAAGAAATTGATGGATGTTTTGCCCGTTGTATCTTTTATGTGTCATACATATTTGGATAAGGTGGTACTGCTTGCATATCTTCTGTTGTTGAAGCTTAGATTGTGGTTGTACCACCTATTTTTCCAATTTTCATCAGTGGCACCAATGTATGTGTTTTCATCGTTGTTATTTTATTGGTTTGAAATTGGAAATACATCCGACGATAGGTAAGTATAAAGTTTCACGCCTAAGACCAAGAGGGAAATTAAGAGTGAAATTTTCCACTCGCCGTTGACCTTATACATTCGCTAACATAACAAACAAACACCACACACAACACATACACAAACACACACATACACACACACACACACACACACACACACACACACATATATATATATATATATATATATATATATATATATATATATATATAAAAACGTAACACCAATATGAATAGAACACTGGTGTAAATCGACCTTCCAAGGTTATTACAATTCTCCGATGATGGTCCCTGAATGGACTGAAAGTACTTGGGAACAAATCAGCTATAATCATAAGCAAATTTCAACCTGATATTGTATCATCCATTCCGCAACTTGAAATGCTTGAGAACAAAATTTGTAGACAAAAAATGTCTTCGCTGTTCAACCAAATATATATATATATATATATATATATATATATATATATAATAATATATATGTGTGGTGTGTGTGTGTGTGTGTGGTATGTGTGTGTGTGTGTGGTGTGAGAATGGGAAATGAATCCGACAATATGGGGAAAAATGAGTAAAGAAAAGGATATCGATTAAAAGTGATATCGATAAAATTCTTTTTATCCATCTACATTTCTTTTCTTTACTCATTTTTTCTCATAATATTATATTTATTATATATATATATATATAATATATAAATATATATATATATATATATATATTAATTTAATACAATGACTGCTGTTTACATAGTAGCATTGCAACTAACAAAGCCTTCATCAGACAATGACTCTAGTTCAGGCATGGTTTCGGGGCCGAATCATCATTACCACTAACCCAGAGCCCCACATCAGTATCTCATGATACCACCTGACTTTGTTGGTTTGCTGTCACACTGTAGGATTCCCGTATCCACGCTGATGTGGTTAGAGCTTTATCCTGAATTTTTTTCTGCATATATATATATATATACTTATTATTCTTTTGTAATATATTTTAAAAATATATATTCTTTCCTTATGTTTTTGAATACATTTCCCTTTCATATATTTGAATGTATTTTTTGCTTTCATAATCTAACCATTAGGTAATTATCCCTCGTTTACGACACCAATTTCCTCACCAATGAATTCAAATCAAAAGAAAGAAAAATAGATTGATTACATTAATTCTTTAATAACCAGTGCCCGTTTATTCATTTATTTTATTTTCACTTTTTTTTGTCTGAAATTAATTTCTTCATTAAATGATCTTCGTGACCTGGTCATGTCGGACGAATACCAAGTTGGTCCTATAATGTCTCAAATATAGCACAAATAAATGAAAGTTCTTTGGGGGTCACAATCATTATTAAAATGTCTACTCATGATATTTCAAGGATATTAGATTTTTATTTTATTTACTATGATTTCTTTTTTATAGGTTTTCTTTTTCTTTTTGATTCTCTTTTTCTTCCATCTTTATCTATTTCTTTCTTTTTTAACTTAATTATTTTCTTTTTTTCTTTTTTCTTTCTTTTTTCATTTGATTATTTATACAATTTCTCCTTGCTATTTTTTTATTTTCTTTCCTTGTTTCTGTAGAAACAATGATACTCACCATCGCAGTGGGTTCTAACTACCGTCGAGTTAGCAGACGAGAACAACAGGCAAGCTGTAACTTAATACAGTCCTTGCATGCTGCTGGCATAATGCAAAGTGGTGGCTGAAGAGTGGGTACTTATCCATGTTCTTACTAACCCTGAAATCCAACAGCCAATCAGAACTCAGGAAATGAACTTGCCTGAGTTCATAATGGAACAATCCAAAGCTCCATATAAGCCACCTACCAAAACTCTAGTTTTAGTCTTGCATTCATCTGGTAACAGAGTTGAATACTTTACACTAAATCCAACAGTTTCTTTCTTTCTTTCACCTTTTTTCACTCACGATAATTTTGACTTTCAATATCAACCAACTTTCATTTCTTTCTCATTCGTTTTTTCATTTCTTTCCTTCTTTCCTGCTTTGCTTCTTTTTTTTTTTTTTCATAATAAACAATAATTTTAATATCGACGAATATTAATTTCCTTCTTATTTGTTTTTTTTTTTAAATTTTTCTTTCTTTCTTTCTTTCTGTTATTTTAATTATTCATTCATTATAAAGTATAATTTTAATATCAGCCAATATTTATTTCGTTCTCATTCGTCTTTTTTCATTTATTTCTCTTTCGTTGGCGCATTGTTTCTGTCGCTCTTTCTTTCTTTTTCTTTTTTTCTTTTCTGCCTTTCTCCTTCCTTCTTCGTTCTTTTTCTTTTTCTTATTTATTTCTTTTCATTTTATTTTGACTTTCTCTTTCATCGTTTTATCTATTTTTCTTTTTGATTCCGTTCCCCCTTTACTTCATTTTTTCTTTCGTTTTTCAATTTTCTTTCTTTCTTTTTTTTCTTCATTTTTTTTGTTGCTTTTGATGTATTTTCTTTTTCTGCCTTTTTCTTTTTTTTCTTTTTCTTTTCTCTTTCTTTTTCACTTTTTTCGTTCTCAGTGTTCTCTCTTTTTGTCGCCTTTCTTATTTTTCTTTCTTTTTTCTTTCAAATCCAACTACGTAACAAAGAATCGGAATCCAAATGTCGGCATGAAAACAAATTCTTCATAAGCCACTTGAAAAGGAACGACTCCAAAGACTAAAATAATTCTTTAAAATAAATATATACGAGCAGCACTTGTGGATATACCACACTATGACAATTTGATTATTACAATGTTTGATATGTTTACTTAAGAGCTATTGCCAAATTATTCAATATGTAAAAAGTATAATAATCTGTTTTTTCTTTCGTTCGTTCTTTTCATCTTTTTATCATGTTCAATTGAAACAGATCAGCTTTATTACCCCCCCCTCTCTCTCTCTCTCTCTCTCTCTCTTCTCTCTCTCTCTCTCTCTCTATCTCTATCTCTCTCTTTCCCAATATATCATATACCCCATATTGGGTATATAAACGAGAGAGGAACTCGGGTGATAGAGAGAGAGAGAGAGAGAGAGAGAGAGAGAGAGAAAGAGAGAGAGAGGGGGGGAGATACAGATACAGATTAGAGAGAGAGGATGATCTTACTTGATTCTTGTTAACTTCATTACTGCTTCTTCTCTCTTCTTCATTCTTCTTAATTCTTCAAACTTCTTTGGCCGACATGTTCTTGCCTAGTTGAATTATTCTCTGTTCATTTTAATTATTCTACTGAGCTTCTTTTGGGCTTTGCTTGCTTTTAACATTTAATAAAACTAACAAGACTTTTTTCTGTGTAGCATATCCCCTTTTCGCTCATTTCTTTCTTTATAATAAAAACGGAATGGTCCATTATTTCGCTGAGGTGACGACACTCATCAGACCGCCCTGTCGGCTGGTGCCTTAGAATGCACCAACTGCACCTCTGCAGAGGGGTAAGACTCGCCAATGGGGCCACCTGTTGGCCGTGGGTGGCGACCCATGATGCTTAAGGATAGAGCCCAGGTGGAGGAGCAGTTCATGACATGCAATACTCCACTTTGGCCCTATCTTGGGCTAGACGGGCGGTCGGAGAGGCTCCCTCCGATCAATCGGCTGGTCACGTCAAGCCCTAGCACCTATATGATTTTCCCAACCCTATTGTCCTTATGGCAAGCCCCAACCCCTTTTTATCATATGGGTGCTAGAAGGTGGTGGCTGTGGGTCTACATGTCCTGGGAATTACATTAAACTCTATCTGATGGTGAGGTTCCAGTTCTGGAGGTTTGGGGAATGTGGAGCACCCCATTCCTCACCATTGCTCCCTGGTCCACGCTGACCCGGAGTGGTAGTACCTGTTAGGGTCCCATCTATGGGTTAAATAGAAAAATGTATTTATAAAAAAATTGTATTATCCATTAAGAATTGATTTATTTCAAAACTTTATCGGCATTAAATGACCCACTGAGGTTGATATGCCACAAAACAAAACAAAACAAACAAACAAGACACTTAGTATTATTAGCGTTATTCGGACTATTGTCCCCATCTTCATTGTTATTTGTATAACGTTTCGGCCGATATACCCTCCGGCCTTCTTCAGGTATTTCTTGTCGGACTCGGGAACCTTCTCGGACTTGAGAACCTTCTTTTTGAACTCGGGAACTTTCTTGTCGTATTCGGGAGCCATCACGGAACATAATTAAGAAGGCCAGATCAGATGAGAAAAAACAAAACAAAAAAAAAACAAAAAAAAAACAATATGAGTCTAGGTAAAAAAATCATACATAAGTAAAATAGGTAGATATTCTAGCCAAATCAAGACATTAGGTTTATAAGTTCCCAAAATTCACACTCAATTGTCCAATTGGACACATGGATTAGGCAATTGGGTTAAAAGACAGTTCTAAGTAACAGTTATCTCTGGTTCCCGAATCCGAAAAGGTTCCCGAGTCCGACAAGAAATACCTGAAGAAAGCCGGAGGGCATATCGGCCGAAACGTTGTACAAATAACAATGAAGATGGGGACAATAGTCCGAATAACGCTAATAATACTAATCTTCAAGCCTCATCTCAAACATTCAGAGAAATAAACAAGACACTCATCAGAAATAAAAATTCGGCAGAAAAATAACTACCGATTAACAGGATATATATTTTTGAATTTCATCTTGGACGATTTGGACGGTATAATTTT
The DNA here is from genome assembly GCA_023376005.1 of Doryteuthis pealeii. Classification (NCBI taxonomy): domain Eukaryota; kingdom Metazoa; phylum Mollusca; class Cephalopoda; order Myopsida; family Loliginidae; genus Doryteuthis; species Doryteuthis pealeii. Next base: position 15,867,696 of record CM042175.1, read on the forward strand.
TAACCAGAACATGTAGCAAGATTATAACTGTCGTACAATTAAGGAACACGAGTATTAATATACAGATATGTCTATGCATTGGTATATATGAGTGAGTGTGTATGCGTGTCTGTATATATGTGTGTGAGTGCGTGTGTGTGTGTATGTGAGTGCGTGTTGTGTGTGTGTGTGTGTATGTGTTTGTTGCTAATAATAAAGATTAAATACGTATCAATTTGTGTTGCATTTCAAGGGGTTTTTTTTATCCCCTTTTTCGAAAAAATGTTGTTACTCTTGGAATAACCAAATATTTTCTTACCCACTTCCGGTGCTTACTTCCAACGGCTTGCGATATTGAAGTTGGGTCGATCTTAAAAACAATATCAGGTTACTGGTGTTACTTAGAGAAGAGAAAAGGTGACGGATCGGGCGTGGTGTTGTTGTTGTTAGTGACGAGAAGGGGATGTGCAAGAATTTGGTGGTTTGTTTGTTGATCTGAGTCGTTTGGGATTCTGGTACTTGTTACCTGTAGATGCACTTAAATGGAATCAAGATATGTAATGGTTCGGGAGAGGAGAGAGAGAGAGAGAGAGAGAGAGAGAGAGAGAGAGAGAGAGAGAGAGAGAGAGAGAGAGATTGAGTTAGAGAGAGGGGGCTAAACTATTGTGATAGAGAAGAAATACAAAGATAAGTGATTGATAGATAGATAGATAAATAAAGAGAGTGTGAGAGAGAAGGATTGACAGAGATAAAGAGAGAGAGAGGGAGAGAGAGAGAGAGAGAGAAAGAGAGAGAGAGAGTGAGTGAGAGAGTGAGAGAGAGAGTATAGGGAGGGGAAGGAGAGAAATAAATAAAGATATATAATATATATATATATATATATATATATATATATATATATATATATATATAGATAGATAGATAGATAGATAGATAAAGAGAGCGGAAATGAAGCGAAATAGAAGAAACACAGAGACAAGTAACTGACATATAGATAGATAGATAGATAGATGTGTTTTTTATGAAATCGCATCATATTCAACCTGCAGCTATGGGTAAAATAGTTGGTCAGACTGGGCTCTGTAAACTTGGTTAGACAACCAGTCTAGAAGAAGGAATACTTTGGAATCAAACCTGTTAAACTCTGCTTAGGAAATTGACCCTGTGTCAGATTGTACGGTGGGGTTGGTAGATGTATATATTCCCTACTTCTTACGTATGAGACCTGGACAGAAATGCAAGAGAAATAAGATGAAAGAATACTGGTAAAAAATTAATAAGGTTATTCCTACCTTATTTAGTGAAATTGTAACCTTGTTTAGGCAACCAGTCTACGAGAAGGAATACTTTGAAATCAAACCTGTTAATATCCGCTTAGGAAATTAATCCTGTGTCGAGTCCTAGTCGTATGGAGGGGTTCGTAGATGTATACGTTCTTTGCTTCTTACGTATGGGACTTTGAATGAAAAGCAAGAGAAATAAGTTGAAAGAAATTTCAGTCAAAAATTAGTAAGATGATACTACCTCATTTTGTGAAATCGCATCGTATTCAACTGGTCAGACTGGGCTCTGTAAACTTGGTTAGGCAACCAGTCTAGAAGAATGAATACTTTAGAATCAAAGCTGTAAATCTCCGCTTCAACATTGACCCTGTGTCACATCCTACTCGTGCGAAGGCTTGGTAGATGTATACATTCTCTACTTCTTACATATGAGATTTGCAATGAAAAGCAAGAGAAATAAGATGGAAGAATACTGGTAACAAATTAGTAAGATTATTCCTACCTTATTTAGTGAAATTGTAACCTTGGTTAGGCAACCAGTCTACGAGAAGGAATACTTTGAAATCAAACCTGTTAATCCCTGCTTAGGAAATTAACCCTGTGTCGAGTCCTACTCGTATGGAGGGGTTATTACATGTATACATTCTCTACTTCTTACGTATGAGACTTGAAATGAAAAGCAAGAGAAATAAGATGAAAGATATACTAGTAAAAAATTAATGATAATTGACAATGCTTTAACTAAGAATGTTAATCAGTAGTGGGGTGTCAAATTTAGCCATACAGCTATATTCTTTATTTCTACTTGGCATGCATAAGAGCTGCAATAAAAAGCAAGAGAATTAAGATGAAAGAAATACCTGTCAAAAATTTGTAAGATAATGCCTACCTTATTTAGTGAAATCGAATCATATTCTCTGACGCCATACTTTCCCGGCGAGAAGAAGAATGTATCCGATATATATCTTCCGTGGAGACACCATTCTGTCGTAGAACTTTGTAATGGTTACAATTACAGATGCATAGACAGCCATAAAAATGTTCTTTTATTAATAAGTAAACAAAAACATGTGTTAATTCCTTTGTCACTTCTATGATGCAACAATGTTTATTGGTCTGTTACAGAAAACATGAACAGTAGATCGACAGCTAAAACCAACATTGGAATGTACGTTTATTACATAATGAATGGTAGGCTATTCATTATTTAAGATAAGTGTAGAATTCAAAACTTAACAAGTAATTCGTAAGAAGGGTAATGGAAAATAAACAGTAAAATGATAGACAGGTATTAACCTTTAACTGACCTTTTCCTCAAATCTCTGATTGGTTGGTTTGGTTGTGAGAACTGTGTGCAAGTAGGAAGCTGACGGTAGATTAACACTCGACTACAGCAAAAAAAAAACAATTTTCCTGGTTTAGTGCAAGCAAAAAAGGATAGACTTCCTCGCTGTCCGGCTGACAACGACAATAGGCCTTTCCAAATTTACTTACATTTTTATTATCATTAAGAATCCTTGAAGCTATAAATAAGTGGAGGCGTGTAGTAAATGGTATCGTTACAGGAGATGGACACGGCAAGACGAGTTCAAATACTGGACAAGGCTGTTTGCATTTCAAATAGCGCTAATACTCTTGAAAAATGTATAAATTAACCAGTAAAATGATAGACAGGTAGTAACCCGTGACATACCTTTTTATCAATTCTCAGATTAGTTGGTTTGGTCGTTAGAACTGTGTGCAAGTAGAAAGCTGACGGTAGATTAACGCCCCACCACAGCCAAAAACAATCTCCCTGGTTTAGCGCTAGCGAAAAGACTCCCTCGCAGCTCGGCTAATACCAACAATAAGCCACTCAGCCAATTTTATTTACTTCTTTTATTTACAGGAAGAAAAGAGTCCCTTGGATTTGGCACCTCCAAAGCATGGCCGAAATCTCAAGAATTTATCAGAACGGGGAATCTAACAACTCCAGAAGAGAAATATATTATTGCACCAAAAGTATTATCCAGATTTGTCTACCTGGAAATATGTGATTAGTGACTTGCTCTTTCATCATTGCTAAAAAAAAAAATTTTTTAAAAATATCAACTTTTCCTGTCTAAAGGATTTTATTTTATTTTTGGGAATTTTTTGTTCCTCCTCCAAGTAGGTCTTGTGACCAAAAAGCAAACATCACTTGAAAATTCAGATTATTAAAATGCCTTGCTACTTTTTCTCTTGTGCTGTTGATTTTTATTGTCAGCTCTTGGCCCTAGCACTGATATGGTTTTCCCCAACTGTATTGCTCTTATGGCAAACCCCCAACTCTTTTTTCATATATGTGCTAGAAGGTGATGGCTGAGGGTCTTTGTGTCTTGGGTATGACGTTAAACTGTATCTAGTGGTGAAGTTCTAATTCTGGAGCTCTGGAGAATATGGAGTACCCCTTCATCACCATTGCTCCCAGGTCCACTGTGACCCAGAGACCCAGAGTGGTAGTAACAATTAGGGTTCCATCTATGGGTTAAATAGATCAAAAATTAGTTTTAAAAAATGTATACTCAACAAAAATGAATAGAATACGTCTTCAGCATAAAATAACCCAACAAGGGTTGACATGCCATAAAATCTAACCAACCAACCAACCAACCAACCAAATCTCATATTAGCGTTTTTTGGGTTTTTTTAAAAAAATCCCTTTCTTGGATTTTAATAAAAATCACATCAATCTTTAGGACCAAATTTCTTTATTGATTTGGTTCTATTTAGTGATGGTTCAAAATTGGCTGACTTCTAATTTAGGTCGGAAAATTAAAACGGAAAGTTTTTGAGTGGTCCCCAATTAAGAATACTTACTTGAAGCTACATACAAGTGGACGTGTGTGTTGTAATGCTCATCGTTGCTGGGGATAGACACTGTAAGACGAGTTCAAATACTGGACAAGGCTGCTTGCGTTAATACCTTTGAAAAAGCTATTAATTTAACTTCCTACCTCCAGCTATGGGTAAATAGTGGGTCAGAATAGACTCTTTAGCTTTGTTTCGGCAACCAGTCTAGCAGATGGAAAACGATTTCAAACCTGTTAAACCCCGCTTAATTAATTGATCCTGTGTCGCATCCTTCTTGCGTGGAGAGACTGGTAGAAATGTCAAGCTGGATGAGTGGCCAATTGTCGATATCAGCAGGACAGCGATGGAGTCTATCCACTTTCCCTAGAGCATTACCAGTCAGATTATTTTTGTGTCTGAGGTGGAACCCTACATCTAGCATCTGCTTCCCACTTTACCACTCATATAAGGTCTGCTACTCATGCGATGAATTGGTGAGGAGTCAGTATTGAAACCGGAACCTTGTGATTCCATAGGCGGATGCTAAGACTGGGCTAAATCGTTCCTTTTGTTTACAAATGATTACTTAACTGAAACTTAATTTCTTGTAAAAATAGGCTTCGGCATAGAATAACCCAGCATGGTTTGAAATGCCGTTAAACCAACCAACCAACCAACCATTTCTGCGATATCGACTCAGTTGATAAATAAACCTAATGCATACAAATTTACTTGCCAATATTGAATTGTGACCAAGCCACTTGTGAGTATCGAACTCATTATATTTTTTTGCGACAAGCTCATTTACTACAACTTAATACACTGATGTAATTTTCCTGACCTTTCACAAGGACGGATTCACACATTGTCTTTTTAACGACGGTTCTTACACACACAGGGTCGCAAATATGGAGCATCTAGATAGAATCGAACTCGCTATTCAGTATTAATATACCCGAGGAACTAGTTTACTAATCAATACACCGCAATGAGACCGTCTTAGAATTGTACCATATGTTCGTCACCGGAGGATGTGACGGAAGGTCCCAAGTATAGAGCATCTAGCGAGTACCGAACTCGCTATTCAGTAGTCACAGATATGTGAAACTAGTTTGCTAACCATTACACCGCTTCAGGACGCCTAAAAATTATTCACCCTATGAGGAGAATGTGACGCAAGGTCGCAAGTATGAAGCATTTAGCAAGGATCAAACTCGCTTTTCAGTTGTAACGAACATGCGAGATAGCTTGTTAACCATAACACTACGATGAGACCGCCTTTAAGTTATATCGTAGGTATGTACACAAACCGTTTGCCGCTGTGTAGAATGGGACACAGTGTCACCAGCATTGGGCATCCAGTGAGTATCGAACTCACTATTCAGTAGTCAGGGATACGTGAGACTAGCTTGTTACCCATTACACCACGACTGGACACCTAAAAATCATTTACCCAACGCATTGGTGAAGTGGACAGATTTAATCATAAAAAATTATTTACCCTACAGGTAGGATTTGATACAGGTTCACAAGTATGGAGGATCAAATTCGCTTTTCAGGAGTAACTGATCTGCAAGAATAGCTTGCTAGCCTTTAAACCACGACGGTACGCCTAAAAATTATTTGCCCGATGGGTAGGATTTGATACAAGGTCACGGGTACATATTTACCAACCCCTCCACACGAGCAGGATGTGACACAAGGTCAATTTCTTAGGCGGAGTTCAACAGGTTTGAATTCAGAATTGTCCTTCTCTAGACTGGTTGCCTAACCGAGTTTAAAGAGCCAAGTCCCACTGCTATTTACCCATAGCTGGAGAGAGAGCAGTGGATGCATACCTTTCCCCAGGGCATTAGCGCTATGTGAAATGTAGACAGTCTTGTCTAGGATTTGAACTCGGGTCGACGAGTCTACTTCCTACTTTTACATTACGCATTACACAGAGCGCCTCCATATGTCACAAGTAACGGGCATCCCGCTGGGATCGAACTCGCTTTTCAGTTGTAACAGATCTGTAAGATTAGCTTGCTCGCCTTTATACCATGACGAGACAGCTTAGAATTATTTAACCTACGCGTGTAGAATTCGATTCAAGGTCACAGGTATGGAGCATCTAGCAAGGATCGAATTTTGTTTTCAGTAGTAACGGATCTGCAAGACTAGCTTGCTAACCATTATAGCACGATGGTAAGATCAACTCGACGCATTGATGAGGCGGGCAGTTTTAAGGCTAAATGAACGGACGTTCTTTGCACGTAAAATTATCAATCTTTTCTCCTTTTCTGAAGTTTCAAATGTGGTTGGCGTCATATGAATTACACGGACGGTTTCCTCTGAAATGGCAGAAAGGAATTAAACAGTAAATTATCCAAGAGGAGGTTGAGGAATGTTTCAAATTCGGTTTGTGTTTTGTTGATGGGAGTGGGACGTGAAGGGATATCATGATCGGTCCTTTTAGAGAGAGAGAGAGAGAGAGAGAGAGAGAGAGAGAGAGAGAGAGAGAGAGAGAGAGAGGAGAGGAGGGTAGGGGGAGTGCCGAAGAAGAGTGGCTTCCATGTTTGTTGCAAGATTTGGATTTCAGTTAAAAAGCAGCCAAAGTCTCATTTTTCCTCCAAGAGTTCTTGATTTATCTAGTTATTTATTTTTCATCCCATTTTCTTTCTTTTTTCCTTCCTTTTTTCTTTTGCTCTATTTCTTTCTTTCTTTCTTGTTTTTTAATTTCATTCGTTTTCTTTCTTTTTTCCTTCCTTTTTCTTTTGCTCTGTTTCTTGTTTTCTTTCTTTCTTTCTTTCTTTGTTTTTTCTTAATTTCTTTCTTTCTTATTTTTTTCATTTTTCATGCATGTTTTCTACCTTCCTTTTATGTTTCTTTTGCTCTTTTCTTTTTCTTATCTTTCTTTTTTCTTCTTTTCTTTCTTTCTTTCTTTCCTTTCTTCTTTCTTTTTTTTCTTAACTTTTTTCTTTCTTTCTTTTTTTTTTTCTTTTCATCCATGTTTTTTCTTTCCTTCTTTTCTTTTCTCTTTTCTCTCTCTTTTTTTTCTTCTTTCTTTTTCTTCTTCTTTCTTTCTTTTTTCTTAACTTTTTTCTTTCTTATTTTTTTTTCATTTTTCATCCATGTTTCTTTCTTTCTTTCCTTCCTTTATGTTTCTTTTGCTCTATTTCTTGTTTTCTTCTCCTTCTTTTCTTTCTTTCTTTTCTTTCTTTCTTTCTTTCTTATTTTTTCCTCTTTAATCCACCTTTTCTTTCTTTCCTTCCCTTTTCTTTTGCTCTGTTTCTTGATTTCTTTCCTTCTTTTCTTTCTTTCATTCTTTCCTTCTATTTTCTTTCTTTCTTTTTTTTTCATTTTTCATCTACGTTTTCTTTCCTTCCTTTCTTTTTTCATTTGCTCTATTTTTTGTTTTCTTTCCTTCTTTGCTTTCTTTCATTCATTCATTCATCCATTCTTTCTTTCTTTCCTTCATTCATTCTTTCCTTTCTTCATTTTCGTTTTTTACTTTTCATTTATTTATTTTCCCCTTTTCTTTCTCTTCGGACTTTTCTCCCATTCGTTTATATTTCTGCTCCCATACATTTGAGAGACAGAGAAGAGAGAGAGAGAGAGAGAGAGAGAGGGGAGAGGAGGAGGGAGGGGAGAGGTAGGGAGAAGAAGGAAGACAGACAAAAAAGATAGAAAGAGAGAGCCATATATATATATATATATATATATATATATAGATAGAGAAGAGAGAGAGAGAGAGAGAGAGAGAGAGAGAGAGAGAGAGAGAGAGAGAGAATTAGATAGATATATAGATAGATAGAGAAAGAAAGAGACAGAGACAGAGAGAGAAAGAATATATAATATATATATATATATATATATATAATAATATATAGATAGATAGATAGACAGGACAGACAGACAGACAGGGACTAACAGACAGAGACAAGAAAAGAAGAGATATAGATAGATAGATAGATAGATAGAGAGAGAGAGAGAGAGAGAGAGAGAGAGTAACAGAAAAGAGAGGTAGATAGATAAGAGAAAAAGAGAGAGCGAAAGATAGATAGATCGAGAGAAGAGAGAGAGAGAGAGAGAGAGAGAGAGAGAGAGAGAGAGAGAAGAGAGAGAGAGAGAGAGAGAGAGAAGAAGAAGAAGAAGAGTAGCTTCCATGTTATTTTATTCATTTTCCCCCTTTTCTTTCTTTTCCGACTTTTTCCCACTTTCATTAATTTTTCTACATCCTCTCGTTTTTTTGTTGGATATTTCATTTTAATCATTTCCACATTTGTCTGTAAATTTTCTTAACATTATAATTTTCTTCATTTACACAAGGGAAATGGCCGCCTTATACATTCTTGTCGAAACTCACTTTCAACCGGGTGCAAACTTTAAGACCTATCACATTTAATTGACTAAAAAATTAAAAATATTTCAAAAGAAAATATTTTTGGAAAAACAAATTCCGTGTAACTGATATTAATATCACTTGACCAGACGTTTATGGAAATGTTGAGCATCTGTTTCCAGCCTTTTAATGTATATATATATATATATATATATATATATATATATATATATATATATATATATATATATATATATAAAATGGAAAAGGAATTTAATCCGGACAATATGAGGAAAAATGAGTAAAGAAAAGAAAAGTAAATGGATAAAATGAATTTAATCAATCACTTACACATGTGTTTCGGTCAGTTTATGTGTGTGAAAATATTTCGCACACATACAAGAATCGACCTTCATCAGAGTGAATATTTTTTTTTGAAAAAATTCGTTGGGAAAAACAACAGAGATTTTTGGAAATATTCGAAAATCGAATTTTTTAAAAAATTTGGAACGCTGAGAAATTGTTAAGATAGACCGTTATGAATAGGATATTTGTTTTTGTTTTTTCCCAACGAATTTTTTCATAAAAATAAATATTCACTCTGATGAAGGTCGATTCTTGTATGTGTACGAAATATTTTCACACACATAAACTGACCGAAACACATGTGTAAGTGATTGATTAAATTCATTTTATTCATTTACTTTTCTTTTCTTTACTCATTTTTCCTCATATATATATATATATATATATATATATATATATATATATATATATATATATGGGAGTAAATATGGAAAATAAATCCGACAATATAAAGAAAATTTGAAAAAACAAGTGTTCCGAAAATGGGATGAATTTAATTATCGATGTTTAAACCTTTCGCATGCGTGGATCACGACTTGCCTTTCAAAAATAAAACGCTGATCAAATACAGTTACATAACTAAAAAGATTTTCATCTCCTGTCACATATAAAAACATCCATCACTTTCTTCATCCCAACATACATCCTGATGAAGGTTTAATGAAACCAAAATGTTTAAACATCGATAATTAAATTCATCCCATTTTCGGAACACTTATTTATTCAAATTTTCTTTCTCTCTCTCTCTCTCTATATATATATATATATATATATATTTGGGAGAATATGTGCTTAATTGAAGTCATACCTAATTTGAAAATTAATTAGTTGATAATTAAGGAATTAGGCGAATATATCCGTTTAAATGTGAAGCGTAAACAAATCGAGAAAAAGTCATTCTCTGTATGTACATTTCGGCCTATTATGCCTATTATGTCGGCATAGCTATATCAAACAAACTGTTTGCGTACTACCATACTGTCGTGTAGCAAGTCTCCAAAACTGTAGGATATATGTGTTTATAAACAAAGTGAGAAATCTGGTAAGACCGTTAGTGTAACGGTTAGAATCCCCGCCTGTCAGCTAGGCAGTTAGGTTTCGAATCACACACAAAGCGGCTGATGAGGCATAATAGGTCGAAATGTACATTCAGAGAATGACTTTTTCTCGATTTGTTTACGCTTCACATATAAACTGATATATTCGCCTAATTCATTAATTATCAAATAATTAATTTTCAAATTAGGTATGACTTCAATTAAGCACATATTCTCCCAAAAGTTGTCGGCATAACCATATCAAACAAACTGTTTGCGTACTTTCATATATCTATCTATCTATCTATCTATATATATATATATATATATATATATATATATATATACATATACATAGTCACCCAGAGTCACTGTTTTTTGATGTATCAATAGGAGAGCCTTGCTATTTTATTTATATATATATATATATATAATAAGATAAATATATAAAGGTTTTACATATCTATTTATTAGGTGACAAAGGAACATTCACGACCATATTGGTTTCATGGGATGCAATCATCAGGTGAAGATGTTTCAAAGGCATTATGATATGTAAAACCTTTATATATTTATCTTATTATATTATATAACAGCTCTATTTTATATTGAGCACTCTACCAATAATACTGCCTTTGGTACACAAAAAGCTGAAACAGTGACCATCTCACACTATTAGTATATATATATATATATATATATATATATATATATATATATATATATATATGTATATATATATATATAGTAAGTTAATCTAACTAACCTGATCAAGAAACGGAAATTTGACGACGTTTTTATCTTATCGTATTTCGTTTAATTTTATTTGTTTTAATCAGCATTAAAACGAAACGACTTTTAACGAAACAGCTTTAAGTTGGGACCTACTTAGAGATTAAGTTTTCGGGATACCAGTTCACTGATTCATGGGAGAGACGATGAAATGAGACAGATAGACCCAAATAATCTTCACAGTATATAAACATCCAAGTAAAAGTATTAGTTGCAAGACTCCATAGAGTTGATTGGATCGCTTGCTTCGTCCAGCTTTCCAAAGAGATTAAGAACAAATATCTAAATAAATAAGAAATAGCTGGCGCCTTTTGAGCACAATGTGTATTTTTTGCGTTTTCGTCTGAGTTTCTTCTAACACGGGGTCCTTATCACGGCAAGTCTTGGCAAATTCCCGAGCCGTGTCTCAAAGCTTACCCAACCCTTTACGTCTTAGGCCTCTCTTTTGCCTTACTCATTCGTCCTCACCCTATAAATGTCTACAGGTTTGTCAATCTTCTCCTGTTGGGGATTCTCAATTACTTCCTAATCGACTAGTCGCGTCTAGGGCAGGGCGCTTTTTGATTGGATGATGAGTGCTATCGTCACTCTTTTCTTTTTTTTTTTCTTTTTCGTTTATTTTTCTTTCCTTTCATCAAAATCTTTTCTTTCTTTTTTTTCTAGTTTTCTTTTCTTTCCTTCCATCTTTCTTTTTTCTTTTTTCCTTTCTTTTTTTCTTTCATCAAAATCTTTTCTTCTTTTTTTCTTTTTCTTTTTTCTTTCATCTTTCTTTTTTCTTTTTCTCTTTTTCTTTTGCTTTCATCAAAATCTTTTCTTCTTTTTTTTCTTTTTCTTTTTTTCTTTCATCTTTCTTTTTCTTTTTCTTTTTTTTCTTTTGCTTCATCAAAATCTTTTCTTCTTTTTTTTTCTAGTTTTCATTTTTTTCTTCGTCTTACTTTTTTCTTTTTTCTTTTTCTTTTTTTCTTTGCTTCATCAAAATCTTTTTTTTTTTTTTTTTCTAGTTTTCTTTTTTTTTCTTTTATCTTTCTTTTTCTTTTCTTTTGCTTTCATAAAAATCTTTTCTTTCTTTTTTCTTTTTTTCTTTCATTTTTCTTTTTTCTTTTTCTTTCTTTTTCTTTTGCTTTCATAAAAATCTTTTCTTCTTTTTTTTAGTTTTTCTTTTCTTTCTTTCATCTTTTCTTTTTTTTTCCTTTTCTTTTTTTTTCTTTGCTTTCATCACAATCTTTTCTTTCTTTTCTTCTTTTTTTTCTCTCGTTTTCTTTTTTCTTCTTTCTTTCATATATATCTTTCTTTCTATTTCTCTTTCTTCGCCTATGCAAACTATTTTGCTTCTTTCTCTCTTTTATTCTTATAGAAGTAAGTAAAGTAAGTAAAGTCGTCGGGGCGGCCTAAAACTCGGTATCAGCCAATCAGCGAGGGAGTTTATCCTCTTTTCAATAGCGCTAGACCAAGGAGATTGTTTTTGGCATCTGAGGTGGAGCGCCACACCTACCATTAGCTCCTTACTTTACCGCACAGATCCCTGTACGCTGAGTTGGCGAGGACCGGAATCGAACTAGGAACCATGTGGTTTCTAGCCGAACGCTCTACCGAATGAGCTAACCCGGCCCTTTCTATATCTATACATACTTACATCTATAGTGGCAGAGTGGCTAACGTGCTTGACTGTAACATCGTAGTATATATTTACCAACCCCTCCGCACGAGAATTTTTAAGCGGAGTTTAGCAGGTTTGAATTCAAAGTTTTCCTTTTCCAAGACTGGTTATCTAGCCATGGTTAAAGAGCCCAGTCTACTCGGATATTTACCCATAGCTACCGGGAGAATTGGATTCATACCTTTCGCAAGGGAACTAGCGCCATGTGAAATGCAAACAGCTTCGTCCAGGAATTGAACTCGGGCCAACGAGTCCATTTCCTATAACTCTAACCACTAGACCACGCGCCTCCTATTGTGACATCGCAGTAAGCGAGTTCAAAGTCACGTTATTACGTCCATTTTAAAAACTCCTTGTATTTATTTAACACATTGATGAGTTTGGTTTGTTTGTTTTGTTTTACGGCATATCAACCTCGGTGGGTCATTTAATGCCGAGAAAATTTTGAAATAAAGTCATTTTTAATGGAGACTCAATTTTTTAATAAACATATTTGACTATTTAACCCATAGTGGGTACTACCACTCAGGATCAGAGAGGACACGGGAGCAATGGTAATGAAGGGGTGCACCACATTCCCCAGACCCCCAAAACGGGACCACACCATCAGATAGACTTTAATGTCATTCCCGCCACCGCCTTCTAGCACCCATATAATAAAAAAGTCGGGGCTTAACATAACGGCAAAAGGGTTGGGACAATCATATATATATTTACCAACCCTCCGCACGAGCAGGATGTGACACAAGGTCAATTTATTAAGCGGAGTTCAACAAGTTTGAATTCAGAGTTTTCCTTCTCCTAGACCGGTTGCCTAACCAAGGTTAAAGAGCCCGATCTACCCTGCTATTTACCCATAGCTAGAGGGAGAATTGGATTCATACCTTTCCCAAGGGTATTAGCGCTAAGTGAAAATGCAGTTACCGCGTCTAGGATTTGAACTCGTGGCGACGAGTCCATTTCCCATGACTTTAACCATTACACCACGCGCTTTGGGACAATTATATAGGTGCTAGAGCTTGACGTGATTTATCGGAGGGGCCTCTCCGACCGCCCATAAATGGCACCCTAACAAGTACTACCACAGTGGGTCAGATTTGACCTTTGTGTAATGGTTCCAGAATTAGAACTTCACCATTAGATGCAGTTTAACGTCACACCTAGGACACTCAACCACCACATTCTAGCAAATATATGATAAAAAGACTTGCTTAACATCGGTGATCTAGTGAGTACTTCATAGATAGATATGAATAGAGATAGTTATATAGAAAAGAAACCGGTGTTTCAGCATGACTTGACTGTCATTTTTTGAAAGGAAATCAACATTTAGTGACGCTATCGTTTCAAATCTTCCTACACTTTTCTTAACCGCCCTGTCGGTTGGGGCGTTAGAATGCACCGACTGCAACTCTGCAGAGGGGTAAGACTCCCCCAATGGGGCCACCTGTTAGCCGTGGGTGGCTACCCGTGATGCTTAAGGATAGAGCCCAGGTGGATGAGCAGTTAATGACACGCTATACTCCACTTTGACCCCATCTTGGGCTAGACGGGCGGTCGGAGATCAATCGGCTGGTCAGGTCAAGCCCTAGCACCTATATGATTTTCCCAACCCTATTGCCCATATGGCAAGCCCC
>CM042175.1:15886581-15889081 GCA_023376005.1 Doryteuthis pealeii
GACAAGAAAGTTCCCGAGTTCGAAAAGAAGGTTCCCGTGTCCGAGAAGGTTCCCGAGTCCGACAAGAAATACCTGAAGAAGGCCGGAGGGTATATCGGCCGAAACGTTGTACAAATAACAATGAATATGGGGACAATAGTCCGAATAACGTAGATAATACTAATCTTCAAGCTTCATCTCAAACATTCAGAGAAATACCATTGTTTTATTCAAATTTTGCTTTTGTGCCCAGAATAACAGTATGTAATACAAATTGTGTTCCTGAATAGTATGTGTTATTTCTTCATTGCTTATCTTTTAAATATATAGACTATTTAAATCAAATGTTGTTCTTGGATTGTATGTAAAAGTAAGTAAGTAAAGTCGTCGGGGCGGCCTAAAGTCAGTATCAGCCAATCAGCGAGGGAGTCTATCCCCTTTTCAATAGCACTAGATCAAGGAGATTGTTTTGGGCATCTGAAGTGGAGCGCCACACCTACCATCAGCTCCTTACTTTACCACACAGATCCCTGTGCTACTCATACGCCGAGTTGGCGAGGGCCGGTATCGAACTAGGAACCTTGTGGTTTCTAGCCGAACGCTCTACCCGTAAATAGATTGGCCATTACCCGCTTTAAATGTTGATTTTGAGCTTTGAATAACAATGGATAATACGCATTTTGTTCCTGGGTAGAATGTCATATTTCTTAATTACTTATATTGAAGAAGTAAGGAAGCGCGTGGTGTAATGGTTAGTCATGGGAAATGGACTCGTCGACCCGAGTTCAAATCCTGGACGTGGCAATTATTTCACTTAGTGCTAATACCCTTGGGAAAGGTATGAATCCTACTCTCCCTCCAGCTATGGGTAAATAATAGGGCAGACTGGGCTCTTTAACCTTGGTTAGGCAACCGGTCTAGGAGAAGGAAAACTCTGAATTCAAACCTGTTGGAACTCCGCTTAAGAAATTGACCTTGTGTCACATCCTGCTCGTGCGGAGGGGTTGGTAAATATATATATTGAAGAAGTATAGAAAAGGGTCATTATTCGCATGAACTTTTACTTTTAAAAAATAAAATAATAAAACTATGTAATATAAATTTTGCTGCTGGTTAGTGTGTGTCATTTCTGAATTGTTTATGTTGAAAAGTATGGAAAATGGCCATTATTCCTTTCAAATTTTGTTTTTGGGGCCGGAATAACTCTATGTAATACAAATGTTGTTCCTGAATAATATGTGTTATTTCTTCTTTCTTGAACTTTTGCTTTTCTACCCGCAATAAAACTATATAATACAAATTTTGTTCCTGGTTCGTGTGTGTTATTTCGTCATTATTTATTTTGTAAAGACAAAAATATGCTCTACCTCTTTTATTTGCAATATTTTTTTGAAACCTGAGGAGACTTGCTGTCACTCCAAGTTCAGTGGAAGACCATCAACTCACACTGGAGAGAAAAAACGCACAAGGAGTGAAATAATAATAATAATAATAATAATAATAATAATGGATGACTACACTAATCCAGAAAGACGCACAAAAAGGAAACATCCTCAGCAATTATAGACCAATAACTTGTCTACCTATGATGTGGAAAGTATTGACTGCTGTTATCAAAGAAGAAATATACTTTTCACTCAATTGGCGAAACTTCTCCCAGAAGAACAGAAAGGATGCCACAAGGGAAAAAGAGGAACCTACGATTTACTGAATATAGACCAATACATTCTTAAAGAAGTAAAAAAAAACAGCAACAAAAAACAACAGCAACAAAAATATTAGACGAAAGTCATCATATTTGTCTGAACTTTTGAGATGACGCTTGATGATTTGTTTTATTTGTATTTTTCGGACTATTGTCCTCATCTTTATTGTTATATGCACAGCTGTATATAACAATAAAGATGAGGACAATCCAAATAATACAGAAGTGCATATAACAATAAGCTCCTTACTTTACCGCACACATTCCTGTGCTACTCATACGTTGACTTGACGAGGGCCGGTATCGAACCAGGCTGACACTCTACCAACTCAGCTGGTAGTTGGCGTGGTGCTCCACCTCAGTTGCAAGAACAATTTCCTTGGTCTAGCACTAGTTAAAAGGGGGTAGACTCCATCGCTGTCTGGGTAATACCGACTTTAGGCCACAACGATATAACAATACAGATGAGGACAACAGTCCGATAAATCTTATTATAATGGAGATTGTGGGTTTGTCTGTCTGTAACCGAAACTAAATCACTACTCAAGTCACAATTCCCTTAGTTATTGACGTCACATTGACCATGATTTTATTTTTATTTAAACCTCAATTATTAATAAAATTGTCTTTACATTATTAATACTGTTGACCATATCTACGTACTAATAGCATGTAATTGTATTTATTATTACAACAAAATACGGGTTTACAGTGTGAACCGAGAAGGCTAATTTGCATATTGAATTTAAAATTTGATTTTAATAAAATATATGCTAGTATTATTGATTTCTAATTGTTTGGTTTTCTCTTAACGAA
>CM042175.1:15896581-15898152 GCA_023376005.1 Doryteuthis pealeii
TATATTGTATTATATTATAGCGCTAATACCCTTGGGAAAGGTATGAATGCACTCTCCCTCCAGCTATGGATTAAATAGCAGGGCAACTGGGCTCTTTACCATGGCTTAGGTAACCAGTCTAGGAGAAGGAAAATCTGATTCAAACCTTGTTAAACTTCCGCTTAAGAAATTACCTTTGTGTCGTATCCTGCTCGTGCGGAGGAGTGGTAAATTATATTATATTATATATATATATAATATATTTATATATTATATATAATTATAGAAATATAAATATATATATATATATTATAGAAATATATATATATATAATATATGTGTGTGTGTGTTATGCTGTGGTGTTGTGTGCTGAGAGAGTGTGTGGTGTATACAGTGTGTAAATAATGTACACTGAATACTAATTTTATTTTCAGTTTGCTAAAACAAGCTCTTACAAACGTTATTGTGCGCTTTTTATATTCATTTATAACTTCCGACCATTTGGCTATTCTTTGCATTTATTTATTTCTGATTTGCAAATATTAACTTGATTTTTTTGCCTTCACCGTAAAGTCATCCCATTCTTCAAGAACAACCACACACACAACACACACACACACACACACACACACACACACACCCCAAAAACTAATTTAATAATAATAATATATATATATATATATATATATATATATATTAATTATTAAACTAATTAAGTATTTTCAAAAATAGGTATTGACTTCAATTAAGCACATATTTCCTCCCAAAATTGGTCGGCTAAAAAGGCCATATAAAAAATAAACACATTGTTTGTTTACCTTACTTCCATATAATATATATATATATATATATATATAATATATATATATTATATGTATAATATACCAAGCGTGTTGTAAATCCTGGTGGTGAGAAAAAATTTTTGGAAAAAAAATATATGCTATATAAGATATATTA
Source organism: Doryteuthis pealeii (assembly GCA_023376005.1). Lineage (NCBI taxonomy): Eukaryota > Metazoa > Mollusca > Cephalopoda > Myopsida > Loliginidae > Doryteuthis > Doryteuthis pealeii. The sequence continues at coordinate 15,897,518 of CM042175.1, forward strand.
TATATATTCATATAACCGCTAGGAGAATAGCTAATGAGTAAAAATGCTCAATACCTAAGTAGAGCAAATAATAAAGAGTCAAGATTTTAGCCCTGAAGAGGATAGCGAAACTAATAGTTAGGTTCGTCTGACTATTAGATTTATCTTATCTTATATATATATATATATATATTATATATATATATATGTGTGTGATGTCGTGTGCGTTGTTATGTGTGTGTGTGTGTGTAAATAGATGTACACAGATATATAATTCGTTAAGTTGCATGCGTCTCAAAATATCACGTCTCCAGTATTCCCATTACGATTGGATAGCGCTGCGGAAAAATGAGAACGAGGCAAAAAAGGAGAAACAATCCAAATTTCCCAAAATTCGCCGTCGGTGTTTTTACCGATTTTGCCCAAGGGAAGGTTGAACCTGGGAATTGAAGGTGTCATCATCCCCGGTATTTTTTTTTACCCTTTTGTCTCCTCCTCCTCCTCCTTTATCTCCCTTTCTCCTCCTCCTCAGTTCTTCGAACGTATTTGTTGCCTGAAGCGGCCCGATTCTTTATCTCCGTTCCTATCCGCATTTATAGCAATGTGGCAGCAGACAGAAAACAAGGCACAGTAACTCGGATTCTCTCTCTTTTTTT
>CM042175.1:15898252-15908252 GCA_023376005.1 Doryteuthis pealeii
CACAAATCTCCTCAGGTTTCAAAAAAATATTGCAGAATAAAAGGGTAGAGCATATTTTGTCTTTACAAAATAATAATGACAAATAACCACACACGAAACAGGAAACAAATTTGTATTATATAGTTTTATTGCGGGTAAGAAAAGCAAAGTTCAAGAAAGAGAAAATTAACACATATTATTCAGAACAACATTTGTATTACAAGAGTTATTCCGCCCCAAAAACAAAATTGAAAGGAATAATGGCCATTTCCATTACTTTCAACATAAACAATTCAGAAATGACACACCACTAACCAGCAGCAAAAATTTATATTACATAGTTTTATTATTATTTTTAAAGTAAAAAGTTCATGCGAATAATGACCCTTTTCTATACTTCTCAATATATATAATTTACAACCCCCCGCACGAGAGGATGTGACACAAGTCAATTTCTAAGCGGAGTCTCAACAGGTTTGAATTCAGAGTTTTCTTCTCCTAGACCGGTGCCTAACCAGGTTAAAGAACCCAGTCTGCCCATTATTTACATAAGCTTGGAGGGAGAGTAGGATTCATACCTTTCCCAAGGGTCATTAGCACTAAGTGAAATAATTGCCACGTCCCAGATTTGAACTCGGGGTCGACGAGTCCATTCCATGACTAACCATTACACCACGCGCTCCTTACTTCTTCAATATAAAAGTAATTTAAGAAATATGACATTCTACCCAGGAACAAAATGCGTATTATCCATTGTTATTCCAAAGCTCAAAATCAACATTTAAAGCGGGTAATGGGCCAATCTATTTACGGGTAGAGCGTCGGCTAGAAACCCACCCACTCCTAGCTTCGATACCGGCCCTCGCCAACTCTGGCGTAGAGTAGCACAGGGATCTGGTGTAAAGAAGGAGCTGATGGTAGGGTGGCGACTCCAACTTCAATGCCCAAAACAATCTCCTTGTTATCCTGTTGCATGAAAAGGGCATAGACTCCCTCGCTGATTGGCTGATACTGACTTAGGCCGCCCGCGACGAAGTTACTTACTTACTTTACATACAATCCAAGAACAACATTTGATTTAAATAGTATATATTTTAAAAGATAAAGTCAATGAAGAAATAACACATACTATTCAGGAACACAATTTGTATACATACGTAGCTGGGCACAAAAGCAAAATTTGAATAAAACAATGGTATTTCTCTGAATGTTGAGATGAAGCTTGAAGATAGTAATTATCACGTTATTCGCGACTGATTGTCCCCATACATTGTTATTGTACACGTTCGGCCCGATATACCTCCGGCCTTCTTCAGTTATTTCTTGTCGGACTCGGAACCTCTCGGACACGGAACCTTCTCAACTCGGAACTTTCTTGTCGTATCGGAAGCCATCACGGAACTTTGAACCTAACCCTTATTTTTCCACGGGGGTATCCGTTCTCATTCCACTAACCATAGCTGGGGTAGGAGTTGTGGTTAATTAATTATTCTAATTTTCGAATACGCCAAGTAAAGTTCCCGAGTCGAAAAGAAGGTTCCCGAGTCCGACAAGAAATACCTGAAGAGGGCCGGAGGGTATATCGGCCGAAACGTTTAACAAATAACAATGAAGATGGGGACAATAGTCCTGAATAACGCAGATAATCACCAAACAATGGTAATTTTCTACATATCAATATAGAAAATTACAAATAATAATACACTCTATTCCAGGAACAAAATTGTATACCAAGTGTTGATTCCGCAACAAATGGCTATTTCTATACTAGGTATTGCAAACTGAGCCTAATGCGTTTTTGACAAAATGACTTTTAGCCCCCCCCCTACAGAAAATTAGTCTTACCAAAAAATCAGGAAATTATCAGATTTTAATAAATTTTCAGTGTTTTGATTTATCAAGAATTGATCTTTATAATGCATATTTATTTATATCAAAACTTTCTCATTTCTTTTCAGGTTCCCTATGGTTGGTGTGCGAACTTTTTTTTTCAATTGGTCTTATAAGTTTTCTCAATTACAGTATAAATAATGAGAAAAAGACCGAACTTATGAATAGAAACAAAAAAAACAAATTACGCTGGCTCGATTGAGAAAATAAGTACCGAAAATTGAAAAAATTAGTGTAAAAAAAATAATAAATTAATTAATTTTTTTCTTACTAATGCATTATGAAATCATTAATTGAATAAATCAATCTGAAAATTTCATTAAAAATGGATAATTATGATTTTTGGTAATTTTTTGCCGCTAGTACATAAACATTGTAAGCAAGCGCATAAAAACCATTGAAAAAAGACAGAATGGTGGATCGCGTCGAAATTGACCAAAACAAAAAGTTTTAAATCTATCAAAAATAAACTGCATATGTAAATGATATTTTTCTTTTTTTAATGATGTGATTATCGATTAGACAAAGTTTGCCTTCAATAAATAGATTTAATTATTTTTACTTTCGCTTTTAAAATTCGGAGCAGACGACAAAAAGCTAGTTCCCTATTTCTATATTCATAGTATAAGCAATTTAAAAAATAAAAACATCTTATCGAGGAACAAAAACAAAATCTGAAGCAATAATGACCATTTCTATACCATACAACATAAGCAATAAATGGAATAACATAAATATCCAGGAAGCGCGTGTGTAATGCGTAAAGTCATGGAAATGGATCTCGCGCCTCGAGTTCAAATCCTGACGTGGTAAATTCTTCACTTTAGCGCTATACCCTATGGAAAGGTTATGAATTCCTACTCCCCTCCAGCTATTGGGTAAAAGCAGGCAGACTGTGTCTTTTAACCATGGCTAGGTAACCAGTTCTAGGAGAAGGAAAACTCTGAATTCAAACCTCTTAACTCCGCTTAAGAAATGACCTTGTGTCGATCTGCTCGTGCAGAAGGAGTTTGTAAAATTATATACTTATCCAGGAACAAAAATATGTATTTATATAGTTTATTCCGGACACAAAACAAAATTTAAAGCGATAATGGCCATTTCTATATTTTACAACATAAGCAATTATAAAAACAAAACATGCTATTCAAGACACAAAATTTATCATCACATATTGTAATGGAAAAAAGATTTTCTTAAAACAAAGTGAATGACTAGAGTCTGCAAAACCCACTAATCATGAAGATTAATTTTTAAAGCAACTAGTGTTTATCCAGGCTGTTCCAATGCATAGGACATTAGTTCGAAATCGCACTGAAAACTTACCGAATTATTATCCGATCTTTCTGGGTTTTTTCAATGTCGTCGGATTTATCTAGTAAAAAATCAAGGCTTTATCTCACCAAATCATCTGTGGCCTTTGTATCCGACTTGCTTAGAATTGTAAACTAATCTATCGCGAGGAAAAAACTTTATCTCGCGACGAAAAAATTAAAATAAAACAAGAAACATCAATATTGAGAAACATCGCACCTCGAATAAGATTTTTTTATCCGCTTCTCTTTTAATTTTATTTTTCCGTCCGAGATAAAGTTTATTTTCCTCCGCGATAAGATAGTTTACAATTCTAAGCCAAGTCGGATTGACAAAAGGCCACAGATGATTGGTGAGAAAGCTTGATTTTTTAACTAGATAATCCGACGACATTGAAAAACCCAGAGATCGGAAATAAATCAACGGTTAAGTTTCAGTGCGATTTCGAACTTAACTGTCCTATTGCATTGGAAACAGCCTGGAAAAAACACTAGTTGCTTTAAAAATTTAATCTTCAATGATTCGTGGGTTTGCCAGAAGCTCCTAGTCATTCACTTTGGTTTTAGGAAAAATCTTTCTCCATTACAATATGTGAGATAAATTTGTGCTTGAAATTAGCATGTTGTTTGTTTTATAATTGCTTATGGTGTAAAATAAGAAAATGGGCCCATTACTTCGCTTTTAAATTTTGGCTTTTGTCGTCCGGGAATAACACTTATATAAACATATTTTGTTCCTGGATAGTATATATATTTTCCAACTCCTCATTGCACCGAAGCAGGATACGACACAAGGTCAATTTCTTAAGCGGAGTTAAAGAGGTTTGAATTCAGAGTTTCCTTCTCCTGACTGGTACCCTAGGGGCCCCCCATGGTGAAAAAAAACCCAGTCTGCCCTGCTATTTACCCATAGCTGGAGGGAGAGTAGGATTCATACCTATTCCCCAAGGGTATTAGCGCTAAGTGAAATGCCAATTACCCACGTTCCAGGATTTTGAACTCGAGGCGACGAGTCCATTCCATGACTTTAACCATTACACCACGCGCTGCCTGGATAATTATTGTTATTCATTTATTTGCTTATGTTGTATGGTATAGAAAAATGGTCATTATTCGCTTCAGATTTTGTTTTTGTTTCCTCGATAGTATGTTTTATTTTTTAATTGCTTATTAACTATAATATAGATAGGGACTAGCTTCTTTGTCGTCTTGCTACGAATTTTAAAGCGAAAATAAAATAATAAATCTATTATTGAAGGTCAAACTTTGTCTAAAATCGATTAATAACCATCATTAAAAAAAAAGAAAAAAATTATCATTACATATGCAGTTTATTTTTGATAGATTTAAAACTATTTGTTTTGGTCAATTTCGACCGCGATCCACCATTCTGTCTCATTTTTCAATGGTTTTATGCGCATGCTTTACTAATGCTTTATGTAACAGCAGCAAAAAAAATTAACCAAAAAATCACGTAATTATCGATTTTAATGAAATTTTTCAGTATTGATTTTATCAATTAATGAATTTATAATGCAATTAGTAAGAAAAAAATAATTATTATTATGTTTTAACTTAAGTTTCAATTCGGTACTTATTTTCTCATAAAAAGCCAGCCGTAATTTGTTTTTTGTTTCTATTCATAAGTTCGGTCTTTTATCTCATTATTATACTGTAATTAAAGAAAACTATAGACCAACTTGAAAAAAAAGTTACGCCACCCCAACATAAGGGACCGAAAGAAATGAGAAATTTTGAAAATAAATAAAAATAATGCATTATAAAGATCATTCATTGATAATAAACACTGAAAATTTAATTAAAATCTGATATTTCCCTGATTTTTGGTATTAAATTAATTTCTGTAGGGGGGCTAAAGTCATTTTGTGCAAAAACGGCATTTTAGGCTCCAGTTGCCAACCTAGTATAGAAAATAGCCATTATCGTTTGCGAATAACACTTGGTTAATACAGAATTTTGTCCTGAATCAGAGTGTAATTAATTAATTTTTTATTTCTATAATGAATAATGTAGAAAATTACCATTGTTGCGTATTATCTGCCGTTATTCGGACTATTGTCCCCATCTTCATTGTTATTTGTAACAACGTTTCCGGCCGATAATACCCTCCGGCCTTCTTCAGCGTATTTCTTGTCGGGACTCGCGGAACTTCTTTTCGAACTCGGGAACTTCTTGTCGTATTCGAAAAATTAAGAAAAATAATTAATTAAACACAACTTCCTACCCCACTATGGTTAGTGGAGAATGAGACAGGATACCCCCGTGGAATAAATAAAGGGTTAGTCAAAGTCCGTGATGGCTCCCGAATACACAAGAAAGTTCCCGAGTTCGAAAGAAGCTTCCGTGTCCGAGAAGGCCCGAGTCCGACAAAGAAATACCTGAAGAAGGCCGGAGGCTATATCGGCCGAACGTTGTACAAATAACACATTGAATTATGGGGACCAAGAGTCCGAAAACGCTAATAATACTAATCTCAAGCTTCATCGTCAAACATTCAAAGAAAATACCATGTTTTATATCAAATTTTGCTTTGTGCCCAGAATAACAGTATGTAATACAAATTGTTTCCTGAATAGTATGTGTGTTATTTCTTCATTGCTTTATCTTTTTAAATATATTAGATATTATAAAATCAAAAGTTTTTCTTGGGATTGTATAGTAAAAAGTAAAGTAAAGTAAGTCGTCGGGGCGGCCTTTAAAGTTCAGTATCAGCCAATCAGCGAGGGAGTCTATCCCCTTTCAAAGCACTAGATCAAGGAAGATTGTTTGTGGGCACTAAAGTGGAGCGCCACAACCTACCATCAGCTCCTACTTGACCACACAGATCCCTGTTGCTACTTCATTACGCCGAGTTGGCGAGGGCCGTTTATCGAACTAGAACCTTGTGGTTTCTAGCCGAAACGCTCTACCGAAATAGATTGGCCATTACGCCGCTTAAATGTTGATTGAGCTCTTGATAACAATGGATAATACGCATTTTTGTTTCCTGGGCTTTAGAATGTCATATTTCTTAATTACTTATATTGAAGAGTTAAGGAAGGCGCGTGTGAATGGTTAGTCATGGAAATGGACTCGTCGACCCAGTTTCCAAATCCTGGACGGCAATTATTCACTTAGTAGAATACCCTTGGGAAAGGTATGAATCCTACTCTCCCTCCAGCTATGCGGTAAAAATAGGGCAGACTGGCTCTTAACCTTGGTTAGGCAACCGGTTCTAGGAGAAGGAAAACTCTGAATTCAAAACCTGTGAACTCCGCTTCAAGAAATGGACCTTGTTGTCACATCCTGCTCGTGCGGAGGGGTGCGTAAATATATATATTGAAGAAGTATAGAAAAGGGTCATATCGCTATGAACTTTTACTTTTAAAAAATAAAAATAATAAAACTATGTAATATAAAATTTTGCTAGCTGTTAGTGTGTCATTTCTAATTGTTTATGTTGAAAAGTAGGAAAAATGGCCATATTCCTTTCAAAATTTTGTTTTTTGGGCCGATAAACTCTATGATACCAAATGTTGTTCGCTGAATAATATGTGTTATTTCTTCTTCTTGAACTTTGCTTTCTACCCGCAATAAAATATATATACAAATTTTGTGTCCTGGTTGTCTGTGTGTTATTTCGGTCATTATTTATTTTGTAAAGACAAAATATTGCTCTTACCTCTTTTTATTATGCAATATTTTTTTGAAACTGAGGAGACTCTGTCACTCCAAGTTCAGTGGCAAGACCACAACTCACACTGGAGAAGAAAAAACGCCACAAGGAGTGAAAAATTAATAATATAATAATAATAATAATAATAATGGTATGGACTACACTAATCCAGAAGAGCGCACAAAAGGAACATTCCTCAGCATTATAGACCAATAAACTTGTCTACCTATTGATTGTGGAAAGTATTGACTGTGTTATCAAAGAAGAAATATACTTTCACTCAATAAAAAAACTGGCGAAAACTTCTCCCAGAAGAACAGAAAAGGATGCCACAAGGGAAAAAGAGGGAACCTACGATTACTTGGAATATGACCAATACATTTCTTAAAGAAGTAAAAAAAAACAGCAACAAAAAACAACAGCACAAAAATATTGAGACGAAAGATCATATTTGTGCTGAACTTTTTGAGATGACGCTTGATTATTTGTTTTATTTTGTATTTTTCGGACCTATTGTCCTCATCTTTATGTTATATTGCCACAGCTGTATATTAAACAATAAAGATGAGGACAATCCAAATAATACAAAGTGCATATAACAATTAAGCTCTACTTTACCGCACAAATTCCTGTGCTACTCAACGTGAACTTGACGAGGGCGGTATCGAACCAGGCTGGGACACTCTGGTACCAACTCAGCTGGATTGGCGTTGGTGCTCCAACCTCAGTTGCAAGAACAATGTCCTTGGTTAGACTAGTTTTAAAAGGGGTAGGACTCCATCGCTTCGGCGTAATACGGACTTTAGGCCACAACGATATAACAATACAGATGAGGACAACAGTCCACTAAATTCTTATTATAATGGAGATTGTGGGTTTGTCGTCTGTAACCAAACTAAATCACTACTCAAGTCACAATTCCCCTTAGTTTGATTGACGTCACCATTGCCTGATTTTATTTTTTTTAAACCGTCAATTTAATAAAATGTTTACATTATTAATACTTGACCATATCTACTTACAATAGCATGTAATTGTATTTATATACAACAAAATAGCGGTTTACAGTGTGAACGAGAAGGCTAATTTGCATACTTGATATTTAAAATTGATTTTAGATTAAATATATGCTCAGTATTATTGATTTCTAATTGTTGGTTTTCTCTTAACGAATCTGAGCAAAGATCTCGTAGATAAATCTTAAAAGAAATCCATTAAACAAGACGATAAGAAAACTGATAAATTTATATAAATACTCATAATTCTAACTAAATAGAATAAAATTAGGAAAAAATGAAAGACGGTGAAGTGAAAGAAAATTGGAACGATCCACAATTTAAAGCTGTTCAATTTTTCGATTTACCGGTCTCGATTGTGTATTTTACAATTTTTCGATTGTTTAAGCCTTCACATTTGAACATATATGCCCGCCTAAATTCATTAATTATTAACTAATTAATTTCAAAATTAGGTATGACTTTCAATTAAGCACATATCTCCAAATATATATATATGTATATATATAATATATTATATATATATATATATAAATTATATATATATATATAATTGTTATTATTATCATTATTATGATTATTATTTTTATTATTGAGATTATGTAATTGTCCGTCTGTAACCAAAACTACATCACCGCTACGTCACGATGTACTTATTAATAGTTATTTCTAATACTATCTGATTTTCTAATATTCATCATGATATTCTCAAGTATTATAGATATCAATTAAAAATAATTAGGTTATATTCTCAACGATAATGAAATAATTATTATTTAATCTTAATTTAACATCTATTTATTAAACGATATCTCTATTAAAGTCTAGCTGAGTTAGATTTACTGCAAAACTACCCATATAATTAATGCATTAAAATCCTGTAATGCGTTCGATATGTCTTAAGAAATAAAGGTATCCATATATATTATGGTGGGAATAATTTACATAATGATTTTAACAAAACTTATTTAATAATAATTATTTGCTGTTACTGATTTCTAATACTATCATGTTTTCTCAAATGTATTAAAACTATCAATACATATTTTTTATATAGAAATCAGTTAAAATGACATTTTTAAAAGTGTCATATTTTTATATCGTTTATCTAGGTTCGATAGTTTTTCTAATTTTACCATAATATTTATCATATTAAAACTTCTTAGAAAGAAAGAATTCAAATAACCTGATCTTCCATCTGATGAGACTGAATTTTGGGGAGCTTTATTAAATCAACTTAGATTTATATAGGCCCCAATTTTGGCCGAAATAAATTAATTATGGAATTACGGTGTTGAGTTTTTCCTTCCTTTCTAAGATAAATATTGCTCTGTATAAAATCTAAAAACTTTATTATACATTGAGCTCTCTTTAGTGATTTAAAGATTCGCTGTATTTATACATACTGGATACAATAATAATACAGTGTATCTTAGAAATCACATATAGAATCATCCCTCACTACCAAGTGGATACCTCTCATCTCTCATCTCTCTCTCTCTCTCTCTCTCTCTCTATATATATATATATATATATATATATATATATATATATATATAATATATATAGTGTTATTTCGTCAGTGAATATAATTTAAACAGATATGGTTGAATACCTCAGAATATTTCTTCTTAATGGAGGTCAGTTGCTTAAATTCAATCCTTCGTGTTATTTTTTTTTTATACCTGAGTCCAAATAGGAGAAGGTGCGCCGTATTTTTCCTAAGTGCTTTTTACCACATCCATAATCGTCTTCAACGGGATTATTTGTTTGCACACACACACAGACATGCACACGCACGCACGCACGCACGCACACACACACACACACACAACACATATATATATATAACATATATATATATATAATATATATATATATAACATATATATATATATATATATACATAATATATATATATATATATATAATAACATATTATAATATATATATATATATATATATATACAATATAATATAATATATTATATATATATATATATATAATATATATATAAATATATATATATGGAATACGGTGAGGAAATGAATCCGACAATATGAGAAGAAAATATTTTCTCTCATATATATAATATATATATATATATATATATACACACATGAGC